>LPNX010085336.1:2142-15363 GCA_001517045.1 Pseudotsuga menziesii
GTATGGAAAAAATAAAATTAAAAAAGACAGCGGAGTCGCCAAAACTGTAGCTAGGGTTTTCACCCTAGCTTGTGCTGATGAGCACCTACTAAGGAATCTGGAATNGTACAGTACGGAAAAAATAAAATTAAAAAAGACAGCGGAGTCGCCAAAACTGTTGCTAGGGTTTTCACCCTAGCTTGTGCTGATGAGCACCTACTAAGGAATCTGGAATCCTTAGTAGCAGTTCAATGATGTGTATGAATTAAATAAAGATAAACTGAAACAAAGACTAATCTAAATACGTTCTTGAAGCTAAAGCAGTAAAAAGTAAATAACATGAAACAGAAACAGTAAAGAAATGAATGATGATTGTTATTGATATTACCTCCAATGAGGAGGTTGATGGAGTCCGTTGCTCTGGTCCGATGTCGGTGGCTTCGAGCTCCAAGCTGCTTCTTCTCCTTTTTCGGTGGTGGAAATGGGCCAAAAGAGTTCTCAATGGTGAAAGTAGCTTGATGGTAAGCTAGGGTTTCGAGAATAATTTCGGTAGAGGCAGGATGCTTATGATTGTGGATGATGAAATGAGGGGTCTCCACCAATTATTTATAGTTTTTCAGTGGTGGAGTGCTGGCCCATGGTTTTGGAAACCATATGGTTTAGGGCAGCTTGTTTAGGGTTTTTTCCTCATGTTCCTCATTATTTTATATTTTTTCTTCCCTTTTGGGGATTTTGCTATTTTAGAGGAATTTTGGACATTTTTGGAGGAAAAAAGGGGTTTTTTGGCCTTTTGGAGGCTTTTAGTGGGATTTTCAGGGAAATATGGTAGGCAAATGGACAAATGAGCCACGTAGTGGGGTAGATGAGGTAGTTAACCATTTTTGGGTGTTAACAGTTCCACCGTCTTCCTTCTTAAAATTATATATATATATATATATATCTTTTATATTAACAGTAAGCTAAATACACTATTGACAGGTTAAACAAACCCAGTTCACAAGTCTTCATGTAAAAGTAAAACTGAAGCAACAAGGCAGAACTATTTTAAAACTGAGAGCATAAGGAGTATCTTATATTCTTAAATCAACAGTATTACATTATCAAGCCGTAAGGCTGATTTTGTTTAACCAAAACCAAATACACATCACGGCTCAAGAGCTTGTGCTACACAGCGAGCACCACAAGGGTTTTCACTTAAAACATGAGTAATAAACAAACTAAGTATCTTAACCAATGGAGAATCCGAAGCCATGATTCCAACCATTGGAAAATTCATCTGAAAACCATATCGTAAGTAGGGAGAACCCACATCAAGACCAGGGCTTACCGGTTGGAAGCCATGAAGTTCATCGAAGCGTGAGGTTGATTTTCCACTTAAAGCTTGGAGCCATTGCAGGGACCTACAAGAACACAGTTCTGAACAATAAGTTAAGTCTCTGTTTATAAGTTTAAACCCTAGCCTAAATAATATTATTGACAAAATAAATTTCGATTAAAGATTAAAAATTTTACCTGTGAGAAAGAAGAGAGCAGAGCCAAGAAGGAACATTCACCGGCTTGAGTGAACTACATTGAGAAGCAAGAAAACCTTCGTACCAACCCTGTGATAGAGGCAGCAAGGATACAACACTCAATATCCTCTATGTTGAAGCAAAGAATGGGCAAACACAAGGGTAAAAACCAGTTCCATGTTTCGAGCTACATAAATGAGTTCAAAACCACGCACACCGTGTTCTCTCAACTCACTTCGGAAAAATTTAAACACCCACTACGAAACCCTAAACCACAATGCATAGTCATTAGAGGAAATTTGGGGTCTAAAATGGGCCTTATAAGAAAACGTGGCAACAACAAATTTTGTGAGTTGGAATTCAAGAACCAATAGAATTTCAATAAAATGAGTCAACCATAATGGTTGAATTGACATATTTGTCATAAAAGAAAACTACTTTTTTTGTTCCTATTTTCGACATATCTCCATGTCTTTTTACTCAAATTTCAAGAAGGAGAGCTCGTTGGATGCGAAATTTAATTCTGCATCCAACGAGTACCCACATTGCATACTTTTGATGGACCTCTCTACCCCAAAAACAAGAAATACCTGAAAAAATGTGATGATGACATCATCATCACGTTTTTTCAGGTATTTCTTGTTTTTGGGGTAGCGAGGTCCGTCAAAAGTATGCACTGTGGGTACTCATTGGATGCAGAATTAAATTCCACATCCAACAAGCTCTCCTTATCAGAATTTGAGTAAAAACATAGGGAGATATGTCGAAAATACGAACACAAAAAGTAGTTTTTTTCATTCTTCCTCCAAAATTTATAACTATTATTTTATTATTTTAACTATTATTTATGATTTTAACTATTATTTTATTATTTTCCTTAAGAGGCCCATTTTATACCCCAAATTTCCTCTAATGATTGCAGACTTAGTACCAAAAGTTACGGAAGAGCAGGCCTCTCATGGCTGCAAAGAGTTCTCATAGTGCATAACAAACCCTTGAAGAAAAATGTAAGAACATAGGGTTTCTATGTGTTATAAGTCAACCATTGCATGGTGGAGGCTCATCCACATGCCCTTCTAAAAATATAATCAAGAGTGGGTCGATTTCTATAGTCAACCCTGCACTTTCAAATGTAAAACTTATCATTGCCAATAATTAAAACAATGCAATAGACTTTAGTATAAAGACTTATATCATTGAAAATTGATTATAATAAGGTCTGCTATATTTGCTAGTAATGAAATCTATGCATCGACCATAGTATAACATTCTTATGTTTGGTCATCATATTAACCTTGCTATCGATCCTTTAACTAGTTCTTAATATTGCTTACAATGACAATCATACTATTGTGTAAAACATGCATTAGATCTAGTATAGTATAAGAACAAAACTTAATGTGTTTTACCTTTAATTTCGACTATATGGAAATGGTTGCTAGGTAGTAAATCCACCATAGGATACAAGTAAAATTATATGGTAACATTATAAAACAATGTGGTATTGTATGATTACAATAACACATATAGCAGGGCGATAAACTAGAAATTAAAGTTATAGCTTGATTTCTAGCAGTGAAAAAAGATAATCATAATTGCATACAATCAAACAAGTTGATATTCTTCACAACTAGTAAAGAATTGTTAAGGTAGAGATATGTATTTTATTTGTAAACTTTACGTTGAAATTCATAGGATTATGTTCATGCATAAAAAGCAGTACATTTGAGTATTAAACATGACAATAGCAGTAAGATCATGATATAGTAAAAGTATTTTATATGTCAGGATCATGAGCCCTATGCTCACTAAAAGAATCTATAATGGACTAGGTATTATAATCTTATGACAGAAAGAAACCTTGGAAGAACTTATTCTCGTAAATGGAATTTACGATGTTAAGGATAAAAGTCATTATGGCCTAAAAATAAATGTTGTCATATATCCAAAACAACTAAGGAATTTAATTTACCTCATCGGAGTCTTGCATCATATTTATCAATTTATTTACTAGCATCTTATCATGCTAAAGAAATACTTCTCGCTATCGTACAAAATAAACTCCTACTTGATCATTCGCTTACCTGCTGAACCTGTAAGAACCAACAGTCCATCTGAGTTAGCAGAATGCTAAGTAAGCCCCAAATTTCAAAGGTATTTTCTCACCTACTTGACAAAAGTAAAACATCAATGCAATGAAATGCACATCCTCTTTCTATGACTTATAAAAATTAAAGTTGTATTAAGTGTTTCTGTTTTTAAAACAAATCCTTAAGAATTTGTTAAGCTGTTTCATTTTCCATTAACCGCTAGCAGTTACTAAACTGTGATCTAAGACATTTTATGTCACTTTAATAATTTTAAAATTTTTATGAAATTTTGGGGTTATGACATGTGGTATCAGAGCACAAGGTTCAAACACTAGGCCTTGATGAAGCTCAACTTGCTTATATCGAACAGTGAATTTAAATCATTTTGTTGATGTTGTTTTCTTTTAATGTTATCAACAGAGAAATTTGTTTTTGAGTTTAACAACATGTATGGAAAGATTGGAGGAATATGCGGGAGAGAAATATCCCTATACTGAACAAGATAATTTACAAAGAGTACCCATACAAGAAGACATAACCACTAATTCCTTGGAACTTTTACAAATAGTAAAAGAATTAAAATCTGAAATGGAATCTGTTAAAAAAGAAAATGAGAGGATTCCGAGAGCTTAGGAGGAGCTGAATCAGATCCTAATAGAAAGATTTCATACTGAAGGAGGGGTAGAAGAGTTGACTCAGAAGATATAAGTTACCAACATAAGTATAAACAGACTAAATAGATTAAAAATGAAAGTAGCTCATCTTCCGAAGTATTTGGTGATCAACGTAATTATCATTATACTAGTGACAGTAGTGAGGATAAACACCATACTAGGAAAAGAAAATATAAACCTTATGAACAAATTTATGGAGAGTTTAAGAATATCAAGCCGCCAACATTTAATGTAGAAACTGAAAAGGGGGAGGAAGCAGAATCCTGGTTATCTAGGATGAAAAAGTACTTCTAGATTTATAACTATTCTAACCAATTAAAGGCTAGGATGGCTATTTATAATCTCATAGGGAAAGCTGATATATGGTGGAAAGATTTAAAGAGAGTGAAAGGTATAAGAGAGAAGAACATAAATTGGAGTACATTCAAGAAGTACTTTAAAAAGAAATTTTTATCTGAACAATACTATGAAGAAAGGGATAAAGAATTCTATGAGCTAAAACTAGGTACAATGACTATTAAAGATTTGAACAGTAAGTTTTTAAGTCTGCCTAGGTATGTGTCATACCTTGTGGATGAAAAACTGAAGGTACAACAGTTTCTCAGCTGTTTACCTTATCACATAAATGATAGGATTGAGTATGAAAATCCGAAAACCTTGGGAGAAGCCATGAGGAAAGCAAATTTATGTTATGAATAGAATCGAAAAAAGGAGAGTATGGCCAACTGGAAGGCCAAAAGGAATAATAATTATGATCAAAAGAAGAAAGAGTTTGTGACTAATCGGAATTCTAAAAATAATAATGCCATAAATTTGTCTAATAATAATTTCCAGGGGAATAAGAATAATTCACAGAACAATCATAACAATAAAAAAATAGAGATCTTGCTAATAATCATAGTAATTACACAAAGAAATTTGAACGAAAAGAACGTGTAAAGCGTTGGGAATGCAATGGTCCACATTATGCCTCAGTCTATCCTAAACAAAAAAAGACTATCAGCAATATCCACACAATACAGGTGGAGATGATTGTTGGAGATTTAGCGAGGACTATGACCAGGATCAATGCAGCTTTGGAGAATCGACAAGCAGACTATCAAAATTCCATGGTGGAAGTAGAAGGTAAGATAAACCAAACACCCATATCTATTTTAATTGATCCAGGAGCTAGTTTAAGTTATATTTCTCCTAACTTGGTATAAAAGTGTAAAATGCCTGTTGAAAAGTTTACAAGTTCTTGGTTAGTTCAGTTAGCTATTGGTGTAAAGAGAAAGGTAACTAGTTTTGTAAAGAATTGTGTAGTAACTATGGATCAATTTGAAACTTTTGTTAAGATTAATGTACTACCTCTAGGTTCATACGACATACTAATTGATATGGATTGGCTAGAGCAGCATAGGGTGGTCTTAAATTGCTATTATAAAACATTTACTTGTATAAATAATGATGGAAAATTAATAAGCGTAAAAGGAATCCCTACGAAAACAACCGTAAGGCAAATTTCTGCTCTGCAGCTTAAGAGATCTGTTAGGAAAGGTTGTAATACTTATGCAGTAACAGTAACCAATGAAGAAAATATAAATAACATAGATAAATTAAAATTGGAAGAAATACCAGTTTTAGAGTATGCAGATGTATTTCTGGAAGAAATTCCTAGACTGCCTTCGAAAAGGGAACTAGATTTTACCATTGAGCTGGTACCTGGTGTAGTGCCCAGCTCAAAGGTCCCTTATCAGATGAATATAATCGAACTTAATGAATTTAAGTCACAATTAAAAGAACTTATCAACAAGAATTACATTCGACCCAGTGTGTCTCCTTGGGGGGAACCTGTCATCTTTATTAAGAAAAAGGACGGAACTCTATGATTATGCATAGATTATCGTCAATTAAATAAGATGACTATTAAAAACATATACCCGTTACATCGCATAGATGATTTTTTTGATCAACTACATGGAGCCACGGTATTTTCAAAAATTGATTTATGGTCTGGATATCACCAAGTTAGAATTAAAGACGAAGACATCTTTAAAACAAATTTTAGGACTCGATATGGACATTATGAGTTTGTCGTCATGCCATTCGGGCTTACTAACGCTCCAGCTATTTTTATGTGTCTAATGAATAATATAATGCATAAATATCTGGATAAATTTGTGGTTGTGTTTATCGATGACATATTAATTTATTCGAAATCTGAAGAAGAACATAAAGAACATTAAAAAATTGTTTGGCAAGAGTTGCGATATCATCAACTCTTTGCAAAGTTTAGTAAATATGACTTCTTTAAAGATAAAATCTAGTACTTAGCAGGGATAATTTTAAGGGCGAAATTTAGCCCATAGGCTATTTTTAGGGGGTTTTCTCAAAAAAAAGATTCACCATTTTGCAATTTTTGAAGCCCTATTTTTCCCAATTTTGATGGGGTAAAATTTTTTCACCCTAAAAATCGCGAAATTATTATATAAACGATATAAAATCCTTGGAAATTAAAATATTTTTTGAAAAATATCGCCAAAACTTTTATAGTTGGTGTTTTAATAATTGGTAAGATTCGCCAACATTTATACACTTTTCAATAAGTATGGTTCATTAAAATCATCCCCGGTACTTAGGTCATGTGGTGACTAAAGAAGAAATTTCGGTGGATCCTGAAAAGATAAAAGCAATCGAAGAATGGCCAGTTTCGAAAGACGTGATTGATGTCCGATCATTTATGGGGATTACCAGTTATTACCGGAGGTTCATCGAAGGGTTTTCAAGAATCGCAAATCCGATAACCTCTTTGCAGAAATAGGGAAAGAAATTTGATTAGAATCAGAAGTGCAAGGATAGTTTTACAAAGTTAAAAACATTATTAACCAACGCACCTATTTTAAGAATAGCTTATCCAAATAAAATTTTTATAATATGTACTGACACCTGCAATGATGGTTTAGGTGGAGTATTGACTCAAGAAGGACATGTTATTGCTTATGAGTCTAGGAAATTAAAAATTCATGAAAAGAATTATGCAACCTATGACTTGGAATTAGCTGCTGTCATACATGATTTAAAGATGCGGCGTCACCATTTAATCCGAAGAAAATTTATCTTAATGATGGATAATAAGGGATTAAAATATCTGTTAGATCAACCTAACCTGAATGCTAGACAAGCTAGGCGATTAGCTTTTCTAATTGAATATGATTTCGAAATTCAACACATTAAAGAGAAATAAAATAAAGTTGCTGATGCATTAAGTAGAAATGCAAAGATGAATTTTACAGCAACTATCAGCACTTATACAACAGATTTGGAAGAACAGCTTAAAATAGGGAAATAACAAGATGAAAAATACCTAAAGTTACAAGCAAAAGCAAAAGAAAATCCAATAGAAAGTCTAAGTATAGGGTATAGCTTGAATGAAAAAGGATTTTTACTATATAAAGATAGAACGTATGTACCTAATGTACCTAAGGTTAATTTATTAATTCTAGATGAAATCCATAAAACTCCTTTCTTAGGCCATCCGGGTTATCACAAAACTATAACCATGTTAAGAAAAGAATATTTTTTGCCAAACATGAAGACTGAAATGGCAGAATATATTGCTAGATGCTTTGAATGTGAGCAAGTAAAAACTGAACATCAGCATCCAGCTGGATTACTTCAGCCTTTGCCCATTCCTAGTTGGAAATGGGAGATAATTAGTCTTCATTTTGTTATTGGACTGCCTAAAAATCAGAACTTAAATTATTCCATAATGGTAGTGGTTGACAAATTGAGTAAAGAATCCCATTTTTTACCTGTAAAAACTACTTATAAAGCTGCAAATATAGTTGATATCTTTTTAAAGTAAATTTTTTGACTGCATGGGATACCTAAGGTGATAATTTCAAACCGAGACCCTACATTCACAGGTAACTTTTGGAGATCTCTGTTTAAAGGATTAAATACTATGTTAAATTTTAGTACCTCATTCCATCCTCAAACTTATGGACAGACTGAAAGAGTAAATCAGGTACTGGAATATTTAGTAAGAATGTATGTAAAGGATCAGCCAGGTAAATGGGAAGATTATTTACACCTGGTAGAATTTGCTTATAATAATAATTATCAAGCTTCATCTGGATATAGTTCTTTCGAAATTATGTATAGAAAGAAATGTAACACTCCCATCTCTTGGAGTAATCCGGTGGACAAGTTAGTATTAGGACTTGAATTATTGAAAGAAATAGAAGAAATTGTAAAGCAGGTACAAGGTAATCTGAAAATTGCGCAAGATCGACAAAAAAGTCAAGCAGACCTTAAAAGAAATCCAAAAGAGTTCCAGGTAGGAGAACATGTTTTCATCAAGGTGAGACCCAAAAAGAGTTCTCTGAGGTTGGGTAGTTGTGCCAAACTAGCACCTCGTTATTGTGGTACTTTTGAAATACTATCCAGGATTGGACAGGTAGCCTATCCATTAGCATTACCACCAAATTTAAAAGTTCACAATGTTTTTCACATTTTTGTATTAAATAAATATGTGCATGATGATACTCATGTTATTAACTAGAACGATGTATAGGTGGAACTCGAAGGATATTTTCTGGTGGAACCAGAATGTATCCTCGAGTGGAGGGAGATCACACTTCGGAACCACACCATTGGTCAAGTGAAGGTGCAATGGAAGCACCTTAGTCCAGAGGAAGCCACCTAGAAATTGGAAAGTCATATGCGGGATGCATATCCAATTCTATTTCAAGGGAACTATGAGGATGAGGAATAAATAACATCGAGGACTATTTTATAATTTAAGATGGTGTGTATGTAACATGCCCCAATTTGCAAAAACAATTTTATATTATTTGAGGAACATTGTGTTAAATTTTATGCTAAGTTATAATTGATGACCCAGTGGGATCAAGAATATTTAATGTAAATTCAGAATATTTTATTTATAAATAAATAAATGAGGAGACAATAGCTTAGGAGAGCTGTTAAAAGAGTGTTTACTGGTCAATTGGTGGAGGATACTGGGTGGAGAGAAAACTGACATGTGGCAGCATCCTCAAACCACTTCCAACTGTTGCAGGTGGAAACTTCCCTATATTTGTGGTCATGATTCCCCAAGAAAGTGGAATCATAGTAGGTGGCTCATAATGAAAAGTGACCCAGAAGACCTAGGCATCTCTATAAAATTTCCCATTGAAGAGAGATGAGGTTGCTCATTCTAAAGAAGTGATCATTCAGGGTGAATGAATTTACTCAAGAGAAATTCAATGGAGGGGAGTCTGGAATGTGATTGAGGGGATAACTGTTGAGAGCATATTTTTATTACTGAGGTAATTGAACTAGTCAGGTGACAAATGTTTTTACAGTTGCATTCTCCACCCAGTTCTTAGCCAAGAAGACCAGGAGCAGGCTTAGGGGTCCTAAGGAAGCATTGTTTGAGCTCTCTCTAGGATTTTGGTAGGGAGGAATGAACTCCTTAATATGTTGTTGTCTTGTTCTCATCAGGTTCTATTTTGTTGTTACCGTCTTCAGTTAAATAATTTACAGTTATCTATTATAGTTATTGTTAGTGTTTAGCGTTTAGAAATGAAAACTAACTGTGTAATGTTAAGTTCAGTAAAATTGATAGATTATTTATAGAAATGGAAATGATAATGTAAATAGAGAAATAGATAGAAATTAAATTTCCAAGCTATGTTTTTCCACACCTGAACTCAGGTCATACTCTAGCACGTTAGATTGTTTTAAATAAATGAAATAATTCTTTTATTAGAATGAAAATAGTAGATATGATTCTTGTATCTGTATGTAAATAGAAATAGATTTTATTCCAGTGTTTACGAATACAACGAAAAAGCAGTGTTATGTTTTGCTTACACTTATTATTTTACTTAAACTAATTAAATGAAAACACAGGTATAAGAAAATAGTAAATATACTATTACTACAGTATTAGCATACTGATAGGAAATAAAAATATTACAATAAAATAAACAACTAATGTTTGAGAAAGCACATCAAAAGATAATAGCAAAACAATTTTTAAATATTAACTTAAACAAAAACCAAGGGAAGGATTCTTTATAATCCTTTTATATTTATAAAATTTACTGAGAGTCTAGATTATTCTAATTTTAAAGTATGATGTACTAGAAATCTAAGTATTATTTTCTTAACCAAAAACTGGAAGTAAAACTGTTAGATTATTTTCATTTCCTACAGACTTAACATCATAAGTACAACTGTAAATCATATTATCTTCTATTATCCCATTTCTTACAAACAGAGTCAAGAATACTTTAAGGAGAAACAAAAATTCTTAAGCTGTAGGGTTTACATTATTTCTTTTAACCCTTAAAAGCCAAGTACTAGAATTTAACATTATCTTTTAAACAGAGCTTAAAATAATTTATAACTTATAGAGTAGTAACAATTAAAATGTATATGTAAATAACAAATAAAATAAACTAAGAATCATTATATATGTGCAGTATAAATCCCAAATCCAGGAAGGTTTATATCCTGTGAGATTCAAAGGGTCGAAACCCTTTCTACTATTAAAACCAAATATATATAAAAAAAAATCTGTAGTAAAATATAACAAGTTACATTGCTAACTGTAAATATAAAAATCCCACAAACTATACAACTAGACTATTCCATAGTCTTCCTTCTTAAAATTTAAATATATATATAAATATTTTATATTAACAGTAAGCTAAATACAAGACTGACAGGTTAAACAAACCCAGTTCACAAGTCTTTATGTAAAAGTAAAACTGAAGAAACAAGACAAAACTCTTTTAAAACTTAGAGCATAAGGAGTATCTTATATTCTTAAATTAACAGTATTACATTATCAAGCTATAAAGCTGATTTTGTTTAACCAAAACCAAATACACATCATGGATCAAGAGCCTGTGCTACCTAGCGAGCACCGCAAGGGTTTTCACTTAAAACATGACTAATAAACAAACTAAGTATCTTAACCAATGGAGAATCCGAAGCCATGCTTGCAACCACTGGAAACTTCATCTGAAAATCCATACTTAAGTAGGGAGAACCCACATCAAGACTGGGGCTTACCAGTTGGAAGCCACTAAGTTCATCAAAGCATGAGGTTGATTTTCCACTTAAAGCTTGGAGCCATTGCAGGTACCTACAAGAACACAGTACCGAACGATAAGTTAAGACTCTGTTGATAAGTTTAAACCCTAGCCTAAATAATATTATTGACAAAAGAAATTTCAATTAAACTTTAAAAAGTTTACCTGTGAGTAAGAAGAGAGCAGAGCCTAGAAGGAACAGTCACCAGCTTGAGTGAACTAAACCGAGAAGCAAGCAAACCTTCGTGCTAACCCTGTGATAGAGGAAGAAAGGATACAACACTCAATCTCCTCGATGCTGAAGCAAAGAATGGGCAGACACAAGGGTAAAAACTAGTTCCCGGTTTTGAGCTACATAAAGGAGTTCAAAACCAAGCACGCCATGTTCTCTCAACTCACTGCAGAAAACTGTAAACACCCACTATGAAACCCTAAACCACAATGCATAGTATTGCAGACTTAGTACCAAAGGTTATGAAAGAGCAGGCCTCTCATGGCCACGAAGAGTTCTCACAGCGCAGAACAAACCCTCAAATAAAAATGCAAGAACATAGGGTTTCGATGTGTTATAAGTCAACCATTGCATGGTGAAGACTCATCCACATGCCCTTCTAGAAATATAATCAAGAGTGGGTCGATTTCTATAGTCAACCCTGCACTTTCAAATGTAAAACTTATCATTCCCAATAATTAAAACAATGCTGCAATCGACTTTACTATAAAGACTTATATCATTGCAAATCGATTATAATAAGGTCTTCTATCTTTGCTAGTAATGAAATCTATGCATCGACCATAGTATAACGTTCTTATGTTTGGTCATCATAGTAACCTTTCTATCGATCCTTTAACTAGTTCTTAAGATTGCTTACAATGACAATCATACTATTGTTTAAAATATGCATTAGATCTAGTATAGTATAAGAACAAAACTTAATGTGTTTTACCTTTAATTTCAACTATATGGAAATGGTTGCTAGGTAGTAAATCCACCTTAGGATACAAGTAAAATTATATGGTAACATTATAAAACAATGTGGTATTGTATGATTACAATAACACATATAGAAGGGCAATAACCTAGAAATTAAAGTTATAGCTTGATTTCTAGCAGTGCAAAAAGATAATCATAATTGCATACAATCAAGCAAGTTGATATTCTTCACGACTAGTAAAGAAGAGTTAAGGTAGAGATATGTATTTTATTTGTAAACTTTACCTTGAAATTCATAGGATTATGTTCATGCATAAAAAGTAGTACATTTGAGTATTAAACATGACAATAGAAGTAAGATCATGATACAGTAAAATTATTTCATATGTTAGTATCATGAGCCCTCTGCTCACTAAAATAATCTATAATGGACTAGGTATTATAATCTTACGACAGAAATAAACTTTGGAAGAACTTATTCTCGTAAATGAAATTTACGATGTCAAGGATAAAACTCATTATGGCCTAGAAATAAATGTTGTCATATATCCAAAACAACTAAGGAATTTACTTTACCTCATTGGAGTCTTGCATCATATTTATCAATTTATTTACTAGCATCTTATCATGCTAAAGAAATACTTCTCGCTATCATACAAAATAAAATCCTACTTGATCTTTCACTTACCTGTTGAACCTGTAAGAACCAGAAGCCACTAGTGGAAAATGAGAGATTAGTGACCAAAATACGCATATCAATGACCACTTTTGGTTTGGCGATCGCTGGTGGCTAATTTGCAGTCTTTTATTACATGACCAAAATTGGTGATTTTTATTTTGGCCATTTATAGCTTGTCGGTTGGTCATTAATTTGGTCATATATTTGAATCAATGACCAAATATATGACCACATTTGTGACCAAATTAATGATCACATGACAA
>LPNX010085356.1:4097-68657 GCA_001517045.1 Pseudotsuga menziesii
CAACCTCCAAGCTCTGCAACACAAGGGGAAGACCTCTAGGGCAAAGGTGTGGGCAAATAGAGTCCCGATTCCTCCAGCATAACAATGCAGAAATTCCAAGTTCCATCTCATGGCCTTCCCTTCCTCTATTTATATGGGTGAAATAAGGTAGTTCGAAGGTTAGAGAAGTTACAGCAGTTAAGGAAATCCAGTTATATGACATAACTAATCTCTACTTAACGCGTGTTTTAAAGTTTAAAATGTTAAGATACACATGCGCGGGTATACAGTAGAGCAACCCGCGAGTGATGCGCGACCATATAGAAGAGCAACCCGCGCATACAAGGATGCGCGACTTGCTACAAGGGAGACTCGCGAATGATGCGCGAGATGTCAATACAAAGAGTCGCGCATACATCCTAACAAGGCTAAATAACAAAGTAACTGGCTGGATGAAGGCAGAAATGTATTCAATAATAAGCAAGCTATAGTATTCTAGGCAAACCTCAATCCATAAGTGTCCTTTTGTGCGCCGACATAAGGAAAGTCGGCACTCGGACGGAGAGGTGCCATTCTGGTGTATAACATATGGCCAAATGGAAATTTTGAACAAATGGGTTGAGGGGTATTTGTGAAACTACGTGCGACGGTAGTAGCAAGCATGAATTAAGTGGTAACACCTAAGGGAACACTGCTATAACACCACTTATCATATGCCTATTGGTATGACACCAACTACGATTCTCTCTCATTGATGGACTTGGCGTTTGGGGATAATAAAGCTCCCAAATCCAAAGATTGGACACAAGAGAACCAAGATATCTGTAAGGTCCTTAAGGATAACTTATATATGGCGTAGAATCTTTATAATATGTATGCAAATAGATACATGGTGGACAATAGTTTTGAGTTAGGAGACTTTGTTTTCTAGAGGTTGCATCCATACAGGTAGTCGTCATTAAAGAAAAGTGGAGAAAAAAAATTAAAATATCATTTTTATGGTCCATATAGGGATGCCCAGAAGGTTGGAGAAGTAGTGTATGAGATTAAACTTTTCATGAGGAGAGCAAGGTCCACAATGGGTTCCATGTGTCATTCTTTGAGAAGGATTTCAGACAATAAGTCACTACTTCAATAGAGTTACCCCCGCTGGATGAAGAGGGGCAATTGATACTTGACTTGGAGGAGATTCTTGATGTCAGGGACATGCGGTCGTAGAGCAAAGGGATAAGGGAATATCTAATAAGATGGAGAAACTTGCTTGTGGAGGATTCCACTTGGGGGGAGAAAATATTTTGCAACATCGTGGTTTGTAGTTGCTTGAGGATAATCAATTCCGTGAAGGAAAGATTGTCTTGTCCCTTTCTGAACAATCACCCAAGGGACAACATATCAACCTATTTAGTTCCCATAGGCTATAGTCGACGAAAAGGGAATTAATTATTTAATGTCATAGGAGCAAAAAGTACATTATAAAGTGACATTGAGAGAATCATTCATAGAGGAACTTTATAAAATTCATTTTACTAATTTAAGAGTGGGAAAAGGGTAAAAGTGTTGAGAAATGTTAAATATTGCCCAAAAAGGGTAAAATGAGTTTTAAAAGGGAAAATTAACCTCTCTCATTCATTCATGTTATTTCTCATTTTTTAAAGAATTGGAGAGCTCTTGTGTCTTTTGACTCTTGGGACAAAAGCCCTAAAAGAATATTGATTTTGGTGGTGAAATTATTCACTGTACTCAATCAGTTGGGGGATATCACTTAGATCTCTCGATTGTGCTTAGTTGCCATGATCTGGACAACAATTTGTGTTCAAATATGTGGAGTTTGGTCTGAGTTCCAATGGTTCTTCTTGAGGAGGAAACACTTGGGCATGAGGGTGCACCATTTGTGGGGAAAAACCAATCTTTGGTCATCTTTCCTTTTTTCTTTTCATTGTTGTTGTTATTATGGAGGGTGAGTCACCATATATTTAACATAGTGTTGCCATTGTGATCAAAGGGGATATTAAGGATGGCACAAAGGTTAGTCTCCACTTATAGCCATAATCATTGACTTTGTATGCTATACAGGAAGTCATGCCACTATTGTGGGCCTTCACTATTGTTACTGGTTGATCACATCACTATTTCTGTTGAAGGAAAGAGAGGGTGCACTCAGTCTTTAAGAGTATCTTCTTATGGGAGACCAAAGTTTAGGGACACTCTTATTATTCACTATATTGGTTGAAATATTTCCACAAAAGGGATTGTTTTGATTGTTATATTATTCACTAGTTGATTATATGCAAGGTTAAAAATATTAGTCATACATAGACTACAAAGGTACCATACATTGTCAATAAGGAAGTTGTGTTCTCATTGAGACTTACAAGCCAGATACTCAATCGTTATTAGATCTGATTTATGTCTCTAGATTGCTGATAAAAATTATATATATATATATATATATATATATATATATATATATATATATATANATTGAGATATAATATTCGTAAAAACAAATATCATTGATAAAACCAACCCAAACAATAGTTGACAAAGTGTTTGACAAAGGTCCCAAACCTAAACACTCCAACAGTCAGTTCAAAAAAATATATTTAGTTGGGACGTTAGATGCCTGGATATTTCATGTGACTTCTTCATTGCTTCCTATACTTGAAAATGGATCTTCATAATCTTATAAATGAACTTTCCATCTCTTGATGCTTCACCTGTGGTGTCACCCTCACTCCCCTTTGGTGTCCATATACAACATCTATAGGTGAAGGTGGCAGATATCCAAAACAAGTTTGAAAATGGAACTTTCAATGGAAGTGTGGACTGCTCTGTTATAGGAGTGTTTAATATAGATAAAAAATTTGCCCCAAGTCTTTTGACGCTTTTGATTTTAACCCCTCAAAAGATGCACCAAAGTCTTATTGACTATTTTTGTCTGCCCTTCTATCTATGGATGCAATGTTGTAGATCTCTTCAAATTTGTTTCCATTTTATCCTAAAATGATGTCTAGAAGGCATTGAGAAATCAAGTATCCCTGTCTAAGATGATGCTCCTAGGTATCCCAAAGAGCACCTAAACCTACTCAAAGAACATGTTTGTTGTGTCTTATCCCCAAATGGTCTTCAATTACCACAATTAGATAGTCACGTCCCTTCCTCGTGGTTGGTAAACCATCCACAAAATCCATGGATATTCTCTCCCATGCTCTCGTAGGAACAAGGGATGGTACAAACCTTGCTTTCTATTACTGGGATTGCTTGTACAACAAAATATGCATCCTTTGATAAACCATGCTGCATCTTCTTGCATTATAGGCCAGTAAACATACCTCTATAAGTTTGAAAATTTCTTACCTACACCAAAATGCACTGCAACTTTGGTGGATTGTGCCTCTATGATAAGTTGCAATCTCTCGCCTTTAGGAACACATAACTTGTTTATATTGTAGAGTAATTCATCTTGGATATGATAGTCATCCTCATTTTCACATTCTTCAACATGGATTCGACCTTGTAGCTATCGAAATACCTACTCGAAGTCCCCATCTCCTATGTATTCCTCCTTGCATGCATCATGTGTGAAAGGCTCCATATGGACAAGAATACCCAAATATGTGATCTTGGTTGTATGTGGATGTGAGAGAATGTTTTCCAACTTAATTATACTTTCCTTCTTATATTTGATGATTGGATGGAATTGTAATATCCTAGTTGTTAAGCCCCAGACTTATGATCCTTCATGTGACTTATGTTCTTTTGCATTATGGAGTTATGATATTTTATATGATTGTGGACTTATGATCCTTTGCATGATTAATGTGATCAAGGACTTATGATTATTATTTGATAATGTGACTTTGGACTTTGGCACTATTATTAATGTTAATGTTATTACTAGCATCTTTGTTATCTTTGAATGTTGTTACTATTGATTAAATAAACAACTGGTTCAACAAAGGTAACTAAAAGAGTACGGGGGACCATGGATTCCACAATGTGAGGGGGAATGGGGACATGCACCTTATAACTTGTTTTTGGATTAAATTTTCCAATCCCAATTTATTTTTGCACCTTTATGAGATTAATAGTGTTGGTCACCCAAACCTTGTACAACAGACCCTATTCTCAATAATTATGGACTATGGAGTTAATATTGCATATTTTGCACAGCTTAGTGGGCCCCTCTTGCCTAGGGATCCTTCCTTGGGAAGATATTCCCTCACATTTATGTGTTTTTTGTCATTTATGAGCCCTTTTCCTAGTTTTTAGGGTTGTAAGCTATTTTCTAGCTTCCACTCTTACACCATGCATTGATGATCCTATTTTTGTGCTTCAATGATATTTATGACCCTATTGGATGCCCTCTCTCACCTATTTTTCCCTCCTTGATGTTTTGTAACCCCATTTATGCATTAGTGTGTCTCCGTGTGCTCTTCATGGCTCCACTCCTTAGTTTTTGGTAACTCCTCCTCATGGTGCTAATTTGGGAAACATAATATTTTCACTAAGACACCACTCCACTAATTCAAGTTAAGTCTCTATGATGAAGCTTAAACCTTATCTCTCTCTAATTTAGGTTGATCCCTTTGGTTTAGAGTTGGCCTCCTTGTGCTATAAATTCATATGCCATCTCCTTGTTGATGTGAATCTTGAGCTTTGGCCCATGTGACTTATGCTATATAACCATGTTGGGAATGTTTATATTATTGAGAGTGTGTTGAGACTTAGAGGGAGTTTATTTGTTTCCATTTGCTTCCATTATATCACTCTACTAGTCCAAGTTCTCACACAAGAAGCCAGGAAATGTGAATGGCGAGCTAGGTCACATCCCATAGGCAGTGGAGACGGGCAGAAAAGTAGTAGTGGGAATCATTGTGGCTCTCAGAAGAGGTAGTTTCGAGAGTAGTGAGACTAAGTGAGCCTCAACCTATGGATCCATAGTCTCATATTGGGGATGACCTATTTAAGTGAGGAAGGCTTGACGGTGTCAACGTCTGGGAGGAAAGTTGTCCTGTTGCACCCAGTTGCCCATATTTTGAGATAAGTATTTCTCTTATGTTATGTTTTCATTACATTATTTTCTTTGGTATATGTGCAATGGTGGTTGATTGGTTGTTTGAGTGTTCATGTATTGAATGTCGGTACCTGCATGCAAGAAGGATGAATCCCATATAATATGGAAATGAGTTTATATTGTTGTTACCTTCTTTATATTCTTCTTCTTAACGAGAAATTGTAATTTTGGTGTTATTATATTGAGAGGGGATAAACCATATGATATGGTTCGCCCATATATGATAATTTATGTGTTGTGAGACCTGTTTCATTGCGTCCGAATCAATGTTTTCAGTGAACAATGACTTTCATTTCATTGAAAAAGCTTCCTGGATGACCAATATATGTTTGTTTTGGTCCAACATTTTTCTGGTGCCAAGATGAGCACACCTGCCATTTGATTGTAAATATTTTGTTTGCATATTTGTTCTTAGTTGTATATCTGAGGATGAGCGATGTATTCTAGATGTAAAATTAATTGATGGCTGGAGGGTGGCATCCATACAATCTTCTTTGTTTGCTATGGTTTCGGTGTGGCTATAGATTGCAGATTATGGATGTTCCATGATATGTGATTTTCCTTACTTTTTATCCTCACTAACAACACACACATAACAACACCAAAAAAATAGATTAATTTGCAAATAATCAATGACATCAAGACATGATTATTTATAAACTATGTTATCAAACAAACCAAAGTACATAAATTAGTCATTCACACCAAATATGATGTTTATCATGTATTATTAATGTTCTTGTTTCAATTACGACCCTTAGTTCGCATTTTGGAAATTATTAATTGAGTGTTGCAATTAATTATTTAATTAAGTGGCGTAATTAAATAATTAAGTGTCGCAACTTTAGTTATAATTCAATCTCTAGAGTTAAAAGTTTTAATTATTTGGGTGAATGGTTAGTCATCTTGATAGTAATTTATCTATATATGTTGTGCTTAAACTTAAGTTAGTCTTAATTTTAGAATCTTTGGCCTTATCTCAAGGGTCGGGGACATTAAAAGTGGTATCAGAGCTGAAGGTTTCAACACTACGACTGTTGGGCCTTCTACAAGATTTCAAGTCACTTTGTAAGCATGCATTTGCAATAGATAACCTGGATACATGCACCTTAATATAGTTTCACATGTGAGTTAGTTAATTAAACCGTTAGCTTGGTATGGATATGGACTTGATGTTCAACCGGTAAGTTGGTAGATTGTAACTTACAAAAAGTTCGCTAGTTACTTTATAAAACATAAGAAAGTAGTTTTAATGATAATGAACTTATACCAATGTGTAGTTTACTAACATAATGTTGATGATAAACACATTATAGTTCCCAGAGATTGATTGAGCAAGTGATGTTTCCACTAGACTGATATTTTAATCAAACATGTGAAGACTGAAGATTCAACAAGTACAAGTTCAACAATAGGAAGTCAGAGATTGGAGATGGATTTTGAGGAAGGACGGAGACCATATAGTCCTGAAGAGGAGTTTGTTGAGGGAAGAAGGTAAGTTAGACATAAGAGGAGCAATGAACCGTTAAGCTTGGAGGATTCAGTGAGGAAGTGTAGAGAGGATAATGAAAGCATAATTCATATCGAGGAGCATTCACACCCACATGAGCACTCCAACTCAGTCAACCAGCCACATGTGCACCCTTGTCATTGCTGGTGCACTCCCATTCATTGAATGTGGATAGCTTGGTTGACTAAGAGTGCTAGAGGTGGATTTTTTCCATTTTTGGCTTGATTTGGTGCATTAAATGTCACCTTGAGACTCTAAACCACCCAAATTTCCACACCCATGCATGCCAAGGTGTAATCATTGACCCACATCATCTCAGACATGTCCAATCAGCAATTCGTGGCTATTTGGGATGATTTGGGGTGTGATTGGCCCACCTAGGGGGTTTGATGCCAATTTGGCAATTTTGACTTGTACACTCACATTGGGCTTCCAAAGCCTCGCGAAAATTTCCAAACGTATTATAAACCTGATAATAACATGTTTTAAAGTTAGACAGTTAAAATTATCCTGGTTCTATTCACATTTGTGTATGTAAATTGCTTCTTAATTAATGGTTTTTGCTAGTTTTTGCACCAAATTTGACTTGTGAGCTTCACTAATGCTCCTAGATTCTCCTGTGGTTCTAATTTCTCACATGGTATCAGAGAATTTCAAATTGGGGCATTCAAACCCACATGAGCACTCTAGCTCAGTCTACTAGCCACATGTGTGCCCTCATCATTGTTGGTGCGCTCCCATTCATTGAATGTGGACAAGTTGGTTGACTAGGAGCGCTAGAGGTGGATTTTGTCCATTTTTGGCTTGATTTGGTGCATTAAATGCCACCTTAAGACTCTAAACCACCCATATTACAACACCCAAGAATGCCAAGGTGTAATAATTGACCCACATCATCTTAGCCACATCCAGTCAACAATTCATGGTTGTTTGGGCTGATTTGGGGCGTGATTGGCCCACCTAGGGGGGTTTGATGCCAATTTGGCAATTTTGACTTGTACACTCACATTGGGATTCCAAAGCCTCACAAAACTTTCCAAATGTATTATAATCCTGATAATAATATGTTTTAATGTTAGACAATTAAAATTATCATGGTTATGTTCACATTTGTGTGTGTAAATTGCTTCTCAATTAATGGTTTTTGCTAGTTTTTGCACCAAATTTGATTTGTGAGCTTCACTAATGCTCCTATATTCTCTTTTGGTTTTAATTTCTCACAGGGTATCAGATCTTGTTGGATATTGTTTAGTTGCAGATCAATTCAGAGTGATTTGAGTTGCATTTTTAGTGGAATTCCAGATAAAATCGAATTGTTTTTTTGCAAAACATTTGGCAATTTCTTCAGCATTAGCGCAAGTAGAAATGGAAGATACCCACATATTTCTAACACCTTTAAAATTCTTCGATTGGAAGGCAGAGATGGTGATTCAATTGAGGGACAAAGGCCTTTACATAGTTACCATGGGCACTGAGGTGGAGCCAAACTCTGTTGTTGAGAAAGCCAAGTACTTCAACAGATTGGATGAGGCATATGGATTGTTGTGTCTCAGCATCTCAAGAGAGCTCTTGTTCCACATTGATAGTTTAAAAACACCCAATGAGGTCTGGGTAAAACTAGAGACATTGTTTGGGAAAACTGATGAACTACATGGTCACTTGCTTGAGAATGAGCTTATCAGCTTGAGCCCAGCGCACTATGACACTATCTAGGAATTCTTCACCAAGTTTAATTCACTTGTGTTGTAGCTAAAACAATTTGGCATTGAGAAGAAAGAGGACCAACTGATTCTATCCATACTTTCGAAGTTGGGGCCAGAGTTCTCAGTTTTTGTGAGCACATTCCACTCTGAGAAGTTAACACTTCGAAACTGGCAAATGCCCAGTCTAGAAAACTTCATGGAGTCACTCACTTAGGAGAAAGATAAGCTTGTGCAAATGGGCACCATCAAGACCAAGGATCAAGCATTAGCAATGGGAGTTTTGAATTCCTCAAAGGGCAAGCCCAAGCCCAAGAATTCGAAGCTACCATAGAAGAAGAAACCATAAAAAAGCAAATCCGATGATGGAGTTTCGAATCCTCCCAGAGAGAAGGACAAGAAGGGAAAAGAAAAGGCTAAATGCACCTATTGCCATAAGGGATGGCATCCAAAGAGCTCATGCATGAAAAATACTAGTGACACCATGGCACAGTTGCTGGAGAAGAACAACATTCCAGTCCCTGACAGCGGAAGGAAGAAGGATGGCACCTCCCATTTGAATGAAAGCAAGGAGAAATGCCATGCTTTGGTAGCAGGTACCTCTAACTCTTCATCTTTTGTCATTGATTTGGGGGATTCCAGGCACATGGTATCCAAGTTGAGAGCTCTTCTCCTCCATGAGTTCAAATGTTGGCCCAACAGTTTAAATGGGGGATGATTCAGAAATCCAGACCAAGGGTATTGGGAGGATTAACTTAGAGCATGGTTACTTCAGTGATGTATTGTATGTACTAGAACTTGTAGCAAATTTATTGTCAGACTATCAAATGACCCATACAGGAGAGGAAAAGAGAGTGACCTTCACTTCTGACATAGTAGAGATTGCATAAATCTCAACAAACCAAGTCATTGCAATTGGTTATGCAAATCATCATGAGAGGATGTACAAGTTTTCAAACTTCCTCCCCACTTCCAATGACCAAGCACTTCTCTCACATGCCAATGAGGTTTCCAAGATATGGCATGAGAGGTTTGGTCACATAAATTACAAGTGCCTCCAAGCACTACACATAGATGAGATGGTGGAAGGACTTCCAAAAATAAAATCATCAACTGGATGATGCATTGGGTGTGTAGTTGGGAAGCATCCAAAGCGAAGCTATGAGAAGGGAATGGCAAGGAGAGCAACACAACCACTTGGGTTGGTGCATACATATTTGATTGGTCCATTGCCTACTCCATCATATGGTGGATCAAGGTATGTGCTTACATTCATATATGATTACTCTCGGTTTTGTTGGGTGTACTTCCTCAAATTGAAGTCTGAGGTGTTTGAACACTTGAATATTCGGAAGGCATTGGTAGAAAATCAGAATGGGCATAAGATTAAGGTCCTTAGGACTGATAATGGGAAGGAGTATGTGAACAAGAACCTACAACACCTTTGTGAGGAGTGTGGCATCCAAATGCAACACTCAACTCCCTACACACCACAACAAAATGGTGTGGTCGAGAGGAAGAATAGATCTCTCAAGGAGATGACTACTTGCATGATAGAAGCAAGGGATATAAGTCCCAAGATATGGGATGAGGCCATTAGTTGTGTTGCACACATACAAAACAAATACTTCCATAAATCAGTAAAAGGAAAGACACCTTATGAGGCATGGTTTGGCCAAAAACCAAATGTCTCAAATTTCATGATTTTTAGAACTAGAGCATGGGCTAGAATCCCCTCTGAAAAGAGGAAGGCCTTGCAACCACAAAGCAAGGAGTGCATTATAGTTGGGTGTTGTGAGGATATTAAAGGATACAAACTCTTTGACACTTCCACTTGCAAGATATTTGTTGAAAGAAGTGTGAAATTTGAAGAAGAGCTAATTCCAGATTTCGAGCTTGCACCGGGGGAATGCTCCTCTCCTCAACCATTCGAAGATTTAAGTGATGATACATGCTCTATTTTTTATGATATGTCTGATATAAATGTGGCTGAACACAATATTGTTTTATATTACTCATCATCTAGGCCCAAGTGGGCTGAAAAAATTATACAAGCAGCTGGGGAATTGGCAGGAAATCCCCATGAGCGAAGGACGACTAGATCACAAACTAGTCATGCTTTCTTTGCAAGTGATAGTGCTATTGCTGAGCACTATTCTATGATGATTGGGTCTGATCCTCAGAAATATCAGCAAGCGTGTAATGATCCAAGATGGAAATCAGCAATGGAAGAAGAATTTCAGTCCCTCCAAGAGAACAAGACATGGGATTTGGTTCCCCTTCCTCCTAAGACGAAGCTTGTTCAATGCAAATGGGTTTTATAAACCAAAATTGCTGCTGATGGTCCAGATCTGAAACATAAGGAAATATTAGTCTCTAATGGATATTCTCAAGTCTATGTTTTTTATTACACAAATACCTCTACACCGGTTGCAAATATGGACTCAATAAGACTAGTTCTAGCGCTGGCAGCTAGTAAGGGTTGGCAAGTTCTCCACATGGATGTTAAAAGTGCATTATTGCATGGTGAGATAAAGGAGGAGATCTATATGCATAAACCTGAAGGTTTTTAATAGGATCCTTCATTGGTATGTAGGTTGAAGAAATCATTGTATGGACTCAAGCAAGCCCCCAGGGCTTGGTATGCAAAAATGGATGCTTTTTTGCTCTCTACTGGTTTCACTAGATGAAAATCAGACCCTAATGTGTATTTGCAGCAACATGATGGTATTTTTCAGGTTATTGTTATTAATGTTGATGAACTCCTCATTACAGGTAATGGCACCAATTCGATTGGAAAAATTAAGCCATCTTTGCATAGTGAATTTACCATGATCGACCTATGATTGCTAAAGCAATATTTGGGCTTGGAAATTGAGAAAAATGAAAGGGGAATCAAGTTGAGTCAACCATAGTTGCTTCATACTTGCTAAATAATTTTAACATGGCTGAGTGTAAGGCAGCCAAGTCTCCCTTTCTTTCTGGCATCAAAATGCATGAATTTGGCAATTCTCCATTGGTAGATATTACACTCTACAAGCAACTGGTGGGCAACTTGCTCTATCTCACACACAAAAGGTCTGATTTGTATTATGTTGTAAGTGTTGTAGCAAGAAACATGCACCAACCACATGAGCTCCATTGGAGGGCAGCAAAAATAATTCTTCAGTATGTCCAGGGTACAAAGAATTTCGGGGTGCACTACACAGCTAGTTCCTCACTTCAACTAGCTGGATTTTCTGATTCAGATTGGGCCGGAGATCCCACTTATAGGAAATCAACTTCAGGATTTGTCTTTATGCTTGCTGAAGGTCCCATTTGGTGTTCAAGTAAGAAACAACACACCATTTCACTTTCATCAGCAGAGGCTGAGTATAGGGAAACAATCAATGCTACTACACAGTGTGTCTGGTTGCAGGGAAATCTTTAGGAATTTGGTGTCACAATTGATTCTCCCACCAAAATTTGAGTGGGAAATCAAAGTTCCATCAAAATATCTATCGATCCAATTCATAGGCAGAGGACAAAACATAGTGAGATCCACATGCATTACATTCGGGGCTTAGTGCATGACAGGGTGATCTCACTACAGTATTGTCCATCCACTGAGAAAACTGCTGACATTTTTACCAAGGCTTTCATAGAGAAGACCTTCACCTACCTGAGATATTTTCTTGGGGTGAGTGAAGGATGGTAATTTGCTTTTATTTGTTGCAAGTCCATCCCCATGTCCATTCTTGAGGGAAGGTTTTGTCCCATGAGGTTTTCCTTCTTTTCCTCGGTTCATATGGACAAACAAATTGTAATTTCTGAATTATGTAATTTGAGGTGACTTGAGCCATTGTTGCCAAGGCCTCCATCATTTTGTGAGTTGTACTAGTATTTGGATTAAGGGATGGTGTTATAATAGTGATCCAACTCATTAGTACCTTAGTTACACTACTTAGTCAATTTTATTGCTTTTTAGCATTAATACACTATGTGGTGGGCTAGGGGTGCTTAGTTGGACAAATGCCAAGTCAAATTGGGGCATTCACACCCACATGAGCACTCTAGCTCAATCAACCAGCCACATGTGCACCCTCATCATTGCTGGTGCGCTCCCATTCGTTGAACGTGGACAACTTGGTTGACTAGGAGCGCTAGAGGTGGATTTTGTCCATTTTGGCTTGATTTGGTGCATTAAATGCCACCTTAAGACTCTAAACCACCCATGTTTCCACACCCATGCATCCCAAGGTGTAATCATTAATCCACATCATCTCAGCCACGCCCAGTCATCAATTCGTGGCTGTTTGGGCTGATTTGGGGCGTGATTGGCCCACCTAGAGGGGTTTGATGCCAATTTGGCAATTTTGACTTGTACACTCACATTGGGATTCCAAATCCTCACAAAAATTTCCAAATGTATTATAAACCTGATAATAACATGTTTTAATGTTATACAATTAAAATTATCCTGGTTATGTTCACATTTGTGTGTGTAAATTGCTTCTCAATTAATGGTTTTTGCTAGTTTTTGCACCAAATTTGATTTGTGAGATTCACTAACGCTCCTAGATTCTCCCATGATTCGAATTTATCACAAAATATAATGAAAATACAAAGGAAAAGACACTCTCTATGGGGTTACCTTGGACATTGTGGCCTGTATGGCTACTACAAGATTATCCCCATAGAGAACAATGTAATAACATCATCAGAATGGAACCTTTCTTCTCCTTACAACTCAACTATGGAACGATGTAATAACATCATCAAAATGGAACCTTTCTTCTCCTAACAATTCGGTATTCAACATAGTCTGATAGCCATCTATGATTAATTTTAGAATTTTTGTATTACTTTATTCCTGATTAGGGTTAGGGTTATGGACCTTCCAGAATGTTCTTGAAATTCCACATGGGACTAGCTCTACATGTAAGAGAAATGAGAGATGACGTGGAATCCACTCAGTAGCATGGAGGTGAACTAGATAGGTCAAGTTATGGGAGGCATAACTTCTTCATATGGATTCTGATTCAGGTGATTCTTGCATCATTGGAAAGGTGTCAAAGTGTAGAATTGTGTCAAGGGGCATTACACAAGAAATAAACTTTTGGCCCCCAAAAGCATAATTTAATCCCTAAAATAGGCCCCTAAAGGTTTTGGACACCAAATCTACAAAGTGAGGATTGCCTCTAAAATGGGCCCTTCACACAAATTCATCCAATCTTTCCACCCAAAAAACACCAAAATAGGTGAAAAATTATATATTGATCCATTTCAGATCACACCTCACGATTTTGGTAGGCTTTTGGACCTCAAAATATTTCACTGAATGAGGTGAGGAAAATTTTCCTTTTCCTTCTCCTTGGAGTGCCATTTATCCTTTCCTATAAGTTGTCCTTTCAACCCCACCCACCATAGTTCATATTGTCCTTTCCTAGTTGTTATGGATTTCTTATGTAAATCTATGTCTTCTTCTAACTTTGCTTGAGCATGTAGTGCTAAGTTCTCTACAGAAGGTAAGAACTGCTCAAGTTCTTGGTCCAACATGGAAGGTTCATAGAGTTCCAATTTTTCCACATTCACTACTAAGTAAATTCACATATATGGGGGTAGACTGAGTCTGTGGGAACTATCTCCTACCTTCTCCAACACTTCAAAAACACCATACCATAATTCCTTGATCTTCTTACTAGGACCTTGTAGTCTTTCTTTTTTCAAGTGCAACCAAACTCTGTCTCCCACCTTGAATGTTTTCTCAACCCTGTGTTGGACATGTCTTGCCTTGTACTTTTCCTATGGGTTCTTTAATTCCTCTTGTACTTGAAAATGGATTTATTGATATTATCTATTAATTTTTTGACTCTTAATGTTTTACCTATGGTGTCTCCCATCAATTCCCCTTGTTCTCCATAAACAACATCTAGAGGTGAAGGTGGCATATACCCTTGGTATTCCAACGTGAAACCAGACCTGTTAAAATAACATAATTGTTGCTTAGTGTCCTTTGAATGTATTTTTACAAGGCATAATAATTCACATTTTGTTGAATCTGTCAACTACCACAAATAAATAGTCATGTTCCTTCCTAGAGGGTCGCAGAAAACCCACAAAATCCATGGAGATGTTAATCGATGGTCTCATAGGGATAGGTAAGGATGGTATAGACCTTGTTTCCTGTTATTAGACTTTATTGTACAATAATGTATACATCCACTAATAAATTGAGCTACATCTTCTTTCATTCTAGAACAATAAACATACCTTTGCAGGTTGGAAGCTATCTTCCCAACACCAAAATTTTGTGCAACTTTGGAGGTGTGAACTTCCCTCATGGGTTTCAATCTCTCTCCTTTAGGAATAAAAATCTTATCCAGCTTTTCATGTCCCCATCCAAATAATAATACTTGCAAATAATGTTTCACCAACCTACTAGTTATCTAGGTTGAGATGGAGACATAAATTTTGTAATAAGGGGCTATGGGACCCAAAAGGACTTTATTTTACCATATTAACATTTGAATGGGTCACATAAATGATAAATTCTATTAAAATCAGGTGGCATGTGTTCATGAAGACACTTGGAAGCTTGTGGAGCCTTTGGGTTACTAGATTCCCCACACACTTGGCATGATCTTCATCCAAATTCGAATCCATGGGGAATGTAACATTATTGAAGAGTGATGTGGTGTGAAATAGGATATAATCAGCCAAGGAATTTCAATTATTAAAGGAGAGTAACTCCCACGGAAGAGGAAGAGACTAGAAGACAATGTGTGCCACTTAGAAGAGATTTCATGTACTATATGACAATAAATGATGAAATATTCCATGACAAGTATGACAAATTCAGACCTGATTGAAGAACTATAAATTATTACCTTACAAGGCTAAAAATATCCACCAATAGGGAGCATTTGTGGGTTAGAGGCAACAATTCAAATTGGAAAAGAATTGGAGCATGAAGAGAAAGACAAGTGTCATAGGAGTTACTAAACTACTAAGATGAGTTGGAGGAATCCCATGGATGAAATTCGACCTTAGGAGGCCTAATGAAGTTAATAAAAATATTTCATGATAAATGATATATATTTTGATCATTTTTTAATTAGCCTTTGGCATGTTGGAGAGCTTTTGCTTGTCCATTGCACGATGAGTGTTCACTCTCCCTGCTTGTGAACCAATTTCGAGGGAGTTGGATTCCTTTCCAAGTTAATTCATGGATAGGACATTCAGGCCTCTCATTGGAGCTGAATGAGTGTGTTTTAGTTTCATTTTGAAGGTCCATACAGTTCGAATTCTCATCTATCTCCCTATTCCCTCATTCCTACTTCTCCATTCCCCCCACTCTCATGTTGATGACGCACTTGTTGGAGTGGTGCTTGCACTTTGCTGAGTATATTTGATGCCAGATATTGGCTATATGATGTATTCATTTATACTCTTATTTCCATATTCTCTATAAGTCGAAATACATTAAATCCATGTGTGAAAGGCTTGCATTCCCATGTTCTTGAATGATTAGTTTTCATGTATTTGGATTCCATTTTGAAAGAGTTGTATATCAGATATGTATGAGGATACCTAAGTTTGATGATGATGGTGCATACATAAATTATGTATGACTCTTTACTTTCATGACCATATGCATTGTATCTTAAAATCCAAGAAAATCCAGTGTTAAAGTCTTGCATTCCCCTGCTCTTGAATGACTAGTTTTCATGTATTTAGCTTTCACTTTGAAAGAGTTGTATATCATATTTGTATGAAGAAATATCTATGATGTTTAATGATTTTTGGGAATCCATTTGAATTCTGTTTATTTTCTTTATATTTCATGTCATTATCTAAACCATTCAATCTACTTTTCATGAGTCAAAATCGAGTTATTCATACCATTTCCCTTAAGCAAATACACTGAAAGTTACCATATAGATGTTGTGCCTCATAACCAGTTTGAAAAGATTAATAATCATGAAAAATTACATACATTGATGTCTTATAAGTATCCCCATACTCTTTTTTGAAATTTGGGAGGTTCGTACTGCATTTGGAGAGCCAAAAGTGTCATCTACCATTGGGAGTTTTAACATCGGTTTTCCTAGTGTTTTTGTCCTTCTTTCCCTAGGATAAAAACCAAGTTGTATAAGAATTTGGAAAGTGTATGATAATTAATAATATGAATGATAATTTCATGATACCCATCAATCCCTTTCATACAAAATTTTAAGTCATTTGGGTGCATTTGTATCAACTTGGGTTTCACTAGTTCAAAGCTAGAAATTAGCCAAAATTGTGCAAACTTGAATAACATGTCAAAATGAATTTTATGACTCTACCATTGAGTGTATGAGGTCTATTATGATGTTTTAAATCCCATAGGGTCCCTCCATAAGGAATTTGTAAAGTTTCGGTGGTGTTTGGAGCAAAACGAAGAAACATTAATTTACTACTTTTTCCTATAAAACTTGCACTTTCCCTCATTATCCCAAAAACAAGTTGCAGAGGCTTGAAGTAAGACTAAAAGTGTTAAAATTTCATATGGGGATGTAATAATACTAAGCATAACATTTCATTTCAAATTTGGGACCATTTGGTGTCAGTTGGAACCCCCTAAATTGATGACTAATTAATCTTGAATTTGCCCAAATTGTAATTGTCTCCAAAATTCCAAGAAGGGACATTACTGATGCAAACGAGAACCCCAAACAACCATTATCCCATCCGCTTTTCCCAGGATTTAGCTTTCTCTACATTTAGCAAACTCTAAATTTGGCTTCTTGTCCAAATATTTCTTCTCCCACAACTCTATTACGCAGCTCTACTTCAGCAGGTCCAATTCCGCAAGACAAGTTTCCGCAAGCTCCTTTCCACAACTATATTTCCACAAAGTTCAATTCCGCAAGACATGTTTCTGCAAGCTCCTTTCTGGAACATATTTTCCGCATCTCTATTTCCGCATTTGTGGATTGCAGATTGCAGAAATTCCCAATTTCCAAATTTGACTTCCGCAATTATGTGTCCGCAACACTCCTTTCCGCAATCGGATTGCAAATTATGGATTCAAATTTTCTAGAAGTTGAACCTCCACAATTTCCCTCCCACAATTCTTTTTCCGCAACTCTTTACAATTGTTGATTTACCGTGGGGTGGATCTTGATCGTTGATCTGTATTCTTATGCGGATATGTCCTCAACCGTCAGATCTTTTGTGGAATGTTGTATGGTCATTGATATGAGATCAGATGCAGAGCTCATATTATCTTTGCAGAATTTGATCGTGATCGTTGATATTTTTCTAAGATCATTCCCTAGCATTCGATCTTTCTCAAGGAAACTACTTAATATTTGACTTATGCATCTGCGGAATCGATTTTTTTCAATCAATCAAGCCACGTACATGCTTGAATCTTCATCTTCCTTGATCCTTCAATGATCGACTTTAGCTCCTTAACTTGCAACAAGGTTAATACACGCACGCATACATTTATAAAATCCTCAAAGGATCATTCATCTAACTCCTTCGATGTATTAGAGTATCGATCCATTGATCTCTGCTTCTCCCGCTTTCAGAAACCCTGAAATCATATACAGGATTTTCACATATGGACAGAGAATTTATCCAAACATTTAGTTCACAAATTTATACATTCAGACTGAATTCATTCACACATACGGAGATATGCCGAATAGGATTTTCCTTCATTTACATAAGGAAATTATACATTCAATTTGTCTTAGAACCCGCGTTCTGATCTCCTAAGGCTTGATATATCTTTAATTGGCCTTCCATGACTCCTACAAGCTCTACTAACCTCTATTTATCCTCTGTATCTCTCTTTTTCTCAGTTTCTTCTCTCCTCCTCTACTATGCCTTGTAGGCTTACATATATACACAAAAAGATTCATGAACCATTCTGGTTCAGATCCACATAATCTGCTAACAAATCCTGATTGCAATAAACCTTAAACCTTATCCTATGAATCGCTGCCCTAATTGAGGGATTTGGTACATGATTCATCAATTAACTCATCATCCACCTAGTGACTCACTAAACTGACTCACCATCATCTAGAATCAAATAAACATAGGTTATTTACAATGTGATGGTTTGAAGACCATCAATTCAGATTTTGAAGACCCTTTCTAGGCCTGATTCAACATTGAGCTTGGAGTTTGAAATGGAGAGCAGGATGCTCTTGCATCAGACTCCCCAGGAAGCAACAAATATGTCCTCCTGGTCATAACCTTCTATCTTCAGTATGCCTGGATCCCAAACTTTATTATGTAGCAGATCATCCATCTTATTATGTAGGTTTGTCTTTGTCATCTTTAGTTGTCCTGGTTTCCAATTTTTGTTGTTGCAATGCTCTACTAACTTTGCTTCTGCCATCTCCTTCTGTCATCTGTCTTCTCCTACTACTTTGCTTCTTTGCCCTGCTGATGAAAATATTCATTCTTTTCTCATGCCTTATTTGAGACATCTTCACCACCAACAACCTTAATTCTTCAATCTCCATGTCCAGTCTATCCTTTGGCTGGTACACCTACATCTTCTTTTTTTGAAACTGTTGTTGTCCACTTGACTCTCTGCTGCTATCCACTAAATTATAAAATAATTCAGTGCTTGTATATGTTGTCTGCTCTTTTCTAATGCTGTCATCAAACATTAAGCAGTCATGTTTATCAACCCTTGGATTGATCAACTAGTCTTCTAACATTTCTAACTCTTCATCATAATTTCTGAAATTAGAAAACTTTCCTTGTCTTCATTAACCAACTCTGCAACAGTAATTTCTTCGATGCACTAATCATCCTCTTGAGACACTATAGTCCCTTCATGTGTTATGACAAATTTCTTCCCCAGTCTTTCAGCAACACCACTATCGAAATATGCAAGTGTTCTCTCTGGTTTATCTCTACGAGACCATGTCATCTCGTTCTTCAATTCCAAAACAATCTTCTGGCTTTGATCAATGTCAAGAGTAAATGGATACTCCTCTGTTTCTTCATTTACCTCTGGGGAAACCTTACAAGGTTCAACATGTGTTATTCCTACAGATACACACAATTCATTAATTTAAAAAACATCTCTCATTGAATTTATTATCATCATATTCTTCTGCTGGTATGAACTCTCCCAAAAGTTCATGAGACTTTCAGCTAGTCCCTCATCTGCACCATCTTTTTCTAAGATGACTTTATGTTCTGCTTCAAAATAGTGAACATATTCTTCTGTCAATGGTCCAATTATTCTTTTTCCTTTCTTCCCCAAAGCATCCATCCTATGCTTCATTTCCTTATCAACCTGCATAAACACATCATCTAAGTGTTCTTCAATACCTGTAGTCATACACAAACCATTAGATTTAAAAACATGAGACTTTGAAGTCCCTATTGATTTCTTTTCTGGTATCCTCCTTTTGTATTGGTCTGAGTACTGTTGAGTCACAAAAATAACACATTTTATTCATCTTTCATATACCATTTGTCACCTTATTCATATTTTATCCTTCCATAAAATCATTAATATCCACCATTTTCATGAATAAATATGGGTTACCTTGTTATTTTCCAAATCATTTATTTATGAGTATTTTGAGTGAATTTATGGTTAATTATTGAGAAAAATAACATATTTTCATTATACCTTAAAGTTGGATGAGTTTGGTGATGATTACAGGTGTATTTGAATACTTTAACAAGCTCAAAAGTCACCACCTAGCCTCAAATTCGAATTTCATCTTCAAGACGTGGGCTAATTTGAAGGAGAAGATCATGGAAATGTGGAGAGAATATCTCATCCAATATTTGTCAGAGGATTTGAAGGGATACGTTGAGAGAAAAGTAGGTGTGTTGGAGAATTTTGATGGATAAGTTGAGAAGAAATTGGATTGTAATTATGGATTAGTTATCTTGAATTCATGTATAAATAGGAGGGCTCTCTCCTCATTTTGTTAGAGATCTCTGTAGTGGTTTGGAAGTAGAGAATAGTTTAGTTCTTTTGAGAGTTAGTCATAGATTGGATTTTTGATTGTTATGTAATGGAGATGATACTTAATCCAAATCCTTTGATTCTCTCATGTTAATTTTGAGTTCTTTTTCTTATGAATTGTTAGTGTAGATTTTCTTTCAGTAATTTATTTCTTATGAGTTGTTAATATAGAGTTTCATTGATTTATTTCTTATGAATTGATAGTATAGATTTGTCGTGATCTCACAGCTATAATTTTCAGCCTTTCTTTACCAAGTTTAATTTATGCAATTTCATGTTTTCTGCTATAAGATTTATTTCACGCAATTTCCTACTTTTCTAGATTAGGTTTCTTTTCATGTCATTTCCTTCTTTTTCCAGCTTAATTCAATTTCAGTTGTATGTATTTTTTATTTCAGTTACCTAGAATATCATATTAAGTTAGCAATACTCTACCCTTGCATATATTTTTTCTGTACCTCACAAGTTTACGCTCTCTCTAGGTTGACAATTAAATCGTTGGAGATATGTTATAAAATTGTTTAATATTTTTCACCAACAAGTACAACATAAAACTTTCACCATAACCAATTTCTTCAATAATCTGATATACAGGCTGTATAGACACTTCAACTCTCTCCTTCACCAGAATACAATTTTGATCCTACCTTATAGAAATGTCTTTCTCACTTCATCTTCGTATCATCTTCAACTGACTGTGTTCCTCCATCAAGCAACTCATCAATGAGTTCCTTTTGATGCAATAATTCAGATCTTTCTTCTTTTGAGAGACTTTCTTCATCAAATTTTAAGACAATTTCAAAAGATTATCCATCATCTACAACAAAACCTGCAATCACAAACACATCATCAATCTCAAAAACATAAGACCTCTGGTCTCATTCGACCTCACAGTCATCTCCTCCATAAGTAGATCTGTATTCTTTACAGAATTCATGAGACTCTGAACTGGTCTCTCTTTTTCTGCTTCATCATCCTCTTCAAGCAAAGGACCCTGTTCAGGTTCACAATATGAAACCTCCATCTTAGATTCAACTTCTTTGAGTTCTTTCTTCAATTCAACAAACATCTTTTGTTGTAGCTTCACCTGTAGTGAATGCCATCTTACCTCCCTTTTCATGACCCAACCATACCTCTAGTTTTCTTCTTGAGCAGCTTGCATATGCTTCTCAAAGCACACAATATATTTTTCTATCTCTAACAATTCTCTGTTACATTCTTCTTGAATTTCTTTCTTCTTTCTTTTGTTGTGGCTTTCCTCTGAACCCATGTAATGACCTTCAGCAGTCATTGTTCTTGTCTCCCTCTCTTTTGTGAACTTCATCATGTCCACTTGTGGACTGCTTTCCTAAGCCTTCACCTTCAACAAGTCTTCATATTTGTCTGCTATACCTCAACAAGATATCTCTCCTTGAACTTGTCCTTTTGGCATATTTGGTCCTCTCACTAGAACCTTTTGAGAATCTACTTTGGTCTTCTTGCCTTCTGCAGGTGCACTCCTCTTTTGTCCAACCTCTGTTGGATTTCTCAAGTTCTGCCACTATTTCCTCTTTCCTCTTCTCAAGAACTTCTCTCGTCTTTGATGCTATCAAATATTTTCTATATAACTAGAGTTAAATACAAACATCAATCAGTCCATATCTTTAGACTTTCCACTTGTACATTTGGCTGAAAATATCTCCACTGTTATCTTTAGAAGATGTTCTTCTTGATATTTTTTATCTGCACTCTCCTTTCTTGTCTCTGGATTATAGCCACTGTCTGCAATTTCTCCTACTGCAGAGCCTATACTCCTCCTCCCCAATATCTGATATGATCCCTTGTACAAGACTAAACATACACCCTCACAACTATCAGTCTTCAAATTCAATAAAAATTTGTAGAAATGCCTTACCTTTGCTTTCTTCAATTGCTCTAGAGTAGTTTGACTCAATACTCTTCCCATGCATCATAAATCCATGCTTATACCTGTCAAATCATATCCTTCCAAAGGATTTCTTATGTATTCTCCTGTGGCTAATAATTAATTTAAACCACACGCTCTTTGTTTGCAAGTATTTTCCCACAGTTAATTATAATCATAACAAAAAAAATCAATTTAAACCACAAAATCTTTGTCTGCAAGTATTTTCCCACAGTTAATTATAATCATAATGAAAAAAAATATCATTGCCTCATTCCAGAGCTAGCTGGGCTCGGATACCAAACTGATGTAGACGGGAACCCCAAACAACCATTATCCCATCTGCTTTCCCCAGGATTTAGCTTGCTCTACATTTAGCAAACTCTAAATTTGGCTTCTTGTCCACACATTTCTTCTTCCGCAACTCTATTACGTAGCTCTGTTTTCGTAGGTTAAATTACACAAGACAGGTTTCCGCAAGATCCTTTCCGCAACTCTGTTTCCGCAAATTCAATTATGCAAGACAGGTTTCTGCAACTCTGTTTCCGTATTTGCAGATTGCAGAAATTCCTAATTTCCAAATTTGACTTCCTTAATTATGCGGTCGCAACACTCCTTTCTGCAATTGGATTGCGGATTGTGGATTCAACTTTTCTAGAACTTGGATTCAACTTTTCTAGAAGTTGAACTTCTGCAATTTCCCTTCCGTAATTCCTTTCTGCAACTCTTTACAACCATTGATTTACTGCGGGGTGGATCTTGACCGTTGATTTGTATTATGATGTGGATCTGTCCTCAACCGTCAGATCTTTTGTGGGATGTTTGCTGGCCATTGATCTGAGATCAGATGTGGATATCATCTTATCTTTGTGGAATTTGATCGCGACCGTTGATATTCTTCTAAGATCATTCCCCAGCGTCGGATCTTTCTCAGGATGACTAGTTAAGATTTTACTTACGCATCTACAGAATCAATTTTATTCAATCAATCAAGCCACGCACAGGATTGAATATTCATCTTCCTCGATCCTTCAATGATCGACTTCGGCTCCTTGACCTACAACAAGGTTAATACACACACACATTCATTTATAAAATCCGCAAAAGATCATTCATCTAACTCCTTCGATGGATCAGAGCATCGATCCATTGATCTCTGCTTCTCCCACTTTTAGAAACCCTGAAATCATATACAGTATTTTCACATATGGACAGATAATTTATCCAAACATTTAGTTCACAAATTTATACATTCAGACTGAATTCATTCACACATACATAGATATGATGAATAGGATTTTCCTTCATTTACACAAGGAAATTATACATTCAATTTGTCTCAGAACCTACGTTATGATCTCCTAAGGCCTGATATATATTTAATTGGCCTTCCATGACTCCTACAAGCCCTACTGACCTCTATCTATCTTTTGTATATCTAATTTTCCTTTTCTCTTCTCCTCTACTATGCCTTGTAGGCTTACATATATACAACAAGATTCATGAACCATTCTGATTCAGATCCACATAATCTGCTAACAAATCCTGATTACAATAAACCTTAAACCTTATCCTACGACTCACTGCCCTAACTGAGGGTATGGTACATGATTCATCAATTGACTCATCATCCACCTAGTGACTCACTCAACTGACTCACCATCATCTAGAATCAAATAAACATAGGTTATTTACAATGTGATGGTTCGAAGACCATCAATTCAAATTTTGAAGACCCTTTCTAGTCCTGATCCAACATTGAGCTTGGAATTTGAAATGGAGAGCAGGATGATCCTGCATCAATTACAATGGTATCAGAGCATGGTCTTAGAACCTATTGAAATTCTCCATTTATGTTCCCTGATGAGTATCTCCCCCCATTAGAGACTGAAACTGAAGACGCTATTAGTGGATGAAAAGAAGGTGAAGAAGTCCATTATGTTTTAGTGGTGATAAAGGACAAACTAGGAGTATAAGTTATGGATGATAGGGATGAATTTAAGAAACTCATGAAGTCATATTTTGATATGACCAAGCAACTTATTCAAGGGTTTGAATTGATGGCTATCCAACTTAGGGGTATGCTGGCAGCAGGGGGTAGTAGTAGTTCTCATCATGCAGAGACACATAAGACCATTGTTTTTTAAGAGTGCGATGATTGGGTGTTTGGATATAGAACTAACGGTGTAGATGTGAACTCATTAAGGAACAATCAACAATCCATTTATATGGAGGAGACCAAGGAAACACCAAGTTCTGGAGGTGGTGAAGAAGAAAAAACATTACATCAAGAGGATTGAAAGTGACTCCCAAGTGACTCTAAAAAAGATGAAGAAACATCACATGAGGATGAAGAAGAGTCCCTTGAAACTATTGACTATCATTCCAAGACACATTCTACTGTGAGCATGGACCAAAGGGAATCTATCGATGGATTCTTGAACTGTGAAGGAGTACCTACTGATGGGTGCTCACAACTCTATGTTGGTGACATAGAAATCGGATTTGAACATGTTGTTGTAAGCCAAAGTTATTATGAGCATGAATATGAAGACCTTGTAGCAGATAATGAAGACCAAGTGCAGCTTCCCCGTCACCACTTAAGCTTCATGAAGTTGATCAAATCAAGGAGAAACAAGAAGAGGAGGTTCCTCAATAAGAACCTCTTTTTCTTGTAGGGTCATCGAGGATGGATGAAAAGAATATTCAAGAGGTCCTAAAGACTCTCTAACACACATGCTTTGGTCTTGAAAATTTTTGGAGCATGGAGGAGAAATACTCCATGGAGGACATCGAGAAAATTTGGAAGGAAATATCCAACATCAAAGGTAATATTTTGAATTTTCTTTCTGATAGAGATTAATTAATTGATCTTGTTAGTTTGTTTCATGGAATAACCTTGAAGAATGTATAGTATAATGACAAGTTATCAAGTGAGTTTGAGTCCACCCAAAATGCACTCCAAAAATATATGGTACAGATTGAGCAACTTCAAGAGAGGTTTCAAGTGTCCTTTACACCCTCCTACATCTCAAATAGTCATTCAATGGGTGAAAGAATTTATGTTACAAAGGAGGAACCTCATGTGCTGGTGGAACATGGGGTACATTTTGATATGCAGGTGCTTTAAGAGGCCACATTCAAACAAGAAGGAAACCAAGCACTTGTTCTTATTCATAGGAGTTATGAGTTGCCTCTTGGTGAGAGTTGCAGAGCCTTGGAGGAGGCACATGACATCACAACAATTGGACCATCCAATGATGGAGAAGATGCATTCAAAAATTTTATGGGTAAGAGTTAGAGAGAGGTAAGGTTGGTTCACAATTATTCACTCCCTACTGCATTTTCAACCACATCAATTGGGAATCAAAATTGGGTGAAAGGTTTGTTTTTTATGGTGCCACATGAAGAGTATGAAACTTCTATCTATCCCTTTGATGATGACATGACTAGATCACCATATTCTTTACATTTGCAACAATATCCTTTGTTACATTATGAGGATATGCATCTACATGGATGCACCTATGATGTTCACTCGAGTCACTTGGAGACTCATGATTTTCCTTGTTCCTTTCCTACTCCATTTGATGTTGGAGGAACTTCATCCCACACATGGGTAAAGAGATATATGATTGAAGAACATTATTATTGGAAACAACCTCCTTTTTTATTTCTTCATGATATACATATTCATGGGTGTATTGATGAGACTTATTTGAGCCACTTAAAGTCTTCATGTTTTCTTTGCTCCTTATTTGGTTTAGATTTTGATGGAGGTTATTCATTCACTTGTTGGATGAAAGAACAGATAGATGGATATTTTGATGCATCTTACATTCTTTTGGAGCAACATTATAGGACATGGTATCCTCACCTATGTCATTGGGGAATATTTGATATAATATCTTATGCTTGTGTATATGTGCCACATGATGATCTACTTACTCAGATATACAAGCACTTTCATGATTCTTTTATGAGGTACCTTCTTGATGTACATTTGTACTATGTTGTTATATACTTTCATTATCTATATTTTGTACTAATGATGTTTGGAAGGGTGAAATACAAGGATTTCTTGGTTTAAATTTTGGGAGCAACAAGCAATATGGTATATTGAGTCACCACTTGAGAAGGTGATTGTGATCAGAGTAGTACAGCAGCAAGCATGGTGGTTCATCTATGAAATTTTTCTTAATATCTTAAATATTGAAAGTTTTGTAACTTAGTACAACGTCAAAGAATTATACAATGAGCAAAAACGGGTTGAAAGTTCAAACAAGGTTTCCAAAATATGGAGGTAAAGATCATTTGTGCAAATTTTGTTTTGATATAATTAATTGATATTTTGGTGTTTAGTGGTGATGTCATAGGATATATAAATATGAAAAATCCACATCTATTTATTTGTGGGAACATAAAATTGCAGTACATGAGTGCCACTACTCAAATTGCAGCTAAAGAAAATTAAGGAGCGAAACCATAAGAGAGAATTTGGTGCAATGGAAGGAGTACCAAGTGAAGATGCCACTTGGGAAGATGAACCAATTTTCCAGCATCCAAACTTGGAATTGCTTGAGGACAAGCAATCTTGGGTGGGGAGTGTTAAATTTTTTGTACCATTTAGATCTTCAAGCAATGAGTCCAAGAATTATTATTGCAGTAAAAGGAGAATGAAGATACACACTGAACACAACAAACCAAACAGGAAACATATGAGTATAGCTTAGGTTATTACAGTATCATTGTCATTAATTAAATCCAGTGTTACGATAGTTTACATAGGAAAAGAATTCGAATGCATTGGGGAGCAATTTGAATCTACCAACTGGATCTGACTGTACCTAACTGACTGGCTAACTCATGGTGAATCAATCAATATCAGAGTCCAAATATTAACTCCCAGATGTCCAACCAACTCACACAATGAGTAATAACTAGTTAACTCAGTCTAAATGAGGTGGTAGCTGGGAAAATGCGCATACTGCACATGCAGCCATGCATAACTAGCACTAGCTAACTGATTGTGATCTAACTGAAAGTAATTGGATGCTAACTAAGATTAACTAGTTCCAACTCCAACTCACTGAAGTAGGTTGGTGTCTAGACTCCCACTGGCTCCTAAAATGTAGGGATTGATCTAGGAGGCGCCTAAATTGATGCATGTAAGTGCGGTCAGTGTCAGTTACCCTCTACCAGTGTTCCCCACACTCTAGTAATTGGTACATGTGGCCCCATAGTCCAAGTGGAACTAGTGGACCCAATTAATTAATAAAGACTCCTAAGTTAGGCTAAATAATCTAAATAGATAGTATGGTCAAGGGAGGATTAATAATCCTAAAACGCCCCCTGAATCCTAACTTGGACAACCATGGGCCTTGGAAATAAGGCCATAATTTACCCATACACAATCTAAAAGACAAAATGTTGCTTAATACAATCGAGGAAACAGAGGAAAACCTCATGGGAAAACCCCCCCTCAAGATAAGCAGAAATCAGGAAATACAAGTTAAAAACTTGCAAAATATTTTGCTGTAGTGATGCAGTATTCCGGTTCTTCCATACAACAACATCCTGAATCTGTGCATGTGAACCTACGAATCCAAACAAATTCTTATGTTTGGAGGAATCTTCCTGTTTGGAGGAATCTTCCTATTTGGAAGAAGAATAATGTACTCAACTGAATCAGAAATATAAATAGTTGCACAGTGAAAACTGGACCCATGTAGAGCAGCTAAAATCAATTGACGAGAGAGCAAAAGTTCTTGAGAATTCAAACCATGTGAGGAACACCCAAGAAACTGATATATTTAAGCCTTGAACAGCAAACCATGAGTGGTAAAATCAGTCCCAAGTGTTAGGAGCAAGTGTCTAGGCGGATGCAGAATGTCCTCCTCTTTACTAGTTCTGTGAGGAGATGAGCATGTGAGCAAAGGTAGAGAAGCCCTGGGACTGTGGAGAGTGAATTCCTGAGCTCCATAATATAATATAGCTTCATAAATAACCAATAATTCACAAAATATGATATCAGCAAACTCATAAGAGAGAACTAACATCGAATCCTCAACAACAAAATTGAAGGAAACTTGCGGTGCTTGATTTGTTACACCAAAATTGATGAAACCAGTTACAAGCAATATTGAAAGCTCTTGAATCTTAAAACCTGATCCAAATATTATCAGATCCAAAAATAAATCAGATCCAAATAGGTTCATATCAGATCCAAAATTGTGCTCCATCAAGATGGTAGATACACGATTTTCTCCTTCTTGAAAATTCTGATTTTTGGTGCATGCAACCATGTAGGAATTTACTGGAAGCTCTAGATTAATGAGAGTGAATGGATCAATCCTATAATATGATATTATTTCCATAATATCCATGGTATTACTTAGCTGCACACCAAAAACATTATTAGAGATAGAGAAATCAAATTCCTCTTCCTTTTCTGAAACAGTCATTGGTAAACTATGCACAAAATTTAAAGAATCATTGGAGAATTTTTGCAAAGAATAGAAGGAGTGTTTTTCTTCAAAAACAGATATTCGAATGTCTTCTTCTAGATCACCCCTATGAGGAGATGATATATAAGATATCTCATATACTTCTGGAGCAGCAAGAGAAGGAGTCACTTCAAGGAGACTTTCTTCAATTCGAATTGACTGTAGGGAAAATTCTGCTTCTTCTTCATCTTCAACAATTTGCTTTTATGTAGGAGAGGGCATGAAATCATTATGTTGAATTTTATGTGAACCTCTCTCAACATCTAGGATTTTAGATTCATCTCCCATATGACTGCTAGGTCCTCGTGATAGAGGGAAAGTGATGAAGGACATCCTGGAGGCAACCATGTGGTTGGATGCTCCAGAATCTATCAAATAAGCCTTCAACGGAGTGAGGCTTGCATGCAAGCATCTCTCATCTTCTTCAGTCTGCTCTTCATCATCAGACATCTTTGCACCTTGTGGAAGGGCAATATTGTTCTATACACATAGAGCTTTCAACTGGTCGAGGGTCTTCTTTAGGCACGAGTCTTCTAGATGAAAACCCCTCATACAATAGGGACACTTTTTCTTTTTGAACTTCTTCTTCTTAGAGCCAGAGGCTCCTTTGGAAGTCTGTTGATTCTGTTTAGGCTTCAAATCAACTGCTTTGGGCTCCTTCTTCTTTGATTTCCCTTTGTCTTGCGCTTTTCTAGAGTCAATAACTAGGAGAGCCTGATATTTGGAGGTCTTGACGACTCCTTAAATCAGTTAGGTTCATTCGTTCAACTTGGGTTTCACTAGCCCAAAGCTAGAAATTAGCCAAAATTGTGCAAACTTGAATAACATGTCAAAATGAGTATTCTGATTTGAATATTGAGTGTATGAGGTCTGTTAGAATGTTTTAAATCCCATAGGTTCCTTACATAAGGAATTTGGAAATGTTTGGTGGTGTCTGGAGCCAAACAAAGAAAGACTAGTTTACTACGTTTTCCTATGAAACTTCCACTTTCTCTCATTAGCCCCAAACCAAGTTGAAGATAATTGAAGTTAGACTAAAAGTGTTCAAAGGTAATATTGGGATGTAATAATACTAACCATACCATTGCATGTCAAATTCGGGACCATTTGGTGTTAGTTGGAACCCCATAGAGTGATGACTAGTTAAGCTTGAATTTGCCCAAATTGCAACTTCCTCCAAAAGTCCAAGAAGGGACATTACACAACTTGTAGAGTAACCCATCCTATAGACTATAGTTAGCCTTGTTTTCACCTTGTTCAACATGGATTTGGACTTGCAACTACTAAAATATCCCCTAGAATTCCTCGTCTTTTGTGGATTCCTCATCTCATGCCTTATGGGTCAAAGAATCCATATACATAAGAGTACGTAAAGTTGTGATCTTGGTTGTAGTTGGCATTTCACTTGAGCTCCTCAAAGGATTTATATTGATTCTTTATCCATCCATCGAAACCTCTTTTTGCTGGTTAATATGGCATGGAGAGGCACAACCATTGTTGAAAACTAAGCTTTGAACTTTTGAAGGTCTTGTGTTTCCCCCAAAAAGATCTTAATTTTAGTGACATTTGTAGCAGTCGACAAGTAGGTAATGCCTTAGGATCAATCTTAAGTTCTCCTCCACCAATAAATACCCCAAATACACCAAGAACTGTTGAACAAATTTACATTTCTTAATGTTTTCTAGCAATCGATGTTTCTTCAAGGTCTCTAACACCTGCTTGATATGTGAGATATGATCTTCGCATGTAGCACTATAAACCAAGATATCGTCTACACAGACGATTATAAATGAATCTATGAAATGTTGCAATACATCATTCATTAAATGCATAAACGTAGCTAGTGCATTACACAAACCAAAGGGAATTACTAACCATTCATATAAACCTTGCCCAGTCTTAAAGGTGGTCTTCTAGGTGTCTTATTCGTTCACTCGCACCTTGTGGTATCTCAAATTGAGATCCGACTTAGTGAAGCACTATGGTTGCTATAAGATGTTGAAGATGATCGGTAGTATGGACTACAAACTATAGTTGCATCCATATTCATGTTTACATTCAATCTTCCATGTTTTTTACCTATAAAAGGTAATTGGTGACAAGATCCCAATCCATACTATTTTACTAGAGATTGATGGAGAAGGGAATTTGATACTAGAAACTAAAACAATCCTTAACATGAGGATCAAGAAACTATGGAATCGAGCAGTTACCAAGTACTTCATCAAGTGGAAGAGCTTGCAAATAGAAGAGGCGACATGGAGAGATAATTTCTCCATGCAAAAACATCCAAAGTTAATTAATTATTGACGACAACACTTGTTTCAAGGGGGGGGACTTAAGCCCTATATTTTGTGACATTACATTTCTATTATGATATTATTATTCTCTTTATTGATTATCTACGACCTTAATTGTAATTGTAGATTCTCTCTCTCTCTGTCTCACACACACACACACACACACACACACATACCAAAGAGACCTAGTGTTAGGATCATTTAATATTGTATCGTGCATCTGATACATTGTATAAGGAGGTTTCTTATTCATCTCTTTATTTTATTCTTAATGCATTCAACTACTCTTTCTTTCATTTTTATGTTATTTTGGGAATTTGGATCATAACATCGAGGGTATGTTTTTTCTCTTCCTCATTGAAGCTAATGTATAAATATTTGAAATCCATGGTGATGAGTCCCAAAGTTCATAACCATTCTACCCCCAAATTACATCATAAATGCCCATTTCAATAGAAAACATATGAGTTTTATGGTGATCCTTATTTATTTGAAGTTCCACATCAGGCACCACATCTCATCATACCACCATTAACTATGATATAAATTTGAAAAGTTGTTATTTCATGGACATAACAATGGGTTTTTTCTCAGTCACTCTCCTATGAATAAAATTGTGGGTGTTGTCGTTGTCATTCAAAACAATCACTTTGCAATGCTTGATCTAACCAATCAACTTCAAAATTTACCTAAAAAAGGTAATTGGTGACAAGATCCCAATCCATACTATTTTACCAGAGAGTGATGAAGAAGGGAATTTGATAGTAGAACCTGAAACAATCCTTGACACAAGGATCAAGAAACTGTGAAATCAAGTAATTACCAAGTATTTCACCAAGGAATAACTTGCCAATAGAAGAGGTGACATGGAAAGATAGGTTCTCCATGTAAAAATATATAGAGTTAATCAATTATTGAGGACAACACTTGTTTGAAACGGGGGGTTAAGCCCTATATTTTGTGACATTACATTTCTATTGTGATATTAGTATTGTCTTGATTGAATGGCTAGGACCTTTTTTGTAATATCCTCTCTTTTGTGACATTATATTTATATTGTAATTATACCATCTCTCTCTCTCTCTCTCTCTCTCTCTCTCTCTCTCTCTCTCACACACACACACACACACACACACACACCGAGGAGNACACACACCGAGGAGACGTATTGTTAGGATCATTTCATCTTGTCTCGTGCATCTTATACATTGTATAAGGAGGTTTCCCCATTCAAGAGGCATATTATTCATCTATTTATTTTGTTCTCAATGCATTGGGCTATTCTTTCTTTCATTTTTAATGTATTTTGGGAATTTTGTGCATAACATTAAGGGTATGTTTTTTTCTCTTCTTCATTGAAGCTAATGTATAAATATTTGAAATCCATGGTGACGGGTCCCAAAGATCATAACCATTTTACCTCAAAATTATATCACAAGTACCCATTTCAATAGAAAACATATGATTTTTAAGGTGATACTCATCCATTTAAAGTTTCACATTAGCCACCACATTTCAGCATACCACCATATTTGAAAATTTGTTATTGCATGAAAATAACAATGTGTTTTTTCTCGGTCACTCTCATATGAATTAAACTATGGGTTTTGTCATTGTCAATCAAAACAATCAATTTGCAGTCCTTGATATAACCAATCAACTTCAAAATTGAGGGTGCTGAGAAAGCTGACAAGTCATCGAATAAAAAATGGGGTTGTTTAAAAGGTGGTTTCTTCATCTGTATGAGGGATTGTATCTTTCAATATTGATTCATGGATGCTTTCAATTGAGATGTCTTTATGTTGGTATTTTTTGGGTACATCCATTGTAGATAATTTTTTCACCTTACATTTGTGCCCTTTGAAATATTGATCATCACATTCTTGTCAAAGTTTGAGGCATTGGCATTCAACTTTATCTTTTGGGACTTTTGGATTCTCAAGGGATAAGAGGGGGAGGGGTTGGGGGTTGTTGTTTTTTATAGAAAAAAAAGCGATTATGGTTTAGATTATAAGAGCAGTGGAGAAACCACTAAAAGAGGTACAGACTTCTGATTTTAAAAAATACCAGAGAAGGCTATGGCAGCAGTTTCCAAAGCAACCTTGCCAAATTAAACTGGCATAATTACATTCAATAAGTTGCATAGGACCTCACCACTTAGGGAGGAAAAACTGAACATAAGTGAAGATTAACATAGAGTTTGTTAATGCATAATGCAATTACCTTATTAGCTGCTTGGTCTGCCTTGAAATTCACCTCACGGAGAATATGAAAGAACTCTAGATGTCAAAATGATCTTGAAATAGAGAGAATTATTTTGATTAGTCTGGATATCCTTAAGTTTTGACATTGAATTGTTCCATTCATAGACTGGATTATTAATCAAGAGTCTCTAAGCACAATGGCTTCATCAACTCCGATGGATTCCAATTGCTTAAGTCATTGCCATAGACCATAAGCTTCAGCCATGCTGTTTGTGTCATTTCCTATATTCTAGTAATATTCAGTTTCAATGTTCCCTTTAGGGAAAATGATGACCCCTCCCCCTCCCTCCACCCCTGGACTCCCTTTCGAAGCTCCGTCAAAAGAAGAGTTTGAATATTTTCCTCTCTTTCATCTAGATTTCAAACTAAGATTAATCCATTCTTATTTCCCAAACTTCCAATGACCGCTTAGACATAGTTGTTTCTAATTCAGAAATGTTGAAGGAGTGCAACCAATTTACTTCGTCGGGCAAAAGTTTAGTCTTATTCTTAGGCAGCAAAGAAGTATTCATAATTTCTACCAAAAGAGCTTGTGTTTTAGCAGCAATTTGTTCTAGATACTGGGCCCTGCATTTGAATATTCTTTGATTTCGTTCAATCAATATGCCAAAAAAATACTTTTGGGAGCGTCATCCAACAATTTTTGAAGCCTTTTTTTTATCCAAGGTTCCTTGATACGTTCAATCCCAAATGACAAAACACTGTTGAATATTTCCTAGCAGATCAATATTTCCAAATCGGGGACGAATCAGGATTTCCCAAACATTTTGGGCAAACAGGTAGTTTAAGAGCAAATGTTGAACGTTTCTTTGCTTTCATTGCATAGTGAGCAACAGAATGGACCATTAAAACCTATTTTTTCTAGATTGTCTCCTACTAGTATACTTCCATGCACTAGCGTCCAGCTGAACATGTCAATTTTTGGCAAACTTTTCACATTCCATGCCCTTTTCCAGATCAACGGGTTGTTGGGCACATTTGGAAACGCAGAGAACAACTTGTAACCTTGCGTAGAGGTGTATTCCCTAGAGCTGTAAACCCAACAATGCCTATATTTTACTCTTCTAGCCAATGGCGTTGATCCAGTTAGATGAACAAGAAAAAGAGTTTTCTCTTCTTCGATCTCTACAGGACATTTCGATAGAGACCAACAAACCCATCAATGAGGTGGGGTGGGATCCCATCTAGAAATATCCTAGAGAGTGGTTAAACCTTGACTATCTAGCCATATTTTGAAACCCGGTAGATAGGATATGTCATGTCCCCAATTAAATAATTTCCAAATGAGACTATTTGCAAATAGTGTTTCACCAACCTACTAGTTCCATAGGTTGAGATGGAGACAGAAATTTTGTAATAAGGGGCTATAGGACCAAAAAAACATTAGTTTACCATATTCACATTTAAATGGGTCACATAAATGATAAATGCTAATAAAATAATATGGCATGGGTTCATGAAGACAGTTGACATGATTCCCCACACACTTGACATGATATTCATCCAAATTCAAACACATGGGTAATGTAACATTATTGGATGGTAATGTAACATATCATAGAATGAGCCAAGGAAGTAGAATTGGTAAAGGAGGGTAACTCCCATGGTAGAGGAAGAGACTAGAAGACAAGGTGTGCCACTTGGAAGGAGATTGTATGCACTCTATGACACCAAATGATGGAAGATTCTATGACAAGTATGAAAAATTTAGACCTGATTGCTGACATATGAAAAATATGACCTATCAGGGATAAAAATAGCCACCAAGAGGTCAAATTTTGGATTTAGAGGCAGCCATTCGAATTGGGGAAAGAATTGGAGCATGAAGAGGAAAACAAGTGTCATGAGAATTACAAAACCACTAAGATGAGTTGGAGGAAGCTCATGGAGGAAAATTAGACCTTATGAGGAATCATGAAGTTAATAAAAGGATTTCATGAGGAAGGAGAATATATTTTGATCATTTTCTAATTGGCCTTTTGCATTTTCCAAAGCTTTTGCTTGTCCATTGCGCGGTGAGTGTTCACTCTCCCTGCTTGTGAACCAATTTCGAGGGAGTTGGATTCCTTTCCAAGTTGGTTGATGGAGAGGCCATTCAGACCTCTCATGGGAGATTAATGAAGGAGTTTTATTTTCAGGTTGAAGTTCCATACATTCGAATTCTCATCTATCTCCCCATTCTCTCATTCCTTCTTCTCCATTCCCCCACACTCTCATTTGATGGCACACTTGTTGGAGTGATTCTTGTGCCTTGATGAGGATGGTGGATGTCAAAGATTTGATTTATGATGTATGTCTTTGTAATATCATCTCCATATGATCTGCAAGTCGAAATATCAGAAATATATGTATGAAAGTCTCACATTCCCCATGCTCTTGAATAACTAGTTTTCATGGATTTGGCTTCAATATTGAAGTAACTTTATATCAAATTTCTATGAGAGAATTTATATGAGTTTTATGATAATGGGGGAGAAATATATGATCTATGGCTCTGTAATATTTGTTGATGTAATTGTAACTACGGAATGTATTCACTTGTATTTCTTATCTATTGTGGGGCGCATGAGTGAGAGAGAAGAAGCTCTCTCAGTGTGAGAGAGAGAGACTCCTGCTGTTGAGAGATCATCTTTATGTTTTCGGGTTTTACCTTTGGTGCTGATACTATCTCTGAGGAAGTTGCGGGGTTTTCTCCTTTATGGTTTCCCCGAGGAAAATTCATTGTGTCTCTTGTCTCTTGTGTTGTGCTTGTGTTTTATTCTTGTGCGTGTTATTCTCTTAGTTAAAGATCCTAAGATCATAATGGTAGCTTATATGTTGAAAAACTGACATGGTATCAGAGCTAACCTAAGAAGAATACATTGTGCAGTAGCATAAGCTAGGTCTTCTTACTTTTTGGGTCTCTCTCCACAATCCATCAGCAAAAGTATGCTAGGATGACTCTCCATTGAAGGGCGCATCTTTCTGTCGAAGCAAAATTCAATTCCGAGCATTTTCAGTTTTCGATGCGGAAATTAGGGATTTCTACAGAAGAGGAATTTTTGAGTGAGCCCAACATAGGATTTTTATCCTCATCAAAATCGAAGTTTAAATACCTGGATCAAGAAATTTGGTTGGGTAAAACTCTGGGAAAGTCAAACCCTAGTTTGACCCCAAGCTAGAAAAACCCTAAATACTAAAACTGCTAAGTTTTGGTACATTCGCTATATCCTGATATTGGCCGAAGATACAATACTGATGAACACCGTGTACAAAGTTCAGCCTCAGATTCGCTATATTCTGGGATATATGATCCCTCCAATTTAGGGTTCCATCCTCTTCCAAATTTCATCCCTAAACAGGACACCTGGGGAGAATTGTTATAGCTTGGGATACCAAGGTTCAAATGGAATTTCTGAAGCTATTCCAAAAAGGGCACAGACTGCACTTTTTGTGGTCCAAATTTCAGATCTAGAAGATGAAACAATAACACGTGGCAGTCCGTACAACTTCGCTATTCTGAATAGTCCTGTAACAGGTCACCTTGGGAAAAGGATCATAAATCCCAATTGGTGAAACAAATTCTGATGAAAACTATGGTGTTGGAACAGGGACATGTGAGGCTACCTCAATACAAAGTTATATACATAGGGGAGTATTAATTTCAGAGATACCGTAAAAATAGTAACAAGCATTTTTGTAGAAGAAAGCGGAAAACTAGGGATTCCTGTTCTGGGAGCTTCCCTCCACTATTTTCAGAAAAGGAGTACATTGGAAAGATCCATTTGAAGAGATATATCTTTATATACAATCACATCTAGAAGATTCCAAGTTTTGAAAATTAGGGTTTCTGTGATAAAACCCTAGATCATCCAGCTCCAGAACCAGGACGAACACTTTAAAACGGTAAGATCTAATCTTTCACTATTTTCATTTGAGGTTCTCATTTTAAAGTGATATATCACATCACCTTGACGACAAGCTTGGGGAAGTTGACAACTTCCAAACCTGGAAGTATATGATCTCTCTGAAGAAAATGGATTGGACACCTACATGAGTATAGAGGTTCCAATTCCAGAGGGAGATGAGGCTAGAAGCCTTACACAAGAAGAACTTGGTTAAGGCCAAGAAGATCATTGCTGATTTAGTCACGAATCAACTTGTACTACAAGTGTCTTCCTTAAAGACACCGAAGATGTTTGATTCCTTGACCAAGCTATTTGAAGGTAAGAACAAAAATCAGAATATGACCTTAAGAAACCAGTTGAAGAATGTGAAGATCCAGAATGCAGAGACCATGCAGTCATACTTTTCAAGGGTCTCTCAAATCAAAGAACAACTTGTAGCGGTAAAAGAAGAAGTGAAGAATGTAGTAGTGGTGATGTCCACCTTGAATGGCCTCCCGGGATCATGGGATTCCTTGATTTGAGGAATGTGTGCCAGAAGGAAGTGATTACTTTCAGCAGACTCTGGGAAGAAGAAAAAGCTCGACTCATAAGAAGAGAAGAGAAGATGGGAGCAATTGAAGAACAAGATCTCACCATCGAAAGAAGATCCCTCAAGCGATGAGGAATATGAAGGACTCGATTCTTGAAGAACCTCTTATCCATATTGAGAGCTTGAATAAGAAATGATGAAGTCATGAATGAAGAAGATGATGAAGCGGAAGGATCAAGAAGGAGCCTACCCATGAAACAAATAAAGATAAGTATTCAATTGTCATTTCATGATATTGTTTTTGTTATGCATTTGTTTATATTCAATTGATGTATTATGCATGATAGAATGTTTGCATTAATGACAGTATACTACTAATATGCATGTGAGGGGTAAGTAGCTCATGGTGCTATACAACTCTCCATTGCTACTTATCTAGAATGAAACCTCTTTGCTGACATATTGGATTAGTGCACAATATCAATGTTGTCATGGTAGAGATGGAAGGCATCTAGAAAAGTTTCCGTGAGATATGGATGAATGTTGTATTGGTTAAAATAGTTGCATGATCATATATTTATGCATAATAATTTTCCAGTATGAATATTCCTTATGAAATGTTTCTAACCATACAAATGCATTTGACTTGTAGGAAAGATCGCATACATAATCACCTACAAGCAAAGAAGGATGAAACTTGTTCCGAAGAAAAAGTGATGACAGTTCAAGATGAAGAATAATATGACGAATGCAGCGACATCATTGATGCAGAACCTTCTATCTATGAAGAAATAACCAAGAAGACCAGTTCAAGAAGAATGATATCTAGGATGCAGTATCGAGACCTGAAGAGAAGTTTGTAGTTCCATCATGTAGTAGATGGAAACATCGTGGGATACAAAGCAAGATTCATAGCACAAGGCTTCTCATGAAAAGAAGGCATAGACTACAAAGAGACATTTGTAGCCAGTAAGAATTGAAACACATACATGATGAGATTGATGAAGATCTTAACCTTTGCTACAAGGTTGAAGATGAAATTCTATACACTAGATGGATACATAGAATACTAGTAGCATAGGAAGCTACTTGTCACTCCGATACATAATGTTTCAGTACATAGAGTACAAAAGACAGAGGGAGTATGATGCTTCACTTCAGAGGGAGTGACTACAGAAAATCTAAGGTTTGACATGGTACGACAGGATGGATAGATTACTGATGACTCTAGGCTTTACTGAGAGTAAAGCGGATTCCAACCTTTGCTTGAAGGTTGAAGGCGGAAGACCAGTGATGCTCCTATTATGTGTCGATGCACTATTTTCTAGGCATGGAGGTGTGGACAAAGGAAGTATGCAGTAGAGATCCTGAAGAGGTTCAGGAAGATGGACTGCATGACCACACCTATGGAATCGAAGCTGAAGCTATTGAGTGTTGCTTCATCAAAGACAGTTGATGCCACGATGTATCGTCAGATGATTTGTTCCTTGATGTACCTGATGAATACGAGACCAGATATTTGCTTTACTATGAACACATTGAGACATGTTCACCTGATGGTTGCAAAGCATGCAGTGAGGTACCTGAAGGGTACAGTTGATTATGGGATCAAGTACAGTGTGAATCAGAAGATTAACCTGGAGGGTTATGTTGATTCAGGTTGGGCAGGTAGTGACATCGATAAGAAGAGCACTTTAGTGTGTTGCTTCAGTATGGGATCAGGTGTGATCTATTGGTTTAGCAGGAAGCAATCCTGTGTGGCACTGAGTACAGCTGAAGCAGAGTATGTCACAGCTTGTTCAGCTAGTTGTGAGGGAGTATGGCTGCGGAAGCTACTGTCTGATTTATTTGATCTCAAGATGGATGCTACTTGTATACATTGTGACAACCAGAGTTGCGTGAAGTTGTCAAAGAATCTAGTGCTCCATGACAAGTCAAAGCATATCGAGATCAAGTATCACTATATCAGCGATATGGTGCAGAGGGGAGCAGTGAACCTCTAGTATGTTGCTACAGAGGAACAAATAGCTAATGTGTTGATGAAGCCATTAGCCAGGGTGAAGTTCAAGTACTTCAGGGAGAAGCTTGGTGTTCTCCAGATCGAAGTTTCCTCCAAGGGAAAGTGATGAGACCCATAGCCATTCTGACATGGTGAGAGGATTGGTTCCTTCCTTGTTCAGATGTAAGGGCTGAGCCATTCTGTCATGGTGAAAGGATTGGTTCCTTCCATGTCATATATGAATGCTAATATCCATAGCCATTCTGACGAGTAGGTCAGATGTAAGGGCTGAGCCATTCTGTCATGGTGAGAGGATTGGTTCCTTCCATGTCAGATGTGAGTGCTGGCCATTCTGTCAAGTAGGATAGATGTAAGGGAAAATGCCATTCTGGGAATGGAGGTACCTAGTCAGTTACCAGGAAAAAGTCTAGGACTGAGAAGCCATTCTGATGTGATAGAGGGATGTGTTCCCACTTGATTAGATGTAAGGGCTGAACCATTCTGTCATGGCTAAAGGATTAGGTTCCTCCCATGTCAGATGTGAGTGTTGGCCATTCCGACGAGCAGGTCAGATGTAAGGGCAACTGCCACTCTCTAGGAGAATGGAGGCACCTGGTCAGTTACCAGGTAGCTTAGTCGAGGACTTGGGGGAATTCTGATATGACTATAGGATTGGTTCCTACAAGATCAGATATGAGTGCAAGCCCTTCCATCATTGTGAGCAGCATGTGTTCCCGCCTGGATGGATGTAAGTGCAGAGCCTTTTCATAATTGTGAGTAGGATGTGTTCCCGCCTGGATGAATATAAGTGCAGAAATATTTCATCATTGTGAGTAGGATGTGTTCTAGCCTAGATGAGAGTCTTTCATCATTGTGAGCAGGATGTGGTTCTGGCCTGGGTGGAAGAACAGAGATCTTCCATCATTGTGAGTAGGATGTGGTTCCGGCCTGGATGAAAGTGCAGAAATCTTACATCATTGTGAGCAGGATGTGGTTCCGACCTGGATGGAAGTGCAGAACTCTTCCATCATTGTGAGTAGGATGTGGTTCCGACCTGGGTGGAAGAACAAAGATCTTCCATCATTGTGGTAGGATGTGGTTCCAACCTGGATGGATGTGAGTACTATGATTTTCTGACGAGTAGGTCAGATATAAGTGTTGAAGAAGACCTACATGGAGGCTAGGCGTACAACCAACATGAAAAAGGGTTGGCACTGTAGAACTTCCTGTGACGAGAAGAATCATGAGATAGCACCCGTGGTACGGATCCAGATCGAGTGAGGATCTAGATCCAGTAATGATGATCCAGCAGTGATGATCCAGATCCAGGGACGATGTCCAGTGATGATTCAGATCGAGTGATGATCCACATCCAGTGATGATGTCTAGTGATGATCTAGATCGAGTGATGATCCAGATCCAGTGACGATGTCCAATGATGATCCAGATCCAATGACGATGTCCAGTGATGATCTAGATCAAGTGATGATGATCCAGATCCAGTGATGATCTAGATCCAGTGATGATGATCCAGATCCAGACGAAGATGACTTGAAGATAACAAGGTCTTGACGATGACCAAGATGATACAGAGAAGAAGACTTATGCTGATAAATTGTGTCGAGAGAATACCTTCCTAGTTAAGAGGGAGTGTTGATGTAATTGTAACTACAGAATGTATTCACTTGTATTTCTTATCTATTATAACCCGATGTTCATTCCGGGATGTATTGTAATGTACTTGAGTCATGTCATACCCCGATGTTTATTTCGAGAAGTTTCTATAATGAGAAAGTCATGTCAAGTCATTGTGGGTAACCCTCCTATTGGTCAAGGGTTAAAGTTCCCACAGTTGTGGGACCCTAGGGTTATTATACTATCCTAGTGAAGTCGAACCTAGGTGAGTCATTGTAAGTCGGGGCAATAGTCCCCACCATTGTGTTAAGGATAAACCTCCTTGTTGGTCGAAGGAGGCAAAGTCCCCACAAGTTGCAGGGCACTAGGGTTATTAGACACTCCTAGAGATGTCGACTCTAGTAAGTAATTGTTAAGTGAGGCTGACATGATGGAGTGGGTTCCAAGTGAACAGAAGAGTATAAATAGAGAGTGAGTCTCTCTATTTAGGACACACAGACTCACTCATTGGGGCGCATGAGTGAGAGAGAAGAAGCTCTCTCAATGTGAGAGAGAAAGACTGCTGATGTCAGGAGATCATCTTTATGTTTTCGGGTTTTACCTTTGGTGCTGATTCTATCTCTGAGGAAGTTGCAGGGTTTTCTCCTTTATGGTTTCCCCGAGGAAAATTCTTTGTGTCTCTTGTCTCTTGTGTTGTGCTTGTGTTTCTTGTCTCTTGTGTTGTGCTTGTGTTTTATTGCTGTGCATGTTATTCTCTCAGTTAAAGATCCTAAGATAATAATGGTAGCTTATATGTTGAAAAAATAACAATATTATTTTCATAAGCGATGTAAGTCAAAATATCATAAATACATGTATGAAAGCTCGTATACTCATGCCCTTGTATCACTAGTCTTCATGGATTTTGGATTCAATCTTGAAGTAGTTTTATACCAGATTTGTATGAGAGATATTATATGCGTTTGAGGATGTTGTGACAGCCATATATGATTTATTACTCTGTAATTCCATGTCCATATCCTCTGTGGGTGGAAATCCAATAAAATCATGGGTGAAAATCTTGCATTCCTATGCCATTGAATCACTAGTTTCCATGACTTTGGCTTCAATCTTGGAGGAGTATTGTATCAGATTTGTGGGAGGGTTTTAATTTTAGTTTTATGATGTTTGTGAAGACATTTTTATTCCATATATTACCACCATGTTTCATATTACTCTCATAACCATATATTCTACCTTTCTTATGTCAAAATCGAGCTAGTTATGTAATTTCCCCATAAGCAAGTTCACTGAAAGTTATCAAATGAATGTGGAACTCTATAACCAGTTTGAAGAAATAATAACCATGTCTAATGAAATTTCGTGAGGTATTATATCAGTCCCAATACTATTCTTACAAATTTTGTAGTTGTGTACATGATTTGGGAAGCCCAGTTGGCCTACACCCTAGGGGGGGTTTCATCACAATTTCCTAGTAATTTTGGTATTTTTGTCATCATCCCCAAATAAGATTGCGAAGGTATAAATTATGATACAAAGTATCCATAAACCTCCTTGGTTTGTTTTAATACTCACCATACCATTCCCTTTCAAATTGGGGGCCATTTGGTGAAAGTTGGAACCCTCTAGAGTCAATACTAGTTAAGCTCGAATTTTGCCCAATTTGTGCATTTCTCCAAAATTTCCAATAAGGGAGATTATAGTGGTATCAAAGCATGGTCTTGGAAACTATTGAAGTTATGGATGATAGAGATGAATTTAAGAAATTTATGAATTCATATTTTGATGATAAGACCAAGCAACTTATGCAAGGATTCGAATTGATGCCTAGCCAACTTAGGGGTAAGTTGGCAGCATGGGGTAGTAGAAGTTGCCATCATGGAGAGACACATAAGACCATTCATTTTGAATAATTTTATGATTGTTTGAATGGATATAGGAACAACAATGCAAATGGGAACTCATTAAGGGACAATCAGCAATCCACAAGTTTGGAGGAGCATGTAATGAGAAAAAATCAGCCTACTTGTGAAAAGAGCCTAGATACACCATTACATAAAAAATAGAGAATCATGAAGTGGAGAATGAATTACCTCAAGGTTATTTAAGAGAAGAACACAAACATGAAAGTGAATACATGCACACAATCCTTACTGATGGGGGTTGTGCAAATCAAAGAGAATCTATTGATGGATCATTGAACTATGAAAGAGTACCTACTAATGGGTGCTCACAACTCTATGTTGGTGACATAGAGATCATATTTGAAAATTTTGCTGCAAGCCAAATTTCTCATAAGCATGAATATGAAGACCTTGTGACAGATAATGAAGAACCGATATCAACTTCCCCATCACCACTTGAGCTTCAAGAGGTTGATCAATTCAAGAAGAAAGAAGAGGAGGAGGTTCACTTCCATGAACCATCCTTCATTGAAGGGTCTTTGAATATGAGTGAAATGGATACCCATGAGGCCCTTAGCATACTCCATGACACTAAAGCATTGGTGTCAAATTCTTTTTGGAAAATTTCTTCATTGGAGGATCCATCCTTCCTTGAAGAGATGGAGAAGATTCAAAGAGCAATGTGCAACATTGAAGGTAATTTCATGTCTTTGATTTTTGATAGAAACAATTTGGTTGAGCTTAATGAATGGTTACATGAAGCATACTTGAATAATAATGAGGATATTCATAAGCTCAAAATTCAAAACGAGCTACTTCTTAAGAGGTTGTAAGATACTTGTTGTTCCTCCTATGTTTCAAATTTTTATATGGTAGATTGCTTGGAGGATTCTCATGACATGAGGGATCATGAGAGACATGGAAAATTGTATCTTATTGATGTGTTTGAAGATGATCTTGATGAGAGATAATCACTTGTTGTGTTGGAAGAGGAACTTGAGTTTCCTCTTGAAAATGGTTGCACACGTTTTGAAGAAGTGCATGATTCCACTACCTTGGAACCAACCTATGAGGATTTTTTTGCATTTTTTAGGGAAGTGTGTGTTCCTACCCCTATGGAGCCTTCACATGATGAAAAGTTTGCACTTTATAATCCTTTGGGTGAGTTGGTTCTTTCTCCTACATCCTACACTTCTATATTTTGCAGCATTCATCCTAATGAAGTATGGGTGAAAGGTTTCTTTTTAATGGTGCCACATGAGGAGTATGAAACTCCTATCTCTCCTTTCGATGATGAAATGATTAGAGAACCATATTCTTTACATTTGCAGCAGCATACATTTTTACATTATGATTATACACATCTACATGGATGCACATATGGTATTCACTTGAGTAACTTGGACACTCGTGATTTTCCTTGCTCTTTGCCTAGTCCATTCGATGTTGGAGGAACTTCATCCCATGCTTGGGTGAAGATATATATGATTGAAGAACATTATTTTTGGAATCAAAACTCTCTATTATTTCATGATGATATAAAAATTCATGGGTGTATTGACAAGACTTCTTTGAGCCACTTGAATTCTTCATGTTTTCTTTGCTCCTTATTTGGTTCAAATTTTGGTGGAGGTTCTTCATTCACTTCTTGGATGAAAGAACACATGGCTGATTATATTGATGCACATTATATATTTTTGGAGCAGCATTATAGGACATGGGATCCTCACCTATGTCATTGGGGAAGATTTGATATAATACTTTATGCTTGTGTGTATGGGCCACATGGTGATCTACTTACTTGGATGTACACACACTTTCATGAGGTACCTTCTTGATGTACAATTGTATGATGTTTTTTATGTACTTTCATTATCTATATTTTATACTCATGATGTTTGGAAGGGTGCAATACCAACAATGCTTGGTTTCATCTCACTTGGAGTAGCAGTTTGGTTGTTGGTTTGAGAAATCAAACCAACATTCAATTATTTGAGTTCATCTTTGCAGAGCACTGTTCCAGTTTCCTATGTGGGAGACCTTATGAGAGATGGATTCAATTTTCCCATGCTTGGTTTTCATGGCATTTCATCATAGACATTTCACACCATGCATGTATCAATATCATATGGAACCCTGGGATCATTTTTTGTCTCATTGGTTTTAATTGTGGGGGCAACAAGCAGCATTGGAGTTATTCACCACTAGAGAAGATGATTATAATAAGAGTAGTGTAGAAACAAGCATGGTGGTTCCTCTCTGAAATTTTCTTGGAATATTAAGAAACTCAAAGTTTGGTAACTCAGCACCAACTTCAAAGAATTATACAAAGCAAAAAGGGGTGAAAGTTCATAAAAGGTTTCCAAAATATGGAGGTAAATATTATTTGCACAAATTTGGTTTTTATAGATTTTATTAATACTTTTGGTGTTAGTGGCGATGTTACCGGATATACCAATATGCACAATCCACATCTCTTCACTTTTGGGAACACAAAATTGTAGTACATGAGTGCCACTACTCAAGTTGCAGCTAAAGAAAATCAATGAGCAGAACCATAATAGAGCACTTGGTGCAAGGGAAGGAGTAACAAATGAGGATGCCACTTGGGAATATATAATAATAATAAAACAATTCAGCATACAAACTTGGCATTGCTTGAGGACAATCAATCTTGAGTGGGGAGGATTATTCATGTCCCCAATTAAATAATTTCCAACTAAGACTATTTGCAAAATAATGTTTCACCAACATACTAGTTCCATAGGTTGAGATGGAGACATAAATTTTGTAATAAGGGGATATGGGACACAAAAAGACATTAGTTTACCATATTCAAATTTAAATGGGTCACATAAATGATAAATTCTAAGAAAATAATGTGCCATGGGTTCATGAAGACACTTGGAAGCTTGTGAAGACTTTGGGTGACTAGATTCCCCACACACTTGGAATGATATTCATCCAAATTCGAACACATGGGTAATGTAACATTATTGGATGGTAATGTGGTGTCAAATATCACATAATGAGCCCATGAAGTTGAATTGGTAAAGGAGGGTAACTCCCATGGAATAGGAAGAGACTAGAAGACAAGGTGTGCCACTTGGAAGGAGACTTTTTTTTTCTATGCACTCTATGACAACAAATGATGGAATATTTTGTTAGCACTCCAAGAAACTCTTCTAGGCTATAACTCGAAGATGCCTGGTAACTTAACTATTCTTTCAATGGTTCACTCAATGATGGGTAATATTGGATCAAAATGAATATCTAACTCACTGAATGGTATACTCAAGACATTCTTAAGTACATTCAAACAAAACAAGGCCTTCAAGAGCTACTGTTAGATAGGTAATAGATAAATATGGATGAAGAAACTAGCTTTATTAACCAGAACACATACACACAATCGTAAATATATGGTGGGCCAATAAAACTAGTATAATTACTTATGATCCTTTGCTCACTAATCAGATGGTAAGGTGACAGTTGCCAATAGATTATGTAAACATAGATAAAGAACAAAATTCAACTCATAAGAATATAACAGAAATGTAAAAGAAGATCTGGCAAATAACAATCAAAGAAGCTTGCATACTGAATATATTATAGAAAGTGTCTTTATCACAACAGTAGTGTAGTTTAGAACTCCAAATCGACCATTTCTTCTATAGAAGTAATAGGCTTTATAGTCTTTACAAAATTATTCTTGACCCTAAAAAAATGGATTGAATTTGCTAAAAATAGACAGTAAAAAACAGTTGCTAAAAAATAGGAAAAGATCCTTTTTTGATGGTTAATCTCCATATCTCAAAAGATCTTCCTGATCTTCAAAATATTTGACAGATGCAATAGAAACTGAAGGAGAATTTGAAATTGCCATTTGGCAGACAAGTCACCTTTTACCAAAATAGGCAGGAAGCCTTATCACCTCTATATTTGCTGGCGAAAACTGAAACAAAACTCTAATCTTGATGCCTTTTAGTCTTTGCATTTCATTATAAATCATCCTTGAAACATTTGGATCAGACAGTCTTGGATCTGGGAAAAATAAGATCTCTCTGCCATGTCTGGACTTTCGGTGGCTAGTAGAGGCAAAATTCGATCCTGTTAGCTACCAAAAGCTCTGTTTTTGGTGGCTAATGAACAGTTGAAGAGTTCGCCTAAGCCATCGAAAAGCTTGTTTTAACAGTTAATCAGAATTGCAACAATCATGTTTTACCTTAATGTGTTAAAGATTCAATGTTGTTCTTCTGGTGTCTTTGCAACTTGAATAGGGTTTGGGATGGCAGTAGAATGACAAGCTGCCTCTGGATCATAAAGATTCATGGCTACCTCTGCTAGGGTTTCCAGATTATGATGTGCTTGAGACCGAGGGTTTGAATACTTTGAATGCAATTTTGACACCCTAATTTTTCTGTAGAGTTTAGTGTCATCCTTCATCAACCTGAGATTTCTTTCTTCGATCTTAGTATACTTTTTTTTAGTTCTTGAATAGAGTCATATAATTTAGTATTTATTTTAGTTAATATTTCATTGCTTCTTTTAATTTCCCTTTCAAGAACTTATAATTCATACACTTGCCTAGCAGCTGGTTGATCTTCTGATATCCGGATTCCTTTGGCTTGCTAGATGAAGCCTCTGCAACTTGTTGACTTTGATCATCCTTTGGTGTAGGCTAGGGAAGATCCTCATGCCCTGCTGCAACTTAATTTGCTAGGTCGGATCCTTGCTCTTCTTCATCCTCGGAATCAGTGTATGGCAGAACATTCTTGTCTCGTGAAGAAGCTTCTTCTTTTTATGTCTTCTTATTGAAATCTAGATTCCTTTTGGCCTTCTTAGTCTTAGAAGATGGAGAGGTTTGATCAACTGCAATTAGATAGATGGCTCTCCTCTTCCTCTTTCCACTTCTGGGAGTGGAAGACTTCTTTGAAGAAGACCTCTTTTATCCTCTGGCTATAGCTATGTTTCAAATTCATTCCATAACAGGAAGTATGTCCAGGCAATGTTCCTCCTTTGCAATAGCTTAGAAACAATTATCTTGATCAAGCCACGATGAGATAATCTACCTGTCATTTTGGTTGGCTTGGCTCTGACTTGATGAGCCATCTTAGTCAATATTTTGTAGAGGTAAAAAGGCAAATTCAAGGGGCTCCTGCCAGTGAAATGATTCATTAATTTAAAATGATAGATCATCACCCTATTGTATCTACCCTCATAGGTTATGTAGACAAGAATTGACTTCAACAAGTGCTGCCATTTCTCCTCGAGATAGGACGTAGGAATGTTCGTCTTCCATACAATAATTTTGTGCTCACATTTTAGGTAGGATCTAAATTCAACATTCTTTGTAACAGTGGTATTAAACTAGTTTTCTCCAGTACTTGGAAGCTCTGTCACTTCAGCTATAAGATCTTCATCCACCTGGAATTCTTCCTTATCGATTACTGCTTTTCTGCCATCAAATGTGAGAGCAAAAGCTTTTGCTACTTACTGATGAGATCCTTGGATTTTTTCACAGAACCTATAACAACCTACGTCTTTGAACAGTTGGCATACCTCGGGGTGTGATTCCAGGTAACAGATATCACCCACAGGGACTTCACTTAGTGAACCTCTCACATAGCACGTGCGATCATAGGATATTAAAGAATACCCTTAATTTCCAGAGATATTGCCCCAAATTATATTTGTTGAAACCCCCTCCCAATACTTAAAACCTCCTCCCCACCCCTTTTTATACCTCAATCCTTATGAACCACCCTACCCACCCCCACCTTAAACCCCTCATCCCCCCAATACCTGCAATATATTGGTCCAATTTTTGATAATTTTAAAACCCACAATATGAACTAATGTGATAGGATATTGGTCAATAAGTGAAGCCCCTGTGATATCACCAAGCTCTTTCCTTAAGGAAGGTCCTCCTCTCTTCATTTTCTGAACTATTTCTCTGCACCTGTAATTTGAAAATTTGAACTTGGGGAGGACAACATGTCGTGGAAATTGGGAGGTTTGGCTCAGCGAAAACAAACGCAAGGAATGAGGAATGAATCAAGGGAATGTCCCAATTTTGAGGGATCCATTTGGCAATTGAGATTTGAAAAGGTAATGATTAGCTGATGAGCCTCGTGATATTACAAACTGGAGCTAAAATAATGATGTAGGGATGAAGTCGCAATGTATAGGACAGGTGTAGGGTAAAGAAGATTTGGGATTGGATAGATCACATAAAACTCATAATAATAATTTAAACACCTCTTACCAAATCATAATCCACTACCTGTCTTGTCTTTTCAGTGGCTAATGGGTGATGATAGCGCTTCCATCCTGACAGTTCTTGTGTATGAAGGACGTGTTGACCGCTTCAACCTTCCTGTGATTTCGGTGGCTAAAATAGCCCCGAATTTCATGTTTAAGTTGCCGAAAGTTAGGATTTTTGGTGGCTAATGAATAGTTGAAATGTTCGCCTAAGCCACCAAAACCCGAGCTTTGATTTTATTGAAGAAAAACAAAGTCCAATGTGTTTCAGACTTCATTACATACCCAAAGCTCTCACAATGAGCCTTAAAATTTTCAAAAATGTTTTTTGACTACCTATCACTACATGAAATAAATTGTCTAATTTATTTGAGGATATAACATCTGGCTCCTACTCGGGGATGGAATCCTCCCTGTGAGGTTCCAAGAACCACAGATCAAATTCATTTCCTGTAAAACAAAAATCAAACCTATCTTCTAGTGTTCCATTGGGCATGGAGTTATTTTGCAAAAAAAAAAAAAATTGATATTTACAATGACAAGGCTTTGAAGCCTTAGATGAAATAGAGTTTCAGAAATCACCCATTGACTGGGACACAAAACATTTCTTCACCTTCTAGAATTTGCAGTTTGAAAGTGTTGTTCTGTTGCACTTGAGTTATCACAAAAGGACCTGTCCACAAAGAATCAAATTTATTGTGCTTGCCCTTGTCTTGCCTGACAGCATCCCATTTCAGAACCCAGTCTCCAACCTAAAAAATTGTCCACCTTTTCTTTCTTGTCAAAAGTATTTTTTATCTTCTGTTGGTGAGCTTCTGACTTCTCCACCAATTGTTCTCTAACTTGCTACAACTCAACCAAATCAAGCATTCTTATTACCATGTCATTTTGTTCATCATTTTCCTCTTGAAAGAACTTGGCTACTGGTAGAACTAGCTGAATGGGGAAAATAGCATCAATACCATAAACCAATTTAAAAGGAGAAGTCCCTATGGATTTTTGTTTTGGTCACTCTGCCAGCCCAAAGAGAAAACTTTAGTTTATAATCCCAGCCCATCTAATTTTTCTCCAATAGCTTTTTGATGATTCTAAATAGGCTCTTATTGGATGACTCAACAAGGCCATTGCCTTGAGGGTAGTAGGAAGTAGAATGCACCAATTGAATGCCCAGTGACTCACACATGTTAACCAATGTGTCGCGTTTAAAAGTTGGTGCATTATTAGTCACTAGTCTTTTTGGGTATCCAAATCTGATAAAAATGTTTTCATATAGAAATTTCATGATGACTTGATGAGTGGCATTCCTTATGGGAATCGCCTCTATCCACTTGGTAAAATAATCAGTGGCTACTAGAATCCACTTGTGCTGACCACTGGATGAAGGATTAATCTCTCCTATGAAATCAAGACCCCACTGCTAGAAATGACCATTCACTACAATAGGTCTAAGGGGAAAAGATTTGAGCTGCTTCTTTCCTATGAATCTTTGACATTTGTCACAAGAATTCACAAAGGTACACACATCAGAGAAAAGAACAAGCCAATAGTATCCATCCCTTAGAATCTTGTGAGCTGTAGTTTTCCAGTAATGATGGCCTCCACATATGCCTGAATGGGACTGATGCATGACTTGAACTGACTCTTCTTTATCTAAACATCTGAGCAAAATACCAAAAGGATCTTTCCAATACAACAAATTGTTAATTATGCAAAATTTAATAGATCTAAGCTTAAGCGCTCGTGCTTGAGTCGTGCTAAGTTCAGGAGGAACTTCTAACTTTTGCAAAAAATGAATAATACCTGAATACCACTCACATGAAGACAACTTCTCAGCCACCTGCTGACTCTCATGTTTCTCTTCTGCTACTACCTCTGTCTACAAGCTTGCTGAACTTATCCCAATGAAATTCATGCCCAATAGATCACAATTTTCTTCAGTCATGAGCTTAGATAGGCCTTGGCCTTTTACTAGCTTGGTGGGATTTACTTCTATATCAAATTCAATCAGCTTTGCAATCCATTTGGCTCTCTTGCCATAAATGTCAGGATGGGTTAAAACGTCCTTCACAGAAGCTGAAGGGACATGGGCAATGACCTTTGCGTGTAAAATATAAATTCTGAAAGCTTTCAATGACTTAATAAGAGCATAAGCTTGTTTTTCTATAGGATCATACTTTAGTTCAACATACCTCAATGTTTTGCTTAAGAAAGTGATTGGGTGATCAAGACCTTCATCATCTTTCTACAACAAGACTGTTGCCACTGTATCATAGGAAGCGAAAGAGAAAATATAGAAGCCCTTGGTGTAATCTGGACTAATTAAAGTAGGAGCTTCCATGATAGCCTGCTTGATGGATTCAAAAGAGTTTCTTGCATTTTCTGTCCACTAAATTTCAGATTCCTTCCTCAACATGGAAGTTATGTATTTCACTAACTCAGAAAAATTAGGAATAAACCTCCTGACAAAATTGATCTTACCGAGGAATGATTGAATATCCTTTTTTGACCTTGGTATGGATAATTTCTGAATTTCTTCGACCTGAACTGGATCAATCTTGACACCCTCTACTGAAACTATGTGGCCTAGGAGTTTGCCCTCCCTGAGAGCAATTTGAGACTTTTTTGGGTTCAAAGATATCCCAAACTGTCTACATTTCAGGAAAAAAAAACATTTTTAAGTGCTGCAAATGTTCTTCATAACTGTTTGAGTATACAGTGATGTCATCAAGATATATGAGAACAAAATTGTCCTTTAATCCCACAAAAGCTATGTCCATGGCCCTCTGAAAAGTGGCCCCAGCATTCATCATCCCAAATGGCATCTTGGCATACATGAAGGTACCTGAAGGAGTGGTAAAAGCATTTTTCCTTGATCATCAGGTTGTACTAAAACTTGGTTGTAGGCTGAAAAGCCATCTAGAAATGACATGACACTAGCTCCTGAAACTCTTTGCAACAGATGCTCCATCTTTGATAGGGGGTTGTTGTCTTTCTTGGAGCATTTATTTAGGTTTCTAAAATCGACACATAACCTGATCTCACCATTTTTCTTCCTCACTATCACTAAATTTGCAATCCATTTAGAATAGCTCAGTGGGATTATGATTTTTGCATCTATGATCTTTTTTATTTCTTTCTTAATCACAGGAAATAAGAGAGGACTGATAAGCCTTAACTTCTGTTTGAAAGGGATGGTGTCCTTTTCTAGGGGAATTTTATGTTGAATGATATTTGTATCATATGTTTTCAGATCACTTTATTACCAAGAAAATATATTAGCAAAATCTTTCATAAGACTGCAATATTTTGACCTCTGATCAGCAGTCCACTCAATAGCCAAACTTTATGAATTTAGGATGACTTTGGTTACCTATATTGTGCTCATGGATAGTGAGGTCTTTCTCCCTTGTCACGGGTTTGAAGGGGACATCATTATGGTCAAATAGCTTTTCAAGAGGTACTAGACCTCGAGGTATATGATTGCTTGACAACTAAACAATATTGTGTCGACCCATTTTCTCTTTCAATTTAGGCCTCTGGGATTCCTCTACATTTAAATTTTCTTGGTCAATATGCATATCAGGAAATTCATCAACGAACTGTAGAAATTTACTAAGTTCATCATCATCCTCAAAGATTTTTCAATATTTAACATTATCAGGTAGGGATGGCCTGTATTTGACTTGGATTTCATAGTTCAATTTAGGAGGAATAGGAGGAATGAACATACTGGCAGAGACAACAAGGGAATCAACTAGATTGTTCATAGCTCTAGGTATATAGGAAATGTCAAAAATCATGAAAGAGTCCCTAAGTTTCCATACCTCATCTCTGTATGCTTTTAGCCTGACATTCTTTGCTTGAAAAGTGTTGTTCACCTGTTGTATGATGAGATCTACATCTCCAAATATCTTCAGACACATGATTTCCATCTCTTCAGCAGCCTTTACTCCCAATAGCAAAGCCTCATACTCTACTATATTGTTAGTGGCCTTGAAATCAAGTTTATAAGACAAATGAATAGTCTCCTTTGAAGGAGAAATCAAAACTACACCTGCACCTGCTGAGGCTTGAGTATTGGCCCCATCAAAAAACATGCTCCAGACAGAGGTGGTTACTTCTTCAGGTTGTTGATAGGTAGGCTTTGTGAGCTGCATAGGTATTAGCTAAGAATCATCTATTTGCATAATACATGCTCCAAAGTTTGTGTCCACTGCATAGATGGGATTATTTATAGAATTCATTTCATTACTGATGATGTAGGAAAGTTTATTTTCTCTATAGAGTCTCTTGGTTTCTCCTCCAGACATCGGGATTGTAGCATAAGTAAGATCCATCTGTAGGGTACCACCTAGCCTTTTACTCCATGCACGAGACAAGAGGAGGCCAAACTTGGGTGGGATATCAGAAACTACTACATCCATCAATATGCTTTTTGAAGGCAGATGGGAGAGGTTTATGACAAGGTCTTTTATGAGGCCTAGGAATTTGACTTTCCTAGAGTCAAAAGAGAAAAGATCATGGTAAGGTTTTGTGATGTTGAGCCCAAGCTCATCCATCACCACTTTTGGCATAAGATTGTGGGATGCTCCTAAGTCAAGTAAACAATTGTGAAGTATCTTGTCATGGATGTTCAAGGATATATAGAAGGGTGGACAAGACTCATCCAATTCTTCAACCATAGGATAGGACCTAGGGTTACTGTGGGCTTATCATCTTGAAAATTCACAAATTCATCATCTATGGGTGTCTTTGGTTGAAGTGATTTTAGTATAGATGACTTAAAGGAATCATTCTTCATAATCTCCATCAAGGGAAAATGCATTTTTAGTTTCTAAATTTCTGATACAAGATTGAAAGAATAAGACAATTTGTCAAATTTCTTACCTCTTGTGGTGGAGCTTTAAGTTGGATTTGATCATGGACTGATGGCTGCAATGGCCTTTGCTGCTGTTTTGAAGGAGCATCAATCTTTTTTGCAGGAGCGACAATTTTTTTAACAGGAGAAGCAGACTGTTTTGTAGGGACAGGATTCTTCTTTCCGAGAGCAACAATCAAAGGTTTTTGAGCAGCAGGCTTGGACCTCAAATTGAAACCTCCTTGATCATCTACATGATACAAGGATTCTTCAGTGATCTGCTTGTTCATGAGGGATTCCTCATAATCTGATTGTGTCAAGAAAGAGGGATCAACTTCATCTTCCATGCAATTGATATTGTCTTCTGCTTCTCCTTCTCCCTGAGTAAGCTCTTGTTCTTCTTCTAACACAGCATTTTGGAAAGGAGCTCTGATTCTTTGTTCCTCATTTGGATTCCTATCCCTTTGGAGGATCTGAACCTATGGGTTATTCCTTATGTAAGGGAAAGTATTAGGATTTCTGAGAGCAAATTCATTTGGCCCTTTACCTCTTACAGGTTGTTGACCTTGATCTTTAAGTTTAGACATTTCAGATGTTAAGCTGTCCAACATCTTAGCCATTTTTTCTATTTTTGTTTCTAATGAAGAAAAATCTGAAGATTACTTCTTCCTGTCCACTTTTCCCTTAAGTTTCTGAGATGCAACAATATTAGACTCAACTTCAAGAGCAGCATCTTGCATGAGTGATAAAGAAGCAGATCTTCTTTCTCTAAGAAGAAGACAAAACTCAGAATCAAAAGCATTTGCATAAGTGATTTTGGTTGAAGTCTCTGTAGGTTTGTTCTCAGTGCGGATCTTGCTGAACATTTTGTTAAATCACTTTGTGAAATTTGTAACAGACTCGCCATTTTCTCTCCTCAAATTGCTAAATTCTGTGATATAGTAAAGGTGGTCTCTTCTTTCTCCCCAATGCTTCAAAAATATGTCATCTAGAGCTTCAATGTCAGCTACTACTCCAGCAGGTAACTCTTTGAACCATTTCCTAGCTTGACATTCTAAGCTCTGCACAAAACCCTAGTCCACACATCATCTTGTTCAATATTTATATTCTCAACATAACTGCAGAATACCTCTAAATGTTCTTCAACTATAAAATCTCCCTCCCCAATAAACTTAGGCATATATTTTTTATAATCTCCAATAGGCATAGCAGAAAGGGGGTTAGGCAAATTGAGAGGGGCATATCTAGCAACAAGGATCTTTTCCATCTTAGTCATAGGGACATCCATATTGGATGTGGGTATGGAAGGGGCGGAAGAAGATGTTGCTGGTGTGGGTGGTATTTGAGGAGGTATAGGTGGTAGATTTACCCCAGTGGAGTTGCCAGGAATTGAGGTGAGAGGATTTATTGGCTGATAAGGAAAATAGGAATCCTTATAGAACTGTCCGAGTAATGAGGCCAACTTCTCTTCACCTTCATCTACAACAACAAAAGTGGTTGAAGATTTCCCAACTTTCAATTTTTTTGATTCACTTATAATTTTATGAGAACTAGATTCCTCAGTAGATGAAGATTTAAAGGGAGGTCTGTTCGATACAACAGAAGAAGTACCTCTAGAAGTACCTGATGCAGTTCCCCTTGTAGTTATGGAAGTCTAAATTTGCGATGCTCTTCTTCTCCTTATAATCTGTTCAGGATCTGAAACAGGTGTCACTGGTGGCCTTTGAAGATTTGTTCTGGTATTTGGTCTTCTCGGAGCCACTTTGTTCCAATGGAGTCGCCAGGTAGATGATTACAACCAGGATAATGTCCACACTTTGTCTATCATCAAATTTATATCTATGTCGTCTCCTAGGGAAGCTGAGATTCAATCTCTTTTCCCCGACAACGACGCCTAAATTTTAACACTCCACGAAACTCTTCTAGGTTGTAACTCGAAGATGCCTGGTAACTTAACTATTCTTTCAATGGTTCACTCAATGATGGGTAATATTGGACCAAAATGAATATCTAACTCACTGAATGGTATACTTAAGATAGTCTTAAGTACATTCAGACAAAACAAGGCCTTCAAGAGCTACTGTCATATAGGTAATAGATAAATATGGATGAAGAAACTGACTTTATTAACCAGAACACATACACACAACCATATATATATGATGGGCCAATAAAACTAGTATGATTACTTATGATCCTTTGCTCACTAATTATATAGTAAATGACAATCACCAATAGATTATGTAAACATAGATAAAGAATATAATTCCACTCATAAGAATAGAACAAAAATGTAAAAGAAGATCTGACAAATAACAATGAAAGAAGCTTCCATAGTAAATATATTATAGAAAGTGTCTTAATCACAACAATAGTGTAGTTTAGAACTCCAAATCGACCATTTGTTCTGCAGAAGTCATAGGCTTTATAGCCTTTACAAAATTATTCTGGATCCTCAAAAAGCTGCATTGAATTTGCTAAAAATAGACAGTTAAAAATAGTTGCTAGAAAATAGGAAAATATCCTATTTTGATGGTCAATCTCCATATCTCAAAATATCTTCCTGATCTTCGAAATATTTGACAGCTGCAATAGAAACCGAAGGAGAATTCAAAATTGTCATTTGGCAAACAAGTCACCTTTTACAAAAATAGGCAGGAAGCCTTATCACCTCTATCTTTTCTGGCGAAAACTGAAACAGAACTCTAATCTTGATGCCTTTAGTCTTTGTCTATCATTCTAAATCATCCTCGAAACATTTGGATCAGAGAGTCTTGGATCTGGGCAAAATAAGATCTCTCTGCCATGTATGCAATTTCGGTGGCTAGTAGAGGCAAAATTCGATCTTGTTAGCTACCAAAAGCTCTGTTTTCGGTGGCTAATGAACAGTTGAAGTGTTCGCCTAAGTCACCGAAAAGCAGGTTTTAACAGTTAATCAGAATTGCAACAATCACATGTTACCTTAATGTTTTAAAGCTTCAATGTTGTTCTTCTGGTGTCTCTACAACTTGAATAGGGTCTTGAATGGCAGTAGAATCACAGGCTACCTCTGGATCATAAAGATTCATGGCTACATCTGCCAGGGCTTCTAGATTATGATGTGCTTGAGACTGAGGGTTTGAATACTTTGTCTACAATTTTGACAGCCTAATTTTTATGTAGAGCTTAGTGTCGTCCTTCATCAACCTGAGATTTCTTTCTTCGATCTTAGTATACTTCTTTTTAGTTCTTGAAGAGAGTCATATAATTCAATATTTCTTTTAGTTAATCTTTCATTGCTTCTTTTAATTTCCCTTTCAAGAACTTCTAATTCATACACCTGCCTTAGCAGCTGGTTGATCTTCTGAGATCTGGATTCCTTTGGCTTGATAGATGAAGCCTCTGCAACTTGTTGACTTTGATCATCTTTTGGTGTAGGCGAGGGAAGATCCTCATGCCCTGCTGCAACTTGATTTGCTAGGTCAACTCCTTGCTCTTCTTCATCCTCAGAATTAGTGTATGGCAGGTTGAGGACATTCTTGTCTTGTGAAGAAGCTTCTTCTTTCTCTGTCTTCTTGCTGAAATCTAGATTCCTTTTGGCCTTCTTAGTCTTAGAAGATGGAGAGGTTTGATCAACTGCAATTGGAGAGATGGCTCTCCTCTTCCTCTTTCCACTTCTGGGAGTGGAATAATTCTTTGAAGAAGACCTCTTTTTATCCTTTGGTTGTAGCTCTGTTTCAATTTCATTCCAGAAGAGGAAGTATGCCTAGGCAATGTTCCTCCTTTGCAGCAGCTCAGAAACAATTAGCTTGATCAAGCCATGATGAGATAATCTACTTGCAATTTTTGTTGGCTTGGCTCTGGCTTAATGAGCCATGTTAGTCAAGCTTTTGGTTGGCTTGGATTTGACTTGATAATCTACCTGCAATTTTGGTTGGCTTGGATCCTTCTAGTGAAGTGATTCATTAATTTAAAATGATAGATCATCACCCTATTGTATCTACCCTCACAGGTTATGTAGACAAGAATTGACTTCAACAGGTGCTGCCATTTCTCCTAGAGATAGGATGTAGAAATGTTCTTCTTCCATACAATACTTTTGTGCTCAAGTTTTAGGTAGGATCTAAATTCAACATTCTTTGTAATAGTGGTCTTAAACCAATTTTCTCCAGTCCTTGGAAGCTCTGTCACTTCAGCTATAAGAGCTTCATCCACTTGGAATTCTTCCTTGTCGATTATTACTTTTCTGCCATCAAATGTGAGAGAAAAAGCTTATGCTACTTGCTGATGAGATCCTTGTATTTTTTCAAAAAACCTATAACAACCTGCGTCTTTGAATAGTTGACATACCTCGGGGTGTGATTCCAGGTAACAGATATCACCGAGCTCTTTCCTTAGGGAAGGTCCTCCTCTCTTCATTTTCTGAACTATTTCTCTGCACCTGTAATTTGAAAATTCAAACTTGGGGAGGACAACATAGCGCAAAAATTGGGAGGTTTGGATCAACGAAAACAAACGCAAGGAATGAGGAATGAATCAAGGAAATGTCCTGATTTTGAGGGATCCATTTGGAAATTGAGATTTGAAAAGGTAATGATCAGTTGATGAGCCTCGTGATCTTGTGAACTAGAGCTACAATAATGACGTAGGGATGGAGTCGCAATGTATAGGATAGGTGTAGGGTAAAGAGGACTTGGGGATCGGACGGATCACCTAAAACTCATAATAATATTTAAACACCTCTTACCAAATCATAATCCACTACCTGTCTTGTCTTTTCGGTGGCTAATGGGTGATGATAGAGCTTCCATCTTGACGGTTCTTGTGTATGAAGGATGTGTTGACCGCTTCAACCTTCCCGTGATTTCGGTGGCTAAAATAGCCCCGAATTTCATGTTTAAGCTGTCGAAAGTTAGGCTTTTCGGTGGCTAATGAATAGTTGAAATGTTTTCCTAAGCCACTGAAATGTAAGCTTTGATTTTCTTGAAGAAAACAAAGTCCAATGTGTTTCAGACTTCATTACATACCCAAAGCTCTCACAATGAGCCTTAAAATTTTCAAAAAACAATTTTTACTTCCTATCACTACATGAAATAAATTGTCTAATTTATTTGAGGAGATAACAGATTCTATGACAAGTATGACAAATTTAGACCTGATTTCTGACATATGACAAATTTGACTTGTCAGGGCTAAAAATAGCCACTAAGAGGTCGAATTTGGGAGTTAGAGGCAGCCATTCGAATTGGGGAAATAATTGGAGCATGAAGAGGAAGAAAAGTGTCATGAGAGTTGCTAAACCACTAATATGAGTTGGAGGAAGCTCATGGAGGGAAATTCGACCTTAGGATGCATCATGAAGTTAATAAAAGGATGCCATGATGAAGGATAATAGCTTTTGATAAAATTTTAATTGACCTTTGGCATTTTGGAGAGATTTTTCTTGTCCATTACACGGTGAGTATTCATTATCCCCGCTTGTTAACCAATTTCAAGGGAGTTGGATTCCTTTCCAAGTTAGTTGATGGAGAGGTCATTTAGACCTATCATGGGAGCTTAATGAAGAAGTTTTATTTTCAGTTTGAAGGTCCATACAGTCAAATTCTCATCTATATCCCCATTCAGTTGTATGATGATGGGGAAGTAATGTATTATGTATGGATCTATAATATTATGTCCACATTCTCTGTAAGTCTAGATATCAGAAATACATGTATGAAAATCTTGCATACTCATGCCCTTGTATCACTAGTCTTCATGGATTTTGGCTTCAATCTTGAAATAGTTTTATACCTGATTTGTATGAGAGATATTCTATGAGTTTAAGGATGTTGTGACAGCCATATATGATTTATTACTCTGTAATTTCAAGTACATAACCTCTGTGGGTCGAAATCCAATAAACTCATGTGAGAAAATCTTGCATTCCTATGCCATTGACTCACTAGTTTCCATGACTTTGGGTTCAATCTTGGAGGAGTATTGTATCAGATTTGTGGGAGGGTTTTCCTTTTAGTTGTATGCTATTTGGGAAGAAATTTTTATTCCATATATTACCACCATGTTTCATATTACTCTTAGAACAATATATTCTACCTTTCTTATGTCTAAATCGAGCTAGTTATGTAATTTCCCCATAAGCAATTTCACTAAAAGTTATCAAATGAATGTGGAACTATATAACCAATTTCAAGAAATAATAACCATATATAATGAAATTCCATGAGTTTTTATATCAGTCCCGATACTCTTCTTACAAATTTTGGAGGTTTGTATATGATTTGGGAAGCCCAGTTGGCCTATACCTTAGGGGGGATTTCATCATAATTTCCTAGTAAATTTGGTCTTTTTTTCATCAACCCTAAACAAGGTTGTAGAGGTATAAAGTATGATACAAAGTATCCATAAAAAACCTTGGTATGCTTCAAGAATCACCATACCATTCCCTTTAAAATTTCGGACCATTTGGTGAAAGTTGGAACCCTCTAGAGTCATGACTAGTTAAGCTCGAATTTTGCCCAATTTATGCATTTCTCTAAAATTTTCAATAAGGGACATTACAGGAGAGGAGAGGCTTCCATAGGATGGAGTCCTTCCAAATTATTACATGATTTCCATTACCAGGAATCCAAAAGAGTTCTTCTTTATAACGAGGCTGGTCTTTCTTACAGAGAAAAAATATGGGAGAACCTTGCTTAATCATAGCCTCAAAATCCAGACACCGTAACCTTGATCCTAAAAAGTATTTATGTTTGATCACTTGGCTACTCTAGGAAGGCTTCATTTCAATCAAATTACAAAGAATTTTTTCTCCCATCGCCAAATTTTGGAATTTTAAATATCTAATCTGAAGACCTCCTTCCAACCGAGGCAGTTTTATTTTCTTCCAGCTAATTAGAGCAAATTTATTTCCTCCATTGTTTTTCCCTCTTTGCCAAAGGAAGGATCTCAAAAATCCCTCGATAGTGGCTAGAATTCTGGAAGGAGCTAACATAATTTAACAATATTGGTACAAAGGATATCTATTTAGAATGTCCTTTATCAATACCAATTTCCCTAGCAAATTTAGCCAAATCGCTCCCCAAGTAAGGATTTTTTTCTTAAAATTTTCAATCAGTGGGCTTCAATTAGAAGTTTTCGGTTTTCTTTTGTAAATTGGGACCCCAAGATATTTAAAAGAATCCCAGGTAGTTACTCCCTCAATTACTAATATGTGAGAAATTACGAACATTTCCCTTGGATTTATATTCCAATTGTAAATCAAGATCTTTATTAGATTTAACTTGTTGTCAGATGCTTGGAAGTAGGAGTCCAATTTAGACTTGAATATTCTCACTATAAGATGGTTGGCGCATCCTAAAAAAATAGTGTCATTTGCAAATTGTGCTTCATTGATGTCTTTAGTTCCATGGGTCATTCTGATGCCAATTAATTCTTGATCCTTCCTAACTTGCTCGAGTTGAAGGCTAAACGTCGAAGCTTGGATTGCATAAAGCAATGGAGAGAGCGGGCATCCTTTCCTAAGGAATTGGATTGAAAGAAGGTTGCATCTCTTCCATGACAAGGGGAGCAATCCAAGGATCACTTATACAAGATTTGACCCAACGAATGAATCTTGGATCAAACCCAAACCTTAGCATCACCTAAAAAAGAAAGGAGTGACAAACTCTATCAAACACATTAACTAAATCTATTTTCACCACCATACATTTTTCGTAGCTCTTAAGGCTAGAATGGATTGCCTCTTGAACCAATATGATATTATTCCAAATTCTCCTTCCTTTAATGAAACCTCCTTTATTCTCTAGAATGATATGAGGCAGGATGCTTTTTAATATCTTAGCCATAATTTTGGTGATTATATTGTAGCCAATATTACATTATTATTATTATTATAACGAGATGGGCCAAAATTCGTCAAAAGAAACAACATCTTGTCTTTGGGGACAAGGTCTAGAAATGTTGAGTTTGTACTTCCTCCAATTTTTTCACAATGTTGAGATTTTAACCCAATTTTAAGTAGATCCTTATGCATAGTTTCCTAGCAAACCTTAATGAACCTTGCATTGAATCCATTCGGTCCTAGTGCCTTATCTTACATCCTCAATCCGCTTGACAAACTTTGGGGGGCTCAATTGGAAACTTTCTTGCTCTGTGATGAAACTAATCGCGCGAACACTTCTATATTAGAAGCAGAGGGTGACCCTGATCCACCCTCATTAGTCGCCATAGGAGGTCCTGTGACCCTCATGGACTCCAAACCAATGGGATCAAAGCCAACCTCTAAACCGGAGGTCGACCAACCGGCTTCACTCCTTCCAACGCAGCGATCTGGTGTGTCACCCGTAAACAACCGACGTCGATGCTTCCAACACAGAGATTTGCTCAAGGGGTTGTGTGTTGTTACTGAAGGAGGAACCGTGCAAGTGGTGAGCAAAATTCTTTTGGTTTGGGGATTGATCATCATCTCAACTTCTTGATATATCTCACAAGTTTTCGACCAAGTAGTTGGGAGCTACATCATGACTTGTGCTTTGATTTCCTCATTGAGGCCGCTTAAAAAACAAATTTTAGAAAAGAATTAGAGAGGCCCTCTATGTGTATTTATAATTTTTCAAAGGTTATGATAATTTCTCTCATTTTTCCTACTTTGACAAAATACATCATTCATCCCAAAAAATAAGTGTGATGTTCAAAATCAGAATGAAGGACCAACAAAAATTGGGTCCAAGCAATGTATCCTCCATAAGATTTCTTATACCATTGCAAATATTGCCAATATTTTGAATCCAAATATAAGGCCCCAACATTGAGTTTTAGTGAATCATCATTAATGCCATTGACATGGAAATATTGTTCCATTTGGGTAACCCACCCCGATGGATTAGAACCAACAAACTTATTCATGTCCACATTTGGAAAGTCATGCCATGCATTGCTATCTTGAAAGGGTGGATTTGGGTTATTTCCTCCCACATTTTAAGAGTTATCCCCTTTTGACTACTCTAGTAGGTCCAAATGGGGACCATTTCCCATGCAAATAAGCTTTGTTTTAATTACTTCCAAGTCCCCAAGTTGTTTTTTGATGTTTTGCATATCAGCCAAGAGTTGGTTAACCATGAACTTTAGGACTTCAAGGTTTTTTACTTCTTTGCATATGTTCTATCGAGTTCTCCATCTTGTGGACCTATGAATCTTGATCATGTACCCAAAAGTTATGAGTGGATGCCATAGGTCCTAGGGTTCACCAAGTGATGAGGGTTTGTAGGGTAATAAGGTCAAATCAATGTCAAGTGTTATTATTCTTCAATGTACATGTGGGTTTCCAACATTAGTACTCAACCCAATCTTTTAGGGATCTAACTAAGGAGGATATATTGTGCCCTTTGCATACTGCATGATTCCTAGGTACTAGAGTTATCTCCTTTATTGTTGTTCTTGATGTACTATAGCAACATGATGACCAATAGTTTTATAGAAGGTTGGTTTTAGGTGCACCTAGGGAACTTAGTTTATACTAAAAGGTACATGGAAGTGAGATTTTGTATGCAAGTGTTGTTTGATGTGGTACTACTCGAAGGGGTACCAATAAAGGTTACAAGTGATTTGGGTGCCGAGGTGCACGATGGGGAAAACAATTCGATTGAATGAATCGAGTAATATTATGGTGGAAGCATATTAATACTAAGCGAAGCAGAAAATACACTACACACAGAAACATACACACACATATACAATATACAAGAATTCAAATCAATATATGTTACTTCATTATTGCTCTATTACTTGCTTGTATATTACAATAATGTACATGCTTAAATAGAGTGTTGAGAATGTTTGGGTTGTCTTCTTGTTACGTTCAGTTACAAAAGAAGTTCGAATAGTTTCAGAATATCAACCGTTACAAATGACTGGAATATAGAGAGAGAATCTGTCGTAATCGTGTTGATCGTCAGTGTAGACGATGCATGTTAAGGTGTTGAATTTGTCGAAGTCAATATTGAATTGAACTTTTCAATGCTGTGTCGAGGTGCATATATTATAGAATCTTGGGATATAATAAATTACATTTCAATGGAAGCTATTTATGTGGCTAGGGTTTTGAGGTGACAAATATGAAATGATCATATGTCCCACAATATTAATGATAATCTCTATTATGACCCCAATTATGAAATGATGCATTGATTCTACATCTATTGCCATTATTTTGATTGAAATTTGGGCTTTATATCAAAAGATATATGATTTGCAATCCATGTGGTCGTCATCAACAAAATCTC
>LPNX010085356.1:68892-95106 GCA_001517045.1 Pseudotsuga menziesii
GAAAAATATGTATAAAAAAATCATGTACTTTTTGGCCCAAGAAAACACTTTGCTACCACTTATAGTGTTCCTTAACCCTTAATATTGAAACATAAATTGGACTTATATGTTATAGAGAATAAAACCATATAGAAGAGAAAAATAAGATGCAATATGTAAAATATACCTTTGTATTAATGATTCTTCAAAAGAAACAAAACAAAACAAAACATTACATATCCTCCTAGCTCTTTAAATATATTCCAATAGCAAAACCATAGTTATTTGTGGCTCCATCATTTATGAGTACCAACTAACTAGTGGGCCTTAATAAAAAAGATGACCCTTTTACATTAAATAAATATCCACTATTATCTAATGGGACTTATTTATAGAACAATAACACAAACATTGGTAGATTAAATCCTAGGTAATAAGGAAGTTAGGGTAGGACCCTAACATATTGGAATGAGCTTACAAGTAAATTGAATTATGGGATGTTTAACCTCAACTTCATTTGCAATATTGATTACTAGATGACATTTAGGTTTTTCCTTCCATCGAGGGGATTTAAGTAGGACTATCAGATGTCACCTTTTCTCTTATTACTGGTTGTTAAGGGCTTAAGTAGGGTAGTAAAAATCCTATACGAGAGTATACACCTTAAAATAAATGAAATTGGAGAGGTTCCTAACATACTTCCACTTACTATTTCACAATGATGTTATTATGTTTGGTTTGGGATTTATAAGGAAAGCATGAATATTTATAGTGTAGATATGTATTCCTTCATTAATATGAAGTAGATATAGACTCAATCTCTTCTGACAATGACACATAACAAAACTGACCTAAGTAGGATATACACTGCTTTAAGAAAACATAACCTACAAATAATCAAAAGAATGACTTAACATTCTCATCATAAAGGAATCGAATTCTTTAGAAATGAGTTATGCTTTTGAATTGAATTCCTTATAGATATGGGTAAAGGAAATTTCCTCAAACTAATTTTTTTACCTTCAAGGATTTTCCCATCATGGGCCCTAAAGCCGTATTTGAATTTTGGATTTTACCATTTATCGAGCCATCGAAAGCTTTGAGTCCCCTAACACTTGCAACTTGCTTACACCTTTTTCAACAACTGCTTTGATGAAAATACATAAGGAAAACATTAATCTTTGTTGTTGGTTGCTTGACCTACTCCATGTTTTAAAGTAAAATAATGAGCATTATTCAAAAAGAGATTGACGTCTACACCACACATACTTGGTGTGCCTTGATCAATTAACATTTATATGTTTGCATATATAATACAATAACACAAGAAACCACACATACATTAAAATATAAACACCAATCATAAGTATGATGATCCAAGTACCCTTATAATAAGGTACCTTCCTCACTCGCGGGCTATGTTGGATCTGAGCCTCCCTCAGTGGTCCTTGCTTGATCAAGATCTCAAAGGAATATAACTAATAACACCATATAAGCAACTAATTGAACCAATAAGTAAATAACAAGATAATGAAGAGGATAATCTATTGGGCTTCCCATTAGTGGAGGGTTGAAGGAAACAATAGACCCAAGCAACCTAAGGGTGTGAAAGAAGGATCAAGAGCACTAGATCAAAAGTTCAATATCAATCCTAATCGTTTCATCATGTAAGAGGTTGAGAATATAAAGTTTTAATAAGGAGTAAATGAAATGAGTGAGTTAAATAGATTTTGGAACACCCCAAGGGCATAGATAGAAGTCTCCCTAGCCATTAGACAAGGTATTTTTTTCATTGGAATTAAACCACGAGTTTTGACTAAGGAACTATTGGTTCAAGGGCCGTACAACATGTAGCTAAAAACATAACACTCTTTGATCCTTAGGCCATGAGCAACATGCAAGATAGAGTACATAAAACATGTGTCTCTAAACATGTTCCAACAAGAGGTTAAAGGAATATTTAACCTTGTATACCTTCTAAAGTGCCTAAATATATTTTAAGTATGTCGGGGACACAAAATAAAGCACTTCCAACCAAATAAAGACCTATTCAAATGCACCATGCTTAATATTGACTTTCTAGTTACTTGGAATATGTTCCAAACAAAGAACCCATGAGGTCTAACAAGGTCAAACTTTAGACCAAAGGCTAAAGAAAAAGGGGAAGGATAAAAGCGAGGCACTATCCCAGCATTAGACATTAAGTGGACAAACCAAAATCAGACATATATGATAAGGTAAATTAAAGGAAGACTCTAACACAAATGAGCCATTATTTGGATTGATAGAAGGTTCTTTGTGGCATATTGGTCATGTATGGTGAATGCATGGCTACTATCCCACAAAACAATACATCGAGAACATATGTGTATGCTAGGTACATAGTGAGAAATGTTGAACTTTATTATTGTCATTGATGACAAACAATGGATACCTATCAAATGAACAAGTTGGATGCATGAAGGAAATAAGCTTGATGGAAAATAATGGATACATGTTAAATAAACAAGATAGATGTATTGTCAAACAAACAACAAGGATGTTGGCGTTGAGCCAGATGTACGCAATAAGGCTGCAGATTTGTGCCAGTTTGAAGAAGTATATAATATAATAATACGACTCTTTGAAGTGTGAAAGTCCCACCTAGAAGTGAAACTTTAGTACACAAATCCCACTAAGACATGGGATACATATGCACAGAGTCTACTAGACCATCAACACATATGTGCAGATACCACCAAGTCATTAAACTCAAGGGCACAAAATCCCATGAGGTTGAATTATCGATAGAGCTCACGTCGATAAAATTTGAAATAAGGTGGTTAGCTTTACCAATAAGTAAGAGAGTTGGGGCATCTCTTGGTGAAAGGAATCCCAACTCGTGGACACATCTCTTGAGTAGGAAAAGTATAAATAAGCAAGAGATGGAAATTGATGTAAGCTTGAAGATTGAAAATATATGATATTTTGCTTTGGAAAGCTTCTAATTCCGAGGTATTAATGGCTTGTTGATCTAGAAGAAGTTTACATAATGGAGATCTGGTTGCGTAAATCGACGAAGAAGAACAACAAACAATGCACAAATTAGAAGTATACCTGTACCAAGATGTGTGAAGTAAATACAGAGTGAATGACAGAAATCATAGAAGTGTTGAGGCGTTGATGTAGTGATTTCAAACAACACAAATCATAGAAGGATCAAAAGTGTTGATATTGCAGAAGATGCAGTCACGGATAACAAAACGTTGAGACATATTTCAGTAGTCACAAACACAATAGACACAAATAAAAAAAGACACAGATCACAATTCTGTTATAATTTGTTCATTTTGGGTGGCAGGAAGGGGCAAGAAAAGGAAGTTGTAGCTTCCTTCCAGTTGGTGCTAGAGAATACGAAAGGGAGTTGGTGCTTCCATCCAATTGGTGCTAGAGATCACAAGTAAAGGGAGTTGTTGCTTCCATTCAATTGGTGCTAAAAAAATAAAAAGAGGAGATAAAAATCTTCAATTAGGTTGGTGCTTGAACATTCCGAGTTAGAGCTTGCACAAACAAGACTGATATCCATTTAGGTCGGTGCCTGAAATCAACAAGTTGGTGCTTGTACATGTGATAGAAGTCCTTACAGGTTGGTTCCTGTAATCATGAGTTGATAATTGCAATAGGGTTGGTGCCTGAGTGAATTGGTGCTCACATTTCGGAGATTGGTGTCTCTTATCCATGTACTCAATATTTTATATATAAATATATATAAAGTTACTTTACAAAGTATTTACGCAATTGTGTTCTTTACTATTTTGACAAAAAAGAAAAAAAAGAAAAATATATATATATATATATATAATTTGGTAAGTAAAAATTGTATAATCTATGTCTTATATTGATTCATGCCCCTCCCCCTCTCAATATAAATAAGATTTAAACAAGAAATTCATATGCTACAATTGTCATGGCATGTATGTGTGTTTAATTAAATGACAAAATAATGTAATGCAAACCATAATTGGTGACTTCTGAACCCACATGTATTACCACTTATCTTTATCATGGTGGGTATGGCCTCCACATTGCAAAATTGTTTGGCACATGTCACATGGTTTCCACCATGTAATAAGGGTGGGGAGAACTTTAAAGAGAGTATTGTCTAACCTCAGAGTGTTTAGACAATTTTGAGACCCTTATAGATGTCATTACGCTAGCAACTCATAATCTTAGTGCATATCTATAACAAGAAGACACGTAAAAAAAATTTAAACGATCTAGCCTTGAAAATGAAAACATATAGACATACAACTACATGATGGAGGTATGGATGTGTATAGGGTTTTAAAAGTTTAAAGTGGTACCCCAAAACCCTAAAAATATGGGTAACAATACTATAATTTTAATTATATCGGTTTGATCATGTTTTGTAATTCACTCTCTCATTGCCAACATTAGTGACGATATTAAAAGTTAACATCACGCCTTTTTAAGTTGTAGTTCTTATCCATGTCATTAATGCACTTCATGATGTATTACAAATTATAGCTACATGGAATATCCCAAAGATTTTTATCTGCATTTTAATGAAAGATATTATCTTCATCATATTGAATATATAAACAATATCAATTGAATTCAGTTATAACAATTAGCAATTTGATAAATATTTTGACACGAATATATGTTGTCAGTGTTTTTTTTGACATAAACGGGTTGTATATTTATATATAAAAAAAGAGGAAGCAGATGGACCGTACATCCTTGAATTACATCTAATATCTGAAGCTAGAAAATACATATCGATTTTTGAGATTTATAGTCTTCGTAATAAAAAACTTATAAATACTTAGTCACTTCAATTCTACAACACAAGGACAATTCTTGTTTACTGGAATAAATCTTAAAAAAAACACCTAACAATAAAAGATATTTATATGCCATTTACAAAATTAAAAATGAAGAGAAGATCCTGGCCATTACAAGCATGATTCCATTGTTTGGTGAGGATTGTCACTGTGGACTTCAGTGTCCCAATTATCTTCAACATTCTCACTGTCCTTCAGCCTTTTATCATCTTGGGGGATACTATCAGAAGTATCTTTGACTTCGTTCTTCAAGGAGTTATCACTATTGCCTTTGTTGCCAACATTTTCAAAATTTCCTTCCTCTTCGACACCCTCTATACCCTGTTGTTGAAGAATGCACTTTAATTCTTTATTCTCCTTTTAAAAAACAACAGCTTTTTCTTTTAGGGCTCTTATTTCTGCCTCATAGTTATGAATTTTTCCCTAGGAATGCTTAGCCTCAATCTCTACCATAACTAATTTGATTATGAGTTGAACTATTTGAACAACTTGCAGTCTAATTTGAAACTGAGTGATGACATTTTTCCTGTTGATGTCTGCTCTATATTTTCTGAGTTGGTTCTCCAGTCGCATGACATTTCTATTGATATCCTGGTCATTGTCATTCATTCCATTGCAAACCTGTTCTCCATTTTGACTAAAGAGTACGATGAGATGGTAACTTCAAAGCTTGAAGCAATACTTAGATAAGAGTCTTCAAAACACCAATTGACATATGCAAACTTTTAAAGAAAATAGACCAACAATGCCTTCAACCACTCATAATTTTGACACGCATGAGTTAGGCTCACTGGATTGTTGAAGTTCTCCTCATAAATATTAAAACCAAAGATAGAGTGACCATGTGAATTTAAATGACAATTACAGTTCCATGACACAAGACAATAATTGTCCAAAATGACAGACAACACAACAGTCATAGAAAAGGAGTTGTTTCTACCATTATCATGAAACTCATAATTCCATACTATTATGAAGGTCCAAAGAGATGAAAAGTTCAACACAAAAACTCTTGAAACACCAGAGAACCTTCCAAAAAATTAACTATAGAAACAAAGTAATGAATCTTTGCACAACCAAAAAATTTAAATTTAAATTTAAGTTCTCGGTTGGACCGCATCACGATCGACTTACAGGAGCAGCAGTGGTGTTGAAGGCAGTCTAGGGTATCCGATCGCGGGCTGCGTGCTGGATCTTACTGACTCTACTTTGTCAGGAGCATATCAGCCACCTTCTTCGTGCTCAACAAGCTCTGCATGCATGACCTCATTTCTCATAACTTGAGATCTGATCGGTTTTGAGCTGGTTGCTGCATGGGTCGAGGTTGAGGGGCAGTGGATCGTGGGCTACATGCTGGATTTTCCTGACTCCTATGTCAGGAGCAGATCAGCCACCCTTCCTTCGTGCTGAGCAAGCTCTGCATGCACGATGTGTTTTGGCATTGGAGCATAGTGGGTCCTAGATCTGGGTTTGAGAAGAAGTAGCAGGCCAATGGGGACTGTGGAGAGTGGCCAAGCCTCTGAGCCTCTTGTGGTGTTCGAGAAACTTGTCTCTGAACAAACCAAAAAATATACTAAGGGAGCCCCACCGAAGTTTGTTAAAAGGATAGAGGATGTCCGAGTTGTTGCTCTTCCACTGGAGAATACAATCTGTGTGGCTCTCTCGTTGGCAGATCGGGCCTTGATCGGGAAATTCACGAGACTCTGGCCATCTCCAAAAACCATTGAGAGCTGGGTCCAAAGGAATTGGAGACCTTTGATCGTGAAAAAATGTAGCTTCTTACTATGTCGGGAGAGGATATTTGCTATTCGACTTTGAAGATAAGGAGGACAAAGATCTAATATTCTGGAATGGACCCTAATTCATGGTGCCACAAGGCCTCTACTTGAATAGATGGACCCCAGACTTTGATTCCGAGGCAGACATCTCCAAGGCTGTTCCAGTTTGGGTTAGGCTCCCAAATCTTCCAATGTTTTGCTGGAACCAAAACTTGCTTAAAGCAATTGGAAATACGTTGGGGAGGTATATTGATATGGCAAGCCTAAAAGATCAATATGCTTGTGCCTGCATTTGCGTGGAGGTGGAACTAGAAGCCGAACTATCTGAGGAAATCAAGCTAACGGTAGGGAATTGGTTCAATTTTCAAAAGCTGGACTATGAACGACTCCCTTTCAAGTGCAGAGGGTGCCACAAATATGGAAACTTCTATCGTAACTGGCCGCAAAAGCAATATGTCCATCAAGAAAAAGAGGAAGGATGGAAAACAACAAAGAGGAGTAAGACTAAATCAAAAAATGGAGAAACGCAAAGAAAAGAAGGGGGGGAATAATGATCAAAGGAAAGTCATCCCGGAAAATAGGCCCATCGAGAACCAGAGCGGATCTAGTGTTATAAAGGAGATATCCATCAATGGGGAGGAGAAGGATCCAGAAAAAGAAACTGTTTCACCAGACCAATCTGAGAAAGAAAATTCCCATCTGATCCAATCCGATTCAGAAGCAGAGGCGGAAAAAGAAGGGGAAAATCAGGAAAAGCCAGAGGAGGACACTAATTCTGGGGAGGAGGAAGAAGAGGAAGGGGAAATCGAGATGGAAACCCCAAGCATGAAGAAGGCAAGAGGAAGAAAATCTTCCAAAGAAGTTCGAGAGCAAGCCACTTATAAAGATAAATTCCAGGGCTCTCAATTAACATTGGAAAGGCTACTTCGAAACACCAGAAATTCTAGAAAATAAGGGAATTCCCAGAAGGGGATGCCCTTATCCTCTAAAAGTAAGTAATGAAGGTCCTCTCCTGGAACTATAGAGGCCTGGGGAGCAAAGCAAAAGAAGAAGCTATGAAGGAACCGATAAGACTAGCCTAGCCAGACATCGTACTGATCCAGGAGACCAAGATGGAGAAAGATATGTTTCTCCATGTGAGTGCAAATTTTTAGAAGAAAGAAGGCAGATCTGTTGTTAGCTCTAGAGGACCCTCCGGAGGAATCGATACGCTTTGGGATGATCATAAATATGAACTTGTTGATGCCAAGCATAGTCCTCTCTGGATTCTCACCACTCTGCTGCAGAAAGAATCTAACATCCAGGTAAGACTCTTTAACATGTATGTGCCTGTCTCTTACGCTGATAAAAAGACTTGTTAGACTCTAATTTGGGAGGAAAGAAGCAACGTGCTGGGCAATGTCATCTTGGATGGAGATCTGAATATCACCTTAAACCAAGCTGAAAAAAGAGGTGCCTCGGTGGTCAGAGACCCTATAAGGGAGCATGTTGATGATTTAATGTTGGACTGGGGTCTATCAGACGGCATTCCAGTCAAAGGGAAATACACATGGAGTAATATGACATTGGGGCCTGGGCACATAGCCTCCAGGCTGGATCGGTTTTTTATCCAAGACACCTTTATTCTACTGGGATTGAACGCCTCTTCCAAATCTTGGCTTTTGGAGGCCCATACCATAAACCCATCATTCTCGAGTTGAAGAAGGATCAGAACCTCAGTCCAATCCCCTTCCGATTCAGCCCTCTGTGGGCCACTCACAAAGACTTCAAGAGGATTGTTGTTGAAGCTTGGACTGCATTGATTACAACATCTCCATTCTTCATTTAGGAAGAGAAGCTACGAAGAACTAAGAGATCACTCAAGAAGTGGGCAAAACAATTAGAAATGCCAGCGCAAAAAAAGATGGATGTCATGAGGAGGCTTGAGGAACACCAAATCGAGAAGGAATCAATCCAGATCAGGGAAGATGAACATAAAAAATAAATCAAGTTGCAACAAGATATTCTCGACGCTTGCAGAAAGGAGGCCGAGTTGGGGAGATTGAAAGCCAGATGCCTCTGGCTCGAGGCAAGGGATTGTAACACCGATTTTTTCCATAAGCAAGCTGAATCAAGAAAAAAATTTAAAATTGTGTATGAGATCCATGCTGAGGACCAAGTGATTCACGATTTTGAAGAAATTAAAGCCAAAGCCACTCGCCATTTCAAAGCAATCTATACAGCAGAGGAAAGCACCATCTCTGACAGCGTGCTCTTGGACTTAGTTCCTAAAATTGTGAAAATCAAGCAGAACGACAAGCTAATAAAAAAGATCTCGATGGAAGAGTTGTAGGAAGCTGTGGACGAAATGAAAGATGATAAGGCACCTGGCCCAGATGGGTTCAATGCAACCTTCATAAAAAAAATTTGGGATATTATTCACAAGGACTTGCTCAAAATGGTGACAAAATCTCAGAGGTGTGACAAAGTAGGTGGAAGCACCAACTATGCTTTTCTTGCGCTAATCCCCAAAGAGAAAGAGGCGAACTCCTTTGACAGGTTTCGCCCAATCTCCATGTGCAACACTGGGTACAAGATAATAACCAAAATTATTGCTAGGAGGTTATCAAGAATCCTGCCCCATATAATCCCAGAGAACCAGGGAGTTTCATCAAAGGAAGGAGAATCTGGGATAATATAATCCTCGCTCAATAGGCTATCCACTCCAGCCTGGATAATGGTGAAAAAGGTATGGTAGTGAAGATTGACCTAGCCGACGCTTTTGACTGAGTTTCCCACCCCTTTCTCCTTAATGTAATGGATAGGTATGGTTTTGACCCGAGCTTGATCATATGGGTCAAAGCCTGCATCAGCTTGCCTTGGATTTCCCCTCCTATCAATGGTAGAGCGGCTAGCTTCTTCCAAGCCTCGCGGGGTTTGAGACAAGGTTGCCCGCTCTCGCCGCTGCTCTATGCAATCCAAGCCTCTGTTCTCAGCCTCCAGCTCGAGCAAGCAAGGAGAGACCATGATCTAATTGGCATCCACATGGCCAGAGGAACTAAATATATCAACCATGCTCAGTTTGCAGATGACGCTATTCTTCTAGGTAGGGCTAGTCAGCTCATAGCCCGGAGATTCAAAGTTGAACTAGACCACTATTGCCAAGATTCGGGGAGCAAATTAAATCTTAGGAAAAGCTTGATGTACAACTAGAATATCAACTGAAGGGAGATGTTTGGAATTTCACAGATACTAGAGATAGCATGAGTAACTATCTGGCACTCCTTTAAATACCCGGGGATCCCAATCTTCAGAAACAAGCCGAAGAGCTCGGACTGGAACCCATTGATTGAAAAACTCAAAAAAAGAATTCTTGTCTGTGGAACTGTTTGGCTAAATTTAGCCAAGAAATTGGTTATGATTAAATATGTCCTTAACAACTATCCTCTCTATCAGTGTTCTATTCTGTTGGATCCTCCCAAAATCCTTGCAAAAATTGAAAACATGTTGCGAACCTTTCTTTGGCAGGGAGGAAAAAAAGGAGAAGGAAAATTTTTTGCTCTCGTCAGCTGGAAAAAAATCAAACTGTCTTGGCTATAAGGAGGTCTCCAGATAAAAGATTTGAAGTTCCAAAATCTGGCAATGGGTGCTAAGTTACTATGGAACTTGGTGGATCGAAAACACTCCCGGAGTAGTAAGGTAATATGGAAAAAATATTTTGGTGGGAAAAGACTTAGGTGTTTGGATAACATCCCCAGGATCAAGCATGGCTCTCCAATCTTTACTCTCTACTAGAAGGCGTTGCCCAAATTCCAAGAAGATCTGCACTTGGTTCCAAGTAATGGTAAACAAATTAATTTATGGCAAGATACAATCATGGGGAATTCGATAACTCCTTCAATTCCAGAATTCAAAAGATGGTGCGAAAGGCTAGGTATCAACACGTTGTGGGACATTTCTGAGTGGGATAACGAGACTCCTCGTGGGTGGATTGGCTAGACTGTCCTTGAGTGCCCTGTGGAGTTGGAAGATGAGAAAAATCATTTCATGAATTTCCTTTCTGGTATCGCACCGGTGGAAAGAGAGTCCAATGATCGCAGAGGATGGGGCAATACTAGATTGTATAACTCTGCCGATGGTTACAGGGTGTTCTCGGCCCTCCCAAATGCAATTAACAATCTGGTGATATGGAAAAACCTTTGGAATTCCCCCACGCTACCCAAAATCGACCTCTTCTGTTGGACGATGGTGCATGGAAGGTTACTCACAAGAGATAACCTGGAAAAACGTGGTTTTGATGGTCCATTTCGATGCCCTCTCTGCTGTGGCAGCTCCGAAACAATTCTTCATCTGTTCTTTTCTTGCCCATACGCCAGAGATGTGTGGGATCAGATTACCATTCCTTGGTTCGAAAAAATTGAGACTCTTGATAATGCTTGGTATTGGTTTACTAACTGGGAGAAGGCAATCAAGGTGGACTGGGTCAATAAAAAATGAATTAAAGAGTGTTGGATGAAGCTCCCAAAGCTCGTCTGCTGGCACCTTTGGAACAAACGAAATCATAGAATTTTCCAGAACAACAATCATCCTCCTGGTATAATTGTCTCCAAAACGCAAGCTCTCATGGGAGAGGTTATAAAGGTAAATAAGATCATCGGGAACAAAGTAAAGCTGTTAGCCAATGAGATGAACTAGATGCACTCGTTTAATGCTTCTACTACTGACATTGATCCAACCTCGAGGAAGTCGAAAATTTGGGAAATTAGGCTGGACAAATCTCAATTCAGAAACTAGATGAAAGAGAGGAAGATGTTCAAGCTGTTCTTCGACGAAGCTTCAAAGGGGAATCCAGGGACGACAGGAAGCGGAGGGGTCATCATATGTCTGGAGGGGAAAATAGAAGTGGAATATTTTTGGAATATTGGAATTGAATCCAATAACATGGCGGAAGTCTACGGATTGTGGCAAGGAATCAAGCAACTGAAGGAAAAAGGATTTGAGGAAGCCATGGTCTATGGAGAATCTCATTTAATAATTCAGGTAATGAACAGAGCTAGTCAGTGCTAGAGTTTAAAGTTGGACAGAATGACTAAAAGAATTAAATCTATCTCTAAGACCTTCCACAGATTATAGTATTTCCACATTCTCTGTGAGCTTAATGACTTGGCGGATCAGGCTGCAAATAAGTCAATGGCACTAAGTAAGAATGAGATGTCAGTAAACCTTCTTTTATCCTCTGCTATTCCACCTTATGAAGATTCTATTTGTCTTTGGCCATCTGTCTAAGGGAACGGTCGGACAAGATCGTAGGAGAAAAGATATCCCTTTAAGTTTTGATTTTTCAAAAATCAGACGGTTGTAATTTTACCTCTTTTCTAAAATTAATACAACACAACCATTTTTGTCAAAAAAAATGAATCTTTACACAACCATAGTGCCCTGCTAGAGAAGGTAGTCATTTGACCAGAGAAAAGATAAGTGCCTCACATTCAGACAAAGGCATGAAATTCCTTCCTTCCTTATCAAGATTAGAAAATGTCTGATATGTTGAAGGGGAGCAGATTTAAAGATAGGATCAACGGTACAACAATTACAACATTCCATTATCAATTTGTCCTGATGATTCATCAATCTACCTGATAACATCAGTCTTCTGTAATGAAGTGCATAGGCAAAGTGATGTCCAAACCAGATCACATGCTCAACCATTCCATTGATCGGGTGTAATATTAACTCGATGGGATTTGGGAGGAGCTGATTAAGGCCAAAAGAATTCCACTTGTTTCCCCCCATGCACCAGTTGTCATTTGAATTAAATACTACATTAACCATTGATTTATGGTATATTATGATAGCTATCATCCACACCATCTTTAAACATTTTCCCCTTTTGGATATTACATGCAAATTTTTCATACCTATCCGCATTAGAATCAAGAGTCCTTATGACATGAAAAGCCTTTATCTCTTCAAATTCTTTAGTAAAACTCATATTCTCTTCATTATTTGAGATAAAGGTCCTTTAATTGGAAATTGCTTAAGGTACACATATTGAATGACGACCTTGGAGTCCCCCACAAAAATTAAATGTTTGATATTCCTTTGAGTCACTTGTATAAGACCTGGCCATAGAGTTAGAGCTTCCACTTGATTGTTAAAAGCCTCACCCAAACCCCACGAATAAGACTATTTTTGAATTCCTTCGGGGTAAAAAATCACACCCCTTGCACTTGCCACCGTTACTTTGTTAACAGATTTGACAAACATTTAAAACAACCAAATTCTTCTCAATCTCCTCTTATGGAAGAGGTCTCTGTTTTTTTATTTATAAAAAAGGCCCTCTAAATTTTCTTACGTATTTATTTTGTCAATGTATTTGAGAAACATTGAAAACAACCAATTTTTTTTTATCAAACTCCTCTTATGGAGGAGGTCTTTTTTTAATATAAAAGGCCTCTAAATTTATTCTCTATTCTCCTTTTCATAAATTGCAAAATTTTCTTTCAGGGCTCTTACTTCTACCTCATAGTTTTGAATTTTTCCTTGGGAATGCTTAGCCTCAATATCTGTCATAACTAATTCGATTATGAGTTGAACCATCTGAACAAATTGTAATATAATTTGAAATTGAGTGATGACATTTTTCCTATTGATGTCTACTCTAATTTCTCTAAGTTGCTTCTCTAGTTGCATGACATTTTTGTTGATATCCTGGCCATTATCATTCCTACCATCGCCAGCCTAATTCTCCATTTTGACTAAAGAGTATGATGAGATGGTAACTTCAAAGCTTGAATAAATATTTATACAATAGTCTTCAAAACACCAATTGACCTCTATGAACTTGTAAAGAAAATAGAACAAGACCTTCAACCACTCATAATTTCGACACACATGAGTTAGTCTCATTGGATTTCTAAAGTTATCCTCATAAATATTAGAACCAAAGATAGAACACAGATAGAATGACCACAAGAGTTTAAACGACAATTATAGTTACAGGGCATAAGCCAATGATTGCCCAACACGATAGATGACATAATAGTAATAAAAAAGGAGCCATTTCTACCATTATAAAAAAACTCATAATTCCATACTATTATGAAGGTCCAAAGAGACGAAAAGGTCAACAGACAAACTCCCAAAACACCAAAGAACCTTATGGAAAACTGACTTTTAAAATTAAGTAACGAGTCTTTATACAACCATATCTCAAGATCGATGATGCCCAACTGGAGAAGGTGACCATTTGACCATAGAAAAGATAAGTGCCTCACATTCAAACAAATGAACCAAATTCCTTCCTTCCTTATCAAGCTCAGATAATGATTGATATGTTAAGGAGAAGTAGATTTAAAGATGGTATCAATGATATAGCAATTGCAATCTTCCATTATCAATTTGTCCTGATTATTCATGAAACTAACTGATAGCATCAGTCTTCTGCGATGAAGTACATAGGCAAAGTGATGCCCAAACCAAATCACATGCTCCACCATTTCGTTGATTAGGTGTAATATTATCTCAATGGGATTTCAGAGGAGCAAAGCAAGGCCAAAAGAATGCCACCTGTTTTCCCCCATGCACTAACAGTAAAAGGAATTAAATATTTCATTAACCATTGATTTATGGTATATTATGATAACCGCCATTCATACCATCTCTAAACATTTGCCCCTTTTGGAGATTACATGCAAATTTTGCATACTTATCTGCATTAGAATCAAGAGTCATTAAGACATGAAAAACCTTTATCTCTTCAAAATTTTCAGTAAAACTCAAGATTCTCTTCATTATTCGAGATAAAGGTCCTTCAATTGGAAATTGATTAAGGTACAGATATTGAATGGCAATCTTAGCGTCCCCCACAACAATCAAATGCTTAATATTCCTTTGAGTCACTTGCATAAGACCTTGCCATCGAGGTAGAGTTTATGCTTAATTGTTGGAAGACTCACCCAAAACCCACAAATAGAACTGTTTCTGAATTCTTTCGTGGTCAAAGATCAACCCCCCTACACCTACCACCCCTATTTTGTAAATGGATTTGACAAACATTGAAAACAACCAAATTATTCTCAACCTCCTCTTATGGGGGAGGTATTTGTTTTTTTTATTATAAAAAAAGGCCTCTAAATTTTTATATATATTTATTTTGTCAATAAATTTAATAAACATTGGAAACAACTAAATTCTTCTCAATCACCTCTTACAAAGAAGTTTTTATTTATTTATAAAAAACACTCTAAATTTACTTACATATAAAATTTCTTAACCTCTTAATAAAAGCTAATTTTTTTTTTTAGCTCTTGAATGTCCACTTTAAAAGTCCACCTTTCTCGAAGCAAACGAATCACTCTACTTTGAAGATTGGCCCACTTTCTAAGTTGGAAGGGTCGTCCAAACTCATGTTACACGGAATTAAGGTTTTTAATTCAAGGTCTTGGAGTTTCAAATAAAGGATTCCATTTTTTTTATTAAGTCCAAAATCATATCACATTTTTAATCAATTTTCATTTGTTTGTTTTTAACATAATTATTATTATAATAAGTGTGATTTGTTTGTTTTTAACCTAATTATTTTGATAATATAACAAATACTTAGTTGTGGGTGAATATTGACCAAAATATCTTTTATCATTTGTAAACTTATCTTCATTGTATTAAGAAAAACAAGATGTACATTTTAACTAGTGTGAAGTAAATATGCAATATTTATAAACCACACTATTAGATTAACATAAAAAAAATTGAAAAAATTCTCTATATATACTTAGGAAATCAAACCATTAGTAAATTCTCATTCTGCTTTTGTAAAAACAAGAAGAATATAAAGTGTGCCAAAACCTAGAGCTTTATATGGTTGCGTTTTTAAGTGTCTAAGACAAGATTTAGAGGTAAGTCCAAATTTGAATAGGGAATACAATGGTGGAATGAGAGGAGAAGATGACAATAATTCGATTGTATAGAATAATTAGTCTTCTTTCTTGATGTCTACCATTGCTTAAATGAGTATTTGAGCAAAAATAATATCAAAACAAAATTAGATCTCTTATATAAAGCTATACAAACCATCTCAAATTTCCAGAATATAAACAAGATAGGACATGAGAAATTTTATATTACTTACTTAATTGCCATCCAATCATTCTAACTATTTATAGTTAATGCTTGAGAACTTGGACCTCTTGTTTCATAGCATAAGTGAAATAGAACTACCATCCGAGATTCACCTCCATACCAAAAACACATGAATAATTTAAAACATGGATATATGAAGATATAAGATCCATATCATGTCAAAATTTTAAAGAAAATAACTATTTGACAATTTTTTTGGGATTTTATTATCATTATTTTAATAATTTATTATCATTATTTTAATATAAATATTATGAAAAGGTTATTTTGTAAAATCAAATTTTCTAATAAATTAACAATTAAAAAATAATTGACTATTAAAAAATTAATATATATATATTTTAACAATAAAAAAAATTGACTATTAAAAAATTATATATATATATATATATATATATATATTTTAACAAAAACTTAAGTATAGATATATTAAGTAGTTGAACACAACTATGTGAATAGTACATTGTAATAGTTCAAAGCTTTTAGTAGGAGTCTACAATTTTATGTTTGAGGGCACCCTTTTTTGCTTCTCGTTGAGTACAAAATTTTCAAAAATTTTGTAACAATTTTCTTTTCTACTTCTACATTTTGAGTATTGTACATTCTAACAAATTGTTTACATAATAATATACAAAAATACGTATTAAATTGTTGATTTATCTAAGCTATAAAAATACTTCAAGTGGCCTTTCATGCCTGTCCCAAATATCCATACAGAGGTTGAATGACTTAAGCTTCCTCCATAGGGGGGGTTGCTTCATCCAAGAAGTTTTGGCTGTGACTACCCTGAATTATCTTGGTCAATTCTCCCACATCTTTCTGGACTTCTTCAATGAAATCCAATTGCTCTCTCAAGTTACCATCAATATCATCGATCCTTGATTCCATGCAAGCCAATCTAGAGCTGTTGTGTTGCTCTTCGTCAATCAACTTGGCTACATTGACTCCTTTGTGAATAAACCCCAACATTTTCTTAAAGTCTTCAAGGTATCCATTCAAAATTGCAAATATCTCTTGCTAGGACGACATGTTCCTCCTGCTCTGGCTGAGGCAAAGGGAACATATTTAGTCAATCCCTAGAACCACTAACGCGGAGAAGTTCCTACATAAAGAGACTCTAGATAGCTTTCTAAAGGAAAGCTTCCAGAACCATCTTTTTCAAGAGATTGATCTATTAGCCACAATATCAAATCGCCTACCTAGATTGCACTTGTGTGACACTGTACCATTTGCAGAGGGGAGTGGCTTTCTTTTGAATTGGCCTTAATGACACCATTGCTTCTCGAGATGCCTTTATTAACTTCACTGTCAACAAGATAATGCATGCATGGATCCTTTCTAGTCACAGGGAGGCAATCGATGAGGGAAGTTAGAAGCCACACCCTGCTCCCCAATGGATAAGCATTTAACCACATTCCTACTCTATTTCCCTTAAGTTTGATTTAACCTTATTTTAGAGACTTTACAAGATTTATGCAATGATGCCATATGAAGCTTAGCATTGAATCCATTTTTTGGTGGAAAGATGACCATTTTTTACTATCATTCCTTATTCTAACCATACTCCTTAATTAGGGCACTAAATCTCCTTGCTCATTATTTTCCACTAAATCTCCTTGCTCATTATTAAGATTTATGCAATGATGCCATATGAAGCTTAGCATTGAATCCATTTTTTGGTGGAAAGATGACCATTTTTGACTATCATTCCTTATTCTAACCATACTCCTTAATTAGGACACTAAATCTCCTTGCTCATTATTTTCCACTAAATCTCCTTGCTCATTATTTTATTCTATTGAAATGAAAAAAAACGATCGAGCTGGGAAAGAGAAGTTTCGAATCCTCTTTTAAATTCTGTCATTATTAAAAGAGTTCTCTTCATTAATTTTATCCTTATCACGACTAAACCTTGAATCATAAAAAACACTTAAAGATTTGAGATATTTAAATTTGATGCTAACTCCATTCTTTGTAATAAGGTCAACCATTTGCCTAGCTGTTCATTTTCCTTCATGCTTCCAAGCTTATGTTTAAAAAAAAATAAGAATAAAAAATAACCCCTCCCGCCGCTCAAGTTACCTATAAGTTTTATTAAAAAATTAATTAAGAAATCATTTTATCATATATAAACCGCCATAGCAGGCACTAACACAAAATACATGGCTTCGCTTTGAGATCCATGCCAATGTGAATAGGTCCATCCGGTGAAATGGATTTGCGATGCAATGACTTTGTATTCAAGGATTTCACTCTCTCAGGAAATGTATGTCCATTGACACAAGGAAAGGCAGAGAGACGAGATGAGAATTAGAAGTGCATTTTTACATATTCACAGCAGGTTATAGGGTGGGTGTTGTACAGCAGGTTATAGGGTGGGTATTGTACAAGGCGATATCAATCTCTCTGTCTTCTGCTCAAACCAACATGGCGGCCTTTACGACGAGGAAGACAATGTTTACCTCATGGAAGAAGACAATGTTTACCACATGGAAGAAGAATTCGTTTGTCTATACCATTCCTCAACACTCCTTCCCCACTCATAACACTGCAGACATGCGCATTAAGAAATTCTGTCAGACCAACAGGCTTACAGAAGCAGTGGAGACACTCAAGCATCTACTTCTAGATAAAGCTAAACCCAACCCGAGTATTATCATTTGCAGTCTTTTATTAAGTAGCCTAGTCCGACGGAAAAGACATGAATTAGCATTGTCTGTTAACAAGCTTATGAATGAAGCAAATATTGTTCCAGATCTCATAACTCTGACCATTGTCATCAATTGTCACTGTGAAACAGGTAGAATTGATTATGCCTTCAAAGTGTTTGAAGGAATGGAAGCACATGGATATATCCCAAATGTCATAACCTTCAATACTCTCATCAAAGGACTTTGCAGGAATGGCAGAATTGAGGGTGCTGTCAAACTTTTCAATCAAATGGTGAGCAAACAACAGGTTCCTGATGTTTTTAGTTATAATACACTAATAGATGGGTTCTGCAAGAACATGAAAACCCACGAGGCGTTTGGGTTTTTGGCTGTTATGCTACAAAAGGGTCAGGAGCCTAACACAATCACGCTCACCATCCTCATGGATGGACTATGCAAAGAAGGTAAGGTCCAAGAGGCCAAGAAACTACTATATCAGATGTTAAGAGAAGGGCATAATCCCAATGCTATTACATTTTCTGCTCTGATTGATGGTCTTTGTAAAGAAGGCAAGCTGGAGGAGGCTATGCAGCTCTTCTATGAAATGCTTGACAAAAGCATATGCCCTGACGTTGTTACATACAATGGGCTTATTGATGGTTTCTGTAAGGGAGGCGAGTTGGATAAAGCTAGGAAGCTCTTCTATGAAATGACCAAAAAATACATATGCCCGAATGTCATCACATATAGTGCACTTATTGATGCCTTCTGTAAGGAAGGCAAGTTGGATGAGGCAATGGAGCTCTTTTATGAAATGCCCAACAAAAACATAAGCCCTAATGTCATCACATATAATGTGCTTATTGATGCTTTCTGTAAGCAAGGCAAGATGGACGAGGCCAAGAAGCTCTTCTATGAAATGCCCAACAAAAACATATGCCCTGATGCGGTCACATACACTGTATTTATTAATGATTTTTGTAAGGAAGGGAAATGGCAGGAAGCCACCAAATTGCTTCATGAGATGCTGGATAATGGGTACCGTCCGAATGTTATCACATACACAACTCTTATTGATGGTCTTTGCAAAGAACGCAAGCTTCAAGAAGCTTTCCAGTTGTTAAATCTTATGGTGCACATCGGCCATCAGCCTAATGAAATCACATATAATACACTTATAAATGGGTTTTGCAAAGTGGGTAAGCTGGAGAAGGCCAGGGGGCTCTTTCAAGAGATGTCAGAGAAAGGCTGCAGTCCTGACCTAGTTAGCTATAATACATTAATTGATGGACTCTGTAAGCATCGCAGGATAGACGAAGCTCAACAAATCTTCTATGGAATGCCAAAACAGGGTTTGAGCCCAGATTTTATTACATACAGCACATTGATGGATGGACTATGCAAGGCAAGTAATACCAAGGAGGCAATTAAGTTATTTAAACAGATGAAAGATAGCGGTCATGTCCCTGATATGATTACATATAACACACTCATGAGTGGACTGTGCAAGGAACACACACCAGAAGAGGCCAAGAAACTATTGGATGAGACTTTATAAGGTTTTGCAGTTGAAGCTGTGACATCCTCATCAGGGAGAAGGCCAGGGGCCTCTTTCCAGAGATGTCAGAGAAAGGTTGCAAGCCTGACATAGTTAGCTATAATACATTAGTAGATGGATTCTGTAAGAATTGCATGATAGACGAAGCTCAACAAATCTTCCATGGGATGCCAAAAATGGGTTTGAGCCCAGATGTTATTGCATACAGCAAATTGATGGATGGACCATGCAAGCGAAGTAATCCCAAGGAGGCAATTAAGTTATTTAAACGAATGAAAGACAGCGGTCATGTCCCTGACATGAATACATATAACACCCTCATGAGTGGACTGTGCAAGGAACACACACCAGAAGATGCCAATAAACTATTGCATGAGAATTTATAAAGGTTTACCGTTAAAGCTGTGACACATTCAGCAGTAAATAACAGCCTTCGAAAAGATATTGCTGAAAAGCACCTGGCGAGATTCAGTACTAGCGAGTGATTTGCAATTGATGAAATGCAGGGGTGACTTAGGGAATATTGAATCAAGGAAACTATATGAAACAGGTTTGGTGGTTGAGCTTGACGAAGTGATCTGAGTGGAATTTCAATAAGAGCGCAAGTAGGTGTTTAATCTGAAACTCATTTGGTTTAGTGTTTAATGGACTGCACATCCTGATTAAATGCACCAGTTTTTCCATATAAAGTGGGTTTGGCCTAAATGCACATCCTGATTAAATGCACCAGTTTTTCCATATAAAGTGGGTTTGGCCTAGCAGTTAGTGTGATGCAACTTTCAATTGATGAAGTGCCCCAGGAAAATTTCAATAATAAATATTTTTTTTAAACCAGAACGGGTAGTATTTTTTTTATATTAGATGGGCTGAGGAAAATATCCACAATTTACAATCCAGAAAACAGTCTAGAAGCTCTAATATTTGTAGAGCATCATCACAAAATTTATCCTCAGCATAGATAGTGTTGTGCTAGCTATTTTCATAGAGTACCTTAAACTATATAACCTTTTTAACTGTCCTTTCAAAACAGTACAAGTACAAGTGAAAAACATGATAACAGAAAATCAAGAAAAAAAATCGCTACTGTGTTCTTCCATCTGTTGTTCATCCTTGACAGCTCCTTGGGAGCTTGGCATCTCCATGGTTGCCATGGTTGTTTGCTACACAGTATCCTCTTCCATCTTGTTTGCTACACAGTATAGTTGCCATGGTTGTTTGATGCTATGTGAGCATAGCCTTCTGAGTGATGCACCTCAGAGCTTTGGGAGATGAGCCCCAAACCTTCCCTTGTCCACTCCTTCATTCCTATTCTCTTCTATTTGCAGGTATAGAGCGCTTGATGTTCAGCCATTGAGGTCCTATCAGACATATTTTTCAGCCTCCATCATGTTCAGGTCGAGCTCTAGTGAAGCCCATGCTTCACTTACGCTCTCAGTCTTCCTCTTGTTCAATTTTGGGCCTCCCGCCCATCATTTTGAGTCCTATGATGTAATGGTCAGTTAATCCATTTATTTTTGATGTATACCAGCTGATAAATACTGTTATTTATCTCAGTCAAGTCGAAATAATTCTGTTCATTAAGTTTGCACACTCATATTTCCATGTATAAGCTTAACTAGTCATCAAAATGAAGGAATTGAGCATTCTAGTGCAGTTATAGCTGGGCCTTATTCATGGGCATGTGTTTGGATGGTCTAATATACTGTAATAAGATGTATTGGGCTCTATCCAATAAATTTATAAGGTCTGATACGTTTCAGTTTTGAAATTCAAGCTTATTTACACACCCTAGCTAGATTACTAGTTAATTTTGACTAGTCTAGTTCTTCTAATTCAGAGAGTTGTATTCAGTTATTTTTTATTATGTAAGTTGCTGTATGTCACTGACAGACATACCTACCCATGCATCATCCCAGATCAGAAATTCGTTGAGGCCGTACTGGGTTTTGGGAGCTTCCATTGCGTAGGACTTCCCTAGGCCAAAATTGCCTAAAATTCCCAATTCTTTCCTAAACTTTCCAGAACTCTCCAGATCTGTTTCCAACTGTCCCAAAACATATTTTCTGATATCTGAAGGCCTGATAACACCTTTGCACTTTTCCTCAAGCCCCTGGTCAAAAGGACGGAAGGAATTTCCCTAGTTTCACGGTTGGGTGATCCAAAAGCGTGAGAGTAGGTTTCCGCAAACCTAAATGGTCCCCGATCTAAATGTGTTAGGGGAAAGGAATTCACTGTTTTGAACTTACTCTTGGTTGTTTCCCACTGCCTACTCCCCTTGTCTGCAAATTTCTCAGAAAAAATCCCTTATTTGCCTAGTCTGAAGATGCATTGAATGGTTGTAATTCAAATATCATAAATTTAATTTAATTTGTAGAATTAGTTAGTGTTTAGGTTTGCATATCAGTCTTGGGAACATTACAGTGGTATCAAAGCACTTTCCTCCACCCCTGTGGAAGGTAAGCTCTTGGTGAATAAAATTTTTGCAAATCACTAAATCCAGTTGCAGCTATGAGGTTGCTACCAATGATTGAAGAAGACATTGAGCAGTATGAAGAAGAAGAGTATGAAGAGACCACATGGAGTACCTCATATATATTATGTAGGCATGATGTTGATGATTTTTTGCCCCCATATTATGATGAATCAATTTGGCAGAAATCTACTACTGTTGGTGGTCAAGTGTTCGATGGAAGAACTCTATGAAATCTTGCCAATATTTCATGGAATACTGTGCCTTGAAAGAAGAGATAAGGGAGGTCTTATCTTTTCGAGATTTCTGTACTCTGGAAATACATAAGCTATTCAGAGATCCCCACTATGGGGAAAACATAAAAAAGATTGCACACATGGTTGATGAAGTGTGCCAGAAAGTGGAGACTAGTGGTTTGCCACTTGGAGCAAAGAAGGAAGATTCATCGCCATTCGCTGGCCTAAGCATTAGGAGAATGTCTGGTTTTTCTTCTAACAGAGTGTCTAAGGGATGTGAGTTGAGGACCACTCAAGATGAAGAAGCCTCAAGTTCCTTGAAAGAAGATGAAGGAAATCCATGTGCAGATGAAGACCCAACAATAAAAAATCTGGTTGTTGGTAGTGTAGAGAATGAATGCACTTCCAAATTCTTTGTGGGTGATCTCCAGATCACTGATAGAGATGTTGGCTCATGTATTGGTGGAGAGACACCTTTTGGATCAGATCCAAAGGGAGGTTACACAATAGAATTACAGTCACCTTTGGAGTCACATAAGGAAGAAGAAAACAAGGCTACACCGCTTGGGTGTGAACCATAAAATTGGTGGAGGAGAAGGCCACCTTAGTATCACTTTGGGAAGATGGAAAGGTGAAGAACATGGACAATAAAAGTTCTGATTTTTGCAGCAGCCATGTACACCTGCAACCATTTGATCCATGTAAAGATAAAAAATCTTCACTTGCATCAGAGGACTGCAAAAGGAAGGACAATTGTGAGGGAGATAAATTCACTCCTAGTTTCCCTGTTGATGATCACACAATCAGTGCTAAGAAGAGTGAGGGTGTCAATGGTGATAAGATGGTGAATGATTCTTTTGGATTAGATCCAAAAGAGGAAGAAATATTAGATCTGAAGTCATCATCTGAACTTCCCAATGAAGTGGGAGACAAGCCCCCATCAGCTGGGTGTGAACGAGGAAAATTGGAGGATAAAAATCTGATGCAGAAAGATGAACACAATTCAAATTTTTGCACTCTCTTGCAGCAAGATGAAGTTGCAGCCACATCAGAAGTAAGGCTTGACAATGTTAATAATTCACATTCCCCTATCATCAGTGAGGAGGTCCAAGAACCACCTAATCTTGCAACTAGGAAAGCAAAATTAAAGAATCATAAGAGAAGTGCAAGCTACTGCAAGGTATTTGTAGTGAAGGAGAGAGTGAAGTTTCCCATGAGCATAAAGGGAAATATGTTGCAGCCATGGAAGACATAACTGAAATCCTTACTAATGAGGATTGTGCAAGAAAAGAGCAGGGTGTTCGCTCACTTGACCCTCCCACCAGTGTTGTAGATGAACAATCCAGAGGAATAAGAAACTCTCTGGACATGATTGAAAGAGTGCCTATTGATGGGTGCTCAAATTTCACTGAGACATCTAGGGAGGGATGTCCATCTCTCTATGTTGGTGACATAGAGATTTCCCTTGAAGAAAAGGTTCGAAGATCAACTTCCACTTCACCACTAGAGTTCCATGAGATTGATACTAGAGAGAGGGAAGAAGAAGAGGTTCATCTGCAAGAACCTCATTTTCTTGCAGGGTCACTGAAGATGAGTGAGTGCAGAATCAAAGAGGCCCTACACACTCTCCATAGAACCTCTGTATTGATGACAAATATCTATTGCAAGTTGGAGGAGAAATCTTCCATTGAAGACATGGAGAAGTTTCAAAAGGCCATGACAAGCACCAAAGGTAATTTTCTGCAGTTGCTTTCTGATAGAGACAGTCTGCTTGAGCTTATGGAGTTATTGTATTGAGCATCCTTGAAGGATGAAGAAGAGATCTGCAAGCTCACACAAGAATTATTGAGTCTTGACCACCCAAGATTCCTTGAAGATCACTCAAGGTGCACTCCAAGAATCCAAGATGGAGATAGAACAACTTCATGATAAGTTGCAAAGATCTCACCTACCCTCCTACTCACCATTCAACCATTTTCACAAGGATGATTGCAGTATTGAACATATGGAGGAATATCATGAGATGGTGGATCATGAGATGCACTTTGTTATGCATGTGCTTGAGAATTGTGCAAACAAGCCTGATCAGAACCAAGCACTTGACCTTTTCTAGAGAAAATTGGAGTTGTTTTCTGGAGAGTCTCTTCTCCATGGAAGAGACAGACGAGCTCACCTCAGTTGGATCAGCCATTGAGGAAGAAGAGGCAACCATAAGTTGGGTGGATAAGTATTGCAGAGATTTGATTCACACTTCTACCCACCCCTCTATTTCAGCTTCATCAAGTGGGCAAGAAAATTGGGAGAAGGAATTTTCCTTGTTGGTGCATCAGGAAGAGCTGGAGGCTTTCCTAGGTGTTCATGATAACTTGTTGAATGCACCATCACCCTCCCAGCAGCCACACAAAAACATATTGCTGTCACTTGATGCCATTCAACCACATATGGATTGGGTGGAAGATTACATGCCACACATGGAGTCTTCTTGTAGAAAAATTTCTGCTCATGAGCAGTGGAAGGTAGCTGAGCAAGCAAACTGCAAAGAGGAGTTGATGGGAAAAATATCTTGCATAAAGAGGTCTTGGTGGAGGAAATCCACACAGTTGGATGGATTCTTGTACCCTCTGACCAGTGGCAGAGAGTTGATCCATTGGAAGTCTTCACATGGACCTTTTGGTTGGAGTGTCAGTACCTTCTCAGGTTGGATGAGGGGAGACTTATTTGTTTTTCCTGCTTGCATTTTTGGAGATAATTGTGATGCATCATCTTATTGTGAGCAGTTTGGGCATCCTTGTTGGTTAGATGATGCCTATACTCATTGGGTTTGGACATGGGACTCACACCTATGTCATTGCAGCAACATCATTGTGAGACTCAATGCTGATGTGCATCAAGCACATAAAGAACTTAATGTTGGGTGGGGAAATCTGTAAATCTGACAGATTTCCAACTTTGTGTTGAGAATTTCTAGTTTTCAGTGCAGTGGTATGATTTCCACAGCATGAATATCATTTCCTGTGATGATAAATTTTTATGGTGGATTCTAAAGTTTGGATATTTACAATTGAGGAAATGGGATCCAGGCATAATTTTGTCTGATAAGTTGTGTGGGAAGGCATTCTCACTGAAGGGGGTGCAATGCAAGCAATGAGACCCTGGCATTGCTTGTCTTGGGGAAACTTTACATGCTAGTTTGATGGAGCAAATCAACCTTTTTGCACATGGATTCATGCTCCAGTTCTCCTACATGGACAAATTTGCAGCACGTTGGAGTGCTTCTGCTTGAGGACAAGCAGATTTGGGAGGGGAGGACTGTCATGTCCCCTTATTTTTGGACATAAAAGTGTTGACCATGGCCAACACATTGGGGGGTCAAAGATTCATTAATTACCTCACCAAGGAAATTTTTTCCAAAAAATTATTTATGAGGCATTAATTAATTAGCCTAGGGAAAATTTTGCTAAATTAATTATTATTGTTAGGGTACACAGGGTACTCCCAAAGGACCGAACACCAAGAGCAACCACTTTACACAAATGAATCACAGATCAATACACCAATGTTTGTCACGTGGTTAA
>LPNX010085356.1:95509-105557 GCA_001517045.1 Pseudotsuga menziesii
TACCGAAGTTTAGAAAACTTCCACTTCTGTAAGAGACTTGGTGAAGATGTCTGCAACTTGATCATCTGTAGGGCAATAGAGAACTTCAATAACACTATCATGAACAAGATTTCTGATGAAGTGCATGTGTAGCTCAATGTGTTTGCTGCGCTGATGTAGAACTGGATCTTTGGCAAGCTTGATGGCACTTTGATTGTCGCACCAAAGTGGAGTAGGCTGCTGCTGCTCGAATCCAAACTTTGAAAGGATCTGTCGAAGCCATAAAGCTTCCTGATTGCCATTAACTGCGGCTCGATATTCTGCTTCTGCTAAAGAAAGAACAAGAGCTTGTTGTTTCTTACAAGCCCAAGTGACAAGTCCAGATCCCAGACTGAAAACATAACCTGTAGTAGACTTTCGATTATCAGGATCCCTGGCCCAATCTGAATCAGTGAAACCAACCAACAAAGTTGTCCCCCCTGTACTGTAATGAATCCCAAACTGAATTGTACCTCGAATATATCGAAGTATTCTTTTTGCTGCTTTCTAGTGACTTTCATGAGTTTGCATATAATGGGCAACACGACCAACGGCAAAGGAAAGGTCAGGACGGGAATGAGTCAAGTATAAAAGACTACCAACAAGCTGACGATACAAGGTGGCATCTACTTCAGGAGAAGTACAAGTGGCAGAAAGTTTGACTCCAGACTGGAAGGGAGAAGGGGCTGGTTTACAATCTTCCATGTGGAAGTGACGAAGAAGGTCACAAGCATACTTAGACTGGGAAAGGAAGATTCCTTCTTTGGTTTGCAAGACTTGGAGACCAAGAAAATAATGCAAATGTCCTAAGTCTGACATTTCAAAATTTTGCTTAAAACTGGATTTCACATGGGTTATAAGTTTAGGGTCACTACCAGCAAGGATAAGATCATCAACATAAAGAACAAGTATGATGAGATGGTTTCCTACTTTCTTGGTATAGACATTGGGGTTAGAATGGCATCTAGAAAAACCAGTGTCAAGGAGAAAGCTATCCATTTTGGCATACCAAGCTCTAGGAGCTTGCTTAAGGCCATATAAGGATTTCTTAAGAAGACAAACAAGGCTAGAGTTTTTCTGAACATATCCAGGAGGTTGTTCCATGTAAATTTCCTCATGTAAATCACCATGTAAGAAGGCAGACTTGACATCCATTTGATGGACTTCCCAGTTATGTAAGGTTGCAAGGGAAAGAACAAGGCGGGTAGAGTTCATTTTTGCTACAGGGGCAAAGGTTTCATTGTAGTCAATCCCTTCAACTTGGGAAAAACCTTTGGCAACTAACCTTGCCTTAAGTCTTTCAACACTTCCATCTGATGCATACTTAGTTCTGTAGATCCATTTACATCTGACAAGTTTTCTTCCTTTTGGAAGAGGAACAAGATGCCAAGTATCGTTCTTCATCAAGGAACAATATTCTTCATCCATAGCTGCATCCCAATTTGGATTTCCTGAAACTTCTGCAAAAGTTTTTGGATCATGATTCTCGGAAACTTGAGCCAAAAGAGAAAAGGCTCGCTGAAACTGAGAACGTGTTCGATGTTGATCTCTAGGATCACCGACAAGGTCACCAGCTGCTTCACATGTTGAACGGACCCATCGAGGAAGTATTGGTGCTGGTGCAATTGGAGGAACATGAGCAGGCGGAGGTGGATTTTCATCCTCACTGTCATCATCAGAAACTGGAGTTGGAATCCTATCAAGGAAGCTGGAAGAAAAAGAAGAAGAAGGCACAATCGCCGAATCAGGTTCGCAGGCCAAAGATGGCACACCCACCAAGTTAGGCTCACAGGCCAAGAGATTTTCATCAAATTTAACATCTCTTCTAATGATTATATCATGAGAATGTGGCTGAAGAAGTCTATAACCTTTTACATCTTCAGAATATCCAACAAATATGCACTTTTCACTTTTAGGCTGCAATGCTTTCCATTTTTCATTCAGAATGTGAGCCCATGCTTCACAACCAAACACACGAAAGTGACTTACATCTAGTTTAATTTTACGCCATGCTTCTTCCGGTGTTATACCTTGTAAAACTTTAGTGGGTGTGCGATTAACTATGTAATTTGCACAATTTATGGCCTCAACCCAATATTGAAGACTTAGTCCCGTAGATTGGATCATACAATTAGCCATTTCTTTTAAAGTGCGGTTCTTCCGTTCAGCTACACCATTTTGTTGTGGTGTATATGGAACAGTGTGCTGTTGTTGGATTCCTTGTTCAGTGCAAAAAGTAGTGAACTTGTTGTTAACATATTCTCCTCCATTGTCAGATCTTAACTTAATAATTTGATGACCAGATTGTTTTTCAATAAGGGCCTTGTAGGCCAAGAACATGTTAAATACTTCGCTCTTAAGTTTTAGGAAGTAAACCCAAGTGTGTCTGTAGTAGTCATCATTGAAAGTTAAGAAATATTTGAAACCAGAAAAGGAAGCAGATGGAAGAGGGCCACACAAGTCACTATACACAAGCTTCAAGGGAATCGAGGCATGCCAAGAGGCACGTTTGTCAAAACTGTCTCGATGATGTTTTCCGAGTACACAACCGGAACAAACACCATCCTTGCAAGATACCAGCGGAAGACCAGTCACCATATTGTCTTTACATAATTGTTGCAATGAGCGATAATTTAAGTGACTAAATCGCTCATGCCAAAGTTTGCTCAAGTTATCACTATGAGCAACAAAAACTGAAGAAAAAGGTGATGACCCAAAGTTGTTAAATTTGTACAACCTGGTAATATCATAAACCGTTCCAGTAGCAAGGATATTTTGAGGATTTTTAAAATCCTTGATTACAACTTGGTGAGGTGTAAACGTCATAGTTTTACCTTCACCTGAATGAGTAATTTGATAGACAGATAACAAATTGCAGGAAATTTTTGGAACACATAGTACATCACTGAAATGACTATTTTCTACTGGAACTGTTCCAGAGCCTACAACACTTAGATTCATCATGATTATCTTTCCCACAAAAGTTGCAATGACGCTCAGTCTTCTTTCCTTTTGGCTTGGATCCTTTGTTATTTTTTAAAGAAGGAGCTGACTGAGAGGGTTTGAGACCCTTGTTGTTTTGCTTATTATTGCGAAAATTCTGTTTCTTGGGAGGCTTGGACTTTTCTTTCTGTTGGAACAATAAGGCTTTCCCAGATGTATCTTCATTGTTAATTATTCCAAGATGAATGAGCTTATCTTGCTCTCTAATTAAGGAATCACAAAAGGATTCAAGACTAGGCTCTTGATAGCTGGCTGCAGTCAAGGATTCTTTCATGGAGTAGAATGTAGATATAAAAACAGAATATGCAGGTCCAAGTTTGGAAAGAATATGATAAATACATTGTTTGTCTTCTTTCTTAATCTTGCATTCTGCACATAATAGTCTAAGAGTTTTATACTTAAATAAATAGTTTTGAATGCATGAAAAATCATTTGGATTCAAGGAAATCAACTCATTCTCAAGTTGATGACCTCGAATTTCATTGTGTTTACCAAACACAGATTCCAACTTTTCCCAAGCTTTATCAGGTTCATCAATTTCAGATATGTGGAAACGCAAATCAATAGAGGTTGACATCCCAATCAATCCACGAGCTTCATCACATCTATTTGCCCATTTAATTTTCTTATCATCATCAGTGGGTTCTGTTTCTTTCCCTGAGGTTATCCTGAAAAGTCCCCTACTTCGTAGAACATCTTCCATACGAGATTTCCATGAGAAATAGTTAGAACTTGTAAGTATAATATCACAAAGTTGCGGCCATACTATAAAATAATGGCTGAAAGAACAGAAACTAACCGTCTGGATGCAAAGAGCTCGAAAAAATATGCGGTTTTAAAAAAACGGCACTGAAACTTGATCCTGGATGATGAAGTTATGCTTGATCAAAGAAAATGTTGAAGATGTTCCCAATAGTGATGTGGCAGATTTAACTTTGACCAACTAAAAAAGAAGCTCCCTTTTCCCAAGATCAACCTTTGACAATCACTTTTTACAATACTCCAACACCTCGCCTTCGGTGTAGCTCGGGGGAATTGAACCTGAGACCTCTGCTCTAATACCATGTTAGGGTACACATACTCTCAAAGGACCGAACACCAAGAGCAACCACTTTACACAAATGAATCACAGATCAATACACCAATGTTTGTCACGTGGTTAAAACCCTCGAGAGGAAAACAGTCCACGACTCCAGCCAAATAGCTACTTGGAGCAATTTATTATGCAAAAGAAAGAAAGTTACATGAGCTTCTCATAATCGATCAACTAGCCAAGGACCCTCTATGCTTTTTAAATAGAGATCATAGACCAATCGGGTGTTAAGCCACGGATCAATGGTAGGTATGATCTAAGAGAAGTTGAACTGTCGGATCACTCTATGTCTAGAACATATCGTGACCATCGGATTAGAATATTTACAAATGCATACTAATGCATACTAAAGAAATACACTTTTACCTAACGGATATATTACACAAGTTGATCTTAACTAACTTCTAAGTGTATAAATATCCTCACAATTATTGAGGCATGTATTTAATTTTTATTCATTATTATTATTAATTATGCAATTTAATGATGTGGAAACGAGCTTGCCATGTCAGGGGGGGCGCATTGGGCAAGCCAACTTGCCAAGGTTAAAAAAAAGAGGAAACTCTATGACAAAAGCAGTCAGAGAGGAAAAAGGGAAAGTGCCTAAAAGCCATAGAAAAGTAGCCAGAGACAAAAGCAGGAAAGTTTTGCAAAGGAGGGTGCAGTTTCCTCTTGGAGAACTCAGAAAAACTGTAAAGACAAAATCATGAAAGTTTTGGAAAAGGAGGGCGCAGTTTCCTTATGGAGACTCAGTCTCAAAAGCAGGGAAAAGTAGAAAGCTGTCATGAATAAAAGCAGCAACGATTTGACTAAGGAGGGCGCAGTTGCTAAGTTAGAGGGATGAGTTGGACATGAAAACATCTCCACATGGTCCTACATTCCATTTTGCTCAAGGAGGAAGCTTATGTGGCTAGGGTTAGGGCTTATAGGTGGTTGACTTGCTCTCATAGGTCACCATTGGCTTCCACTTGCTAAACAGGTCACCCAGAGTTCTATTAAAGGACAATTCGAGCCCATTCACACAGTTTGGTTGATGAATTAATTGTTTGATGCTATGTGAGCATAGCCTTCTGAGTGATGCACCTTAAAGCTTTGGGAGATGAACCCCAAACCTTTCCTTCCCCACTCCTTCATTCCTATTCTCTTCTATTTGCAGGTATGGAGCGCTTGAGGTTCAACCATCGAGGTCCTATCAGACATATTTTCAGCCTCCATCACGTTCAGGTCGAGCTCTAGTGAAGCCCATCATGCTTCACTTACGCTCTCAGTCTTCCTCTTGTTCAATTTTGGGCCTCCTGCTCATCATTTTGAGTCCTATGATGTAATGGTCAGTTAATCCATTTCTTTCTGCTGTGTACCAGCTGATAAATATTGTTATTTATCTCAGTCAAGTCTAAATAATTGTGTTCATTAAGTTTGCACACTCATATTTCCATGTATAAGCTTAACTAGTCATCAAAATGAAGGACTTGAGCATTCTAGTGCAGTTATAGCTGAGCCTTGTTCATGGGCATGTGTTTGGATGGTCTGATATACTGTAATAAGATGTACTGGGCTCTGTCCAATAAATTTATCAGGTCTGGTACGTTTCTGTTCTGAAATTCAAGCTTATTTACACACCTTAGCTAGATTACTAGTTAATTTTGACTAGTCTAGCTGTTCTTCCAATTCAGAGAGTTGTATTCAGTAATTTTTGATTCTGTAAGTTGCTGTATGTCACTGACAGACATACCTACCCATACATCATCCCGGATCAGAAATTCGTTGAGGCCGTACTGGGTTTTGGGAGCCTCCATTGCGCAGGACTTCCCTAGGCCAAAATTGCCTAAAATTCTCAATTCTTTCCTAAACTCTTCAGATTTGTTACCAATCGTCCCAAAACATATTTTCTGATATTTGAAGGCCTAATAACACCCCTGCACTTTTCCTCAAGCCCCTGGTCGAAAGGACGCAAGGAATTTCCTTAGTTTCACAGTTGGGTGACCCAGAAGCGTGGGAGTAGGTTTCCGCATAGCGGATTCTGAAACCTGAATGGTCCTCGATCTAAATGTGTTAGGGGAAAGGAATTCACTGTTCTGAACTTACTCTTGTTTGCCTCCCATTGCCTACTCCCCTTGTCTGTGAATTTCTCAGAAAAAATCCCTTATTTTCCTAATCTGAAGATGCACTAAATGGTTGTAATTCAAATATCAGAAATTTAATTTAATTTGTAGAATTAGTTAGTGTTCAGGTATGCATATCAGACTTGGGAACATTACAATCACTCAACTACTCCTAGCTTTTAGGAGTTTAATAAAAAAACATAAAATAAAGTTAAGTGAACTTAGGATAGGGTACCTGTAAATTTCCTTGAAATTCAAACTTGAGCTAAACAATATATTTTAATTTTTATTGATAACCACACATGAGTGTCTTTACTAGTAATGCAACGAAAAACAAATACTGAGAAACATGAACAATAATCACATTAATATAGACACAATATTTTTGGGTATGGAAACCCCCGGATAAAACCCAAGATGGGAAAATTGGTGCAACAGTTAGATATGAAATTTTATTATGAAGATATAGAACAAATCCAATCCAGTGGTTCAATACACCCAACCTGGCAAAATAGAACCTCTGCAAAATTACTGAGCAAGCCCAACGAATTAGTACGACCCCCTTGCGCAGCTGTACGACCTCTTGCGTTAGTTGTACGGTCTTCTGTGTTAGCAGTACGGATTCGTAAGGTCTTGCGTCAGCTGTACGAAATCCGTATTGCTGATGTACAACATCCCTCTGATGCGTATGACCTCCCTCTGCGTGATCTCATACGACCCTGTGCTTTGCCTGATCAATCGGTGAATCCCTCGGGTGAGTGTTCCTCCATCTTCTCTGCAAACTTCTCTGTTTGTTTGTATATGTGTCCTCTCCACCAAATCTTCTTTTAATTCAATGGCCAAGCGAAAACCCTAACCCTCACTACAGATCAATGGATGAGATCTTCCGGTAAGATCAATGGACAAGATTAGATTAGCCATCACTTAAATTAATTTCACTTTTCACTTTATAAAAGTGACTTCATTAAGTCAAAATCAAATTAGATTAATTAATGTATTTCCCTAAGTCTAACTTAGGAAAATCCAATTAATACATTCAGCTTTCTGTTTAATGTCTTCTAGCATGCAAGGACACATGCAATGATAGAATACCTTCCTTGTTGCCACTTTCTAACACTCTCTCTCAATGAGGAAGGGATTTGGTAGCAACCTTGACTTGTCTCTGAACTTCACAAAACTGTGCCTGCAAAGTGCCGTGGTGAAAATGTCTACCACCTGCTCATCTATCTAAATGTACCCCAATTGAATGGTTCCTTTCTGTACACAGTTTCTCAGGAAGGGATACTGGATATCTATGTGTTTGCTTCGATCGTGGAACACTGGATTTTTAGATAGCCTGATGCCACTTTGATTGTCACAGTGAACCACTATAGCCTCTAGCTCACACTTGAATAACCCTGAAAGCAATTTCCTCGGCCACATTCCCTCACAAGCATCCAAACTGGCTGCCATTAATCAGCCTCTGCCGAGCTCATTGCAATTGAATTTTGCTTCCTGTTGAACCAAGGGACAACCCTTGACCCAATACTGAAGCAATAACCTGAAGTGCTCTTCCGGCCTTCTACACATCCTACCCAGTCAACATCTGTGAAGCCTGCTAACTGTACACTTCCACTGCGCTCATAAACCAACCCATACTCCATTGTACCTCTGATGTAGCGAAGAATGTGCTTTGCAACTGTCCAATGTACTCTTTGAGGGTCCACCATGAACTGGCTCAAAGAGTTGACTACAAAGCTAATGTTTGGCCATGTGTTGACCAGATACATGAGCGATCCGATAAGTTGGCGATACAATGTAAGATCTAACCCCTCTGACCTTGATGCATCAATCTTTCTCCAGTTGGAAACTAAAGGTATGGACATGGGATTGCAATCCACCATCCTGAATCTCTTCAAGATCTCCACTGCATACTTCCCTTGTCTAATGAAGAAGCACCCATCTCTCTGTCGAACCTCCAAGCCTAGGAAGTAATGCATCAATCCAAGGTCTTTCATTTCAAACTCAACTGCAAGGTTAGACTTGCAGTCGTCAATCAACCTCTCATCTCCTATAAGAAAGAGATCATCTACATACAATACCAATATGAGAGGCACCTCACTTGACAAGAAGTACAGGTTATGGTCCGCCTCACTCCGCTGGAATCCCATCTCCCGTAGATAGCTGTCTATCCTCGAGTACCATGCCCAAGGTGCCTGCTTGAGCCCATAAAGAGCTCTATGCAACCTGCATACATGCGTCTCCCTGTTTTCCACATCAAACCCCTCGGGCTGCTCAATGAACACCTCCTCTTGTATAACTTCGTTGAGGAAGGCAGTCTTGGTGTCCATTTGATGAACTCGGCAACCCATCTCTGTTGCTAATGAGATAATGGTCCAAATAGAAGAATATATGGCGACAGGGGCAAAGGTATCCTCATAGTCAATACCCTCCTCCTGTGAAAACCCCTTTACCACAAAGCGCGCCTTGTACTTCTCCATGCTTTCGTCTGCTGCATGCTTCACCTTGTAGATCCACCTGGATCCCACCACCCGTTTTCCTTCTGGCATCGGCACAACCTCCCATACCTCGTTTTTCATGATGGAGTCATACTCCTCAACCATAGCGTCATGCCACACATCATGTTGTGCAACCACCTCGAAATTGGAAGGTTCAGAGTTACTCAACCTTGTCATTAGTCCCATATAGCGAAGTCTCTCAGGTGGTTTTCTTCGCCTCATGGAGCTCTATGGAAGATTCACCTACTTGGAATCTTGAACTGTGGACCTAAACCACTTAGGCCATGGCCTAGTGTTTACTTGCTGTGGCTGCTGGATGTCCTCCTCATGCTGCGGCTCATCCTCCAAGTCAATGTCCAAAGGATCCTGTCCACTTTACTTCCTCAGACTATCAGAACATGTGCTCAGTGTCTATACCTGTACCTATGGCTCCTCCTCCTCCAACTTGACCCCCGAGTTCGGTGCTGGTAAGTCCATAGATCTCCGCAAGGCTCTATCCTCATCAAATTGGACATCCCTGCTCGCAATGATCCTCTTGCGAGTAGGAATATATACTCTGTATGCCTTCGAAGTTTCACTATAACCAACAAGTAACCCCTTCTCTCCAGAAGGGTCGAGCTTCTTCCTAGTGTCCGCATGAATGTGACAATAGTAGACACTTCCAAATATGCGCAAATGGATCACATTTGGTCTAGTGCCTGTGAAGACCTTCTTGGGTGTCTTCCTCCCCAAAGCTATGTGGGGACACCTGTTCTGAATGTAAACTATGGTCCTGTATGTCTCGGCCCATAGGAATAGTGGCAATCCCTGATCAAATAGCATGGCCTTGGCTGCTCCTACCAATGCCCGATTCTTTCTCTCCGCCACTCCATTCTACTGTGGGGTATGAGGAACGGTGTGCTCCTTCTTGATCCAGTCCGATGAACAATATTCCAAGAACTCATTGGAGGTTACTCACCCTTGTTGTCCGTCCTCAATACTAAAATCTTCCTTCTTGTCTAGTTCTCTACGAGAGCCTTGAACTCTCGAAATCGCTCAAAGACCTCCGACTTGGCCTTCAGGAAATAGATCCAGGTCTTCCTGGAATAGTCATCAATGAAAGTGATGTAATAACTTTAGCTACTGAATGATTGGACACTCATGGGTCTACATGTTAGGATTTATAATCCTCCCTTGACCAAATTATCTATTAGATTATTTTAGCATAACTTAGGAGTTTTATTGGACCTAAACCACTTAGGCCATGGCCTAGTGTTTACTTGCTGTGGCTGCTGGATGTCCTCCTCATGCTGCGGCTCATCCTCCAAGTCAATGTCCAAAGGATCCTGTCCACT
>LPNX010085356.1:105911-194219 GCA_001517045.1 Pseudotsuga menziesii
AAATATGTGCAAATGGATCACATTTGGTCTAGTGCCTGTGAAGACCTTCTTGGGTGTCTTCCTCCCCAAAGCTATGTGGGGACACCTGTTTTGAATGTAAACTATGGTCCTGTATGTCTCGGCCCATAGGAATAGTGGCAATCCCTGATCACATAGCATGGCCTTGGCTGCTCCTACCAATGCTCGATTCTTTCTCTCCGCCACTCCATTCTACTGTGGGGTATGAGGAACGGTGTGCTCCTTCTTGATCCAGTCCGATGAACAATATTCCAAGAACTCATTGGAGGTTACTCACCCTTGTTGTCCGTCCTCAATACTAAAATCTTCCTTCTTGTCTAGTTCTCTACGAGAGCCTTGAACTCTCGAAATCGCTCAAAGACCTCCGACTTGGCCTTCAGGAAATAGATCCAGGTCTTCCTGGAATAGTCATCAATGAAAGTGATGTAATAACTTTAGCTACTGAATGATTGGACACTCATGGGTCTACATGTTAGGATTTATAATCCTCCCTTGACCAAATTATCTATTAGATTATTTTAGCATAACTTAGGAGTTTTATTTAATTATTGGGTCCACTTGGCCTAATGGGGCCACATGTATCAGTCACTAGAGTGTGGGGAACACCGATAGAGGCTAACTGCCACTGACTGCACTTGCATGCATCAGTTTAGGTGCTTCCTAGACCAATACCTACATTTTAGGAGTCACTGGGAGTCCCAACACCAACCTCCTTCAGTCAGTTGGAGTTGGAACTAGTTAAGCATAGTTATTTTTCAGTTACTTTCAGTTAAATCACAATCAGCTCAGTTAGCGCCAGTTAGACATGAGTGCATGTGGATAAGGCGCTTTTCCTCACCTACCACTTCAGTTAGGCTGAGTTAATTGATTATTATTGATTGTGTGACTTGATTAGACATTTGTAGTTAACCACTTGGACTCCGATAGTGATTGAGACATCCTTAGTTAACTAGTCAGTCAGTTACTGTCACATCTAGTGGGGAGATTTGAATTCATCCCTAATGATTTGATTTCTTTTCCTATGTAACACTATTGTAACACTGGATTAATTAATGACAATGATATTGTAATTATCTGAGCTATACTCATCTGTTTCCTGTGTGGTTTGATTTGTTCAGTGTGTATCTTCATTCCTCTTTTACTGCATCAATAATATTGGACTCATTGCTTGATGATCTAAATGACACATCAATTTTAACATGGTATCAGAGCCATTTCAAGCAAGCTTCATGTCTGTCTACTCTCCATTGAACACCAGAAGCAGCTGGGTTTCCACATAAGTCCCGCAAAGAGTGCCTTGCTTCCTTTGAATTTATTCAGAGTGGCGGTGCAGGCGTGACGGACCCTAAGAAAGTGTTCATGTCAAGAGGGAAGGCATGATTCTAACATAATTCGAATGTTTTAGTGTTTTGCAGTGAAATTCTATAGGTGCTATGTAGCTTGTGTGAAGATATTGTCTTTTCCAGCCGAAGAATTATGGATTCTCAATCTCCTACACCTTGGATCCTAACACCCTTCAATTATGTTGATTGGAGGATGTATATGCAGCTGGCCTTGCGCAAGCATGGCTGCCTCAGGATAATACATGGTAGGGAGGCCGAGCCCCATCATCCAGTTGAGAGAAACAAGTTTCTGAATCGCTTAGATGAAGCTTTCGGTTATCTATGTACTCACATATCCAGAGATCTCCTCTTCCACCTTGAAGGTTTGAGGACTCCCAGAGAAGCCTGTGTGAAGCTTGAAAACTTGTTTGGCAAGCAAGATGAGCTTCGGGGTTACATTCTGGAGAAGGAGTTGGTAGCCTTACATCCTAGCAGTTTTGAGATGGTGCAACAATTCTTTACTAAATTCAAGTTTCTTGCACTCCATTGTAGGCAGTGCAGAATAGAAAGAAAGGATGAGCAACATGTGCTCTCCATACTCAGCAAACTAGGTCCTGAGTATTCTGTATTTGTCTCAATCTTCCATTCTGGGAGAGCCTCCATTCCCAATTGGAGGATGCCCTCACTTGATTCCTTTGCCGAGTTCTTAATACAGGAGCAAGAGAAGTTGATCCAGATGGGAGTCATCAAGACCAATGTTGCACGACTTGGACTCGGCTGGCATATGACTCGCCGACTCGGGAAAGACTCGGGCCAGACTCAACAATTAGGAAAAAAAAATATGGTGCATTATCTCATAAACATAATCAAATTTTGTATGCAAAAATTTAAATAGTGATCATAGATTCACTAATTATAAACCATAAATCATAAGCCATAAACCATAACCATATACCATATACCATAAACGATATACCATAGTGATTTAAAAATAAGAAATGGCAGCAAGTTCAAAATTCAGTCTCATAACAGAAATAGAAAACAAAAATAGACAATGTCTCCATGTCCTCGAATCTCATGCCTAACTACGAGTACGCCTGAAATCAATGTTACAAATATCGTGTCGGCGAATATATCGCCAAGGGTCCAAAAAGAAATTATCGGATTTATCGGCGAAAATGTCGGCAAACATCAGCAATATATCGGCAATGTAAAAAAATACAAAAATATTAAAAAATACAAAAAAGAAAAAAATCACAATATATTTGAAAAAATCGGCAAATATCGCCAAAAATCGGCAAATATCGTGATAAAATCGGCAAATATCGTGATAAAATCGAGAAAAAATCGCCAAAAAAATCGGGAAAATATCGGGGCGATATTTGACGATAATATCGCCAGTGAGTTAACATCACGATATATCACGATGTTGCCGATATATCGGCGATATTTGTAACACTGCCTGAAATATGCCCTTGAGGAGCTAGTGCCAACATCGGCATACTGAAGTAACTGTGAAGCAGGTGTATTTGGAGTTTCCATTTGAGAATATGGCAAACTAGAGGGATCTTGAGTCTCTTCATCAAGCCAACTCAAATCATTAGGGAACTCCTCCTCCACAACCCACTCAGACTCTAAATCAATATCATCCAATAAAATTGGATCTAGGTCATTCGGCTGAATTTGTTTTGTGAGCAGTTGAAGGTTGTAGTAGATGAAAACCAACTTCTCCAACCTCTCATGCTCCAACCTGTTCCTCTTTTTGCTGTGGATGTGCTCAAATACCGACCAATTGCGCTCACAATCTGAAGCACTGCAGGGTTGACTTAAAAATTTGATAGAAAATTCTTGTAATTGTGGTGCCTCAGTGCCGCAATCTATCCACCAATTGGTTGCAAAAATTAAAAACATAAAAAATTACAAGTTTTGCAATGCCAAAATTGAAAAAGATAACTAGCAAATTTAAAAGCTAAGTTCTAACTTCTAAGTTATAACAATTTAGTTTTTCCAAATTGAATCTTACATGGCATTTTCTTGTCTTTGAGTTGTTGGGTTGAGCTGAATCCAAACATGCCAGATGTTGCTTTGTACATATCACGTTGCAAGTTGATTTTGTCCTGAATTTCTGGATCTGGGAACATCTTCTCAATTCATAACATGACACCTCTCATCACCTCAAGATCACCTTGAATGCTAGAGTCTGGATTATAGAATAAGCTCGGATTGAGATATGCTCCCGCATCATGCAATGGTGAATGTAGCTGCTTGTCCCACCTGGAATCAGTTATGTGCCATATAGGGAGATATTTTGATGAATCCCCCTTATAGAAAGCCTTGATGGCCTCTTTGGCCCTATCCATGCCCTCATAGATGTATTCCTTTGCAGGTTTCTCTCCATCCATGATCCTCAAGAATTTTACAAGTGGCTCAGTGAAGCTGACAATTTCAGTGACTTTCTCCCACAAACCATCTCCTAAGAGAGACAGCTTCACAGCAACTGCATTTGGTTTTGTGCCATTTTTCCAATGTATCCATTCCTGGCTACAACACATCCGTCTCAAAGCTTGGTACTCATTCAAAAGGCTTTGGAGGGAAAGAAAGGTCGTGGCAAATCGTGTGATAGCAGGGCGACTGAGTTCTCCCTGTGCATATTCCCTCATAAAGTTCAAGACCCAAGCATGGTTACACATATATTTGGTTATTTGCTTGCACTCTTGCACCACAACTTGCACCCATTCCATCTTCCCAATGTCCTCTAGCATCAAGTCTATGCAATGGGCAGCACATGGAGTCCAAAAGATGGTGGGATATTTTGCAGAAAGCAACCTTCCAGCTGCCACATTATTTGCAGCGTTGTCCGTGACTACCTGGACAACATTTGCCACCCCAACTTCCTCCACAACATCAGCCAGCAATGAAAAAATCAGATGTGCATCCTTTACATGCAAGGATGCATCAATGGATTTTAGGAACATGGTTCCTTTAGGGCAGGCTATAACAAAATTGATGATTGTTTTGCCCCTTTGATCTGTCCACCCATCTAACAAAATTGTCCAACCTGTAAACTTCCATGACTTTTTAATGGTCTCCAATTGTTCCTTAACACACTCGAGCTCCTCATCTAACTCTTCCCCCCTAAGTGCATTATAGGAGGGTGCTTTGTATCCAGGTCTAGCACTTGCAATGGCATCTACCATGGGCTGATAAAAATAAGACTTTGCATAATTAAATGAAAGGTTGTTATGGTACCAAAACCTCCTCACAGCCATATCTGCTTCTTTCCTCTTCTTTTCATTGAAGCTCTCCAAGGATGGTTGAGATACCGGAGTTGTACGAGGAAGGAAGAAAGAAGAAGTTACACTTCTTTTTGTTGCAATAGCGGATGTGGACCCCCCTGTACTTGGAGTTGCATCTGGTGGTCCCATTGAAGATCTTCCTATCATAGAAGTTTCATACTTGTATCTTGCCCTCTTTTCAGTTTGTTCTTTAATGGCATCCAAAGTAGCTACCATTTCGGTTGTGACTTCATCGGGGCACTTGTCACAAACAACCACATCTTTGCAAGCAATTCTTGCTAGATGATACTTCAACCTGTTTATGCCCTCAGACATTTGGGCGGTGTAGAAATTGCAAATGACCCTGTGGTCATCATTGGGATTCACTTGGACACAATATTGCCATGTTGGATCAAGAGGCCTTCTAGCCTTAGGTGCCATGAAATCTGGATTTTGGATTACAAAAAAAATGGTTTATTAAAATTTAAATTTTAGTATTCTAAATTCAGATTTTAAATTTTTTTAATTGCTTAACATTCTACTCAGACTCTTCTCAGCACACATGCCCTATGGCTGAGTATATCAACCACACAGGTGCCACACTACTCAGCCACAGGGCTGTTAAAAAAATTAAATAATTATAATTTAAAATTTAAAATTTAAAAAATGAACCGAATTTTAAAAATGAAACTGATTTTTAATTTTAAAATTTTAAAATGTTATTAAGTAATTAGGTTTTTGAAGGGCAAATGCCTGAGGGTAAATGGCTGAGTATCTCAGCCACACAGGGGACTGTGGCCTGAGATATCTGTGTGGCTGAGATACTCAGCCACAGGGCCTGTGGGCTGAGTATCTCAGCCCACAGTCCCATGTGTGGCCATTTTCCCTTCAAAAACCTAATTACTTAATAACATATTAAAAATTTAAAATTAATTAACTTTTTTTTTAACAGAAACTATGAAAGATTTAATATTAAACAGGCTGTGCACAGCCATTCATTACAAAAAAGCTTTCACTGGGAGTGCATGCTGTTCTGAAAATGGAAAGGCAAAATAGGGCCAAAGAGTTGACCTTAAAAAGCCAAACAGAGTTCTTATATAGCTGCTAGAAACAGAGGTAGTATATACCCGAATAAACTGCTGATTAAGAAGTAAACAAAAAAACATAGACTATCAAATTCATTAAAAGTTGCCGGGGTGCCTCAATGGCTGAACGACCGATTCCTCCTCCATATGTTGGGCTGCCCCTGGAGGATTTTCATTTACTTGACTTTCTTGGTTCATTTTCACCAAGTGTTGAATGTCCTCTTGAATGCGGTCCACTTTCCCCATTATTTCTTTTAGATTCATCTCTGTATCATCAATCCTGGTGTCGTGATTGCTGATCTGATAGGAGGTGTAACCAACCACATCCACCAGGTTCTTAATTTCCTGAGTTGTCTCTTTACTGTCCATGATTCCAATAGCCACCATTTCGTAAAGACGCCTTAGATTTTTCTTCAAATCAGCAAGACTGACATTTTCATTTGCATGGTCCATTTCGTCTTAACTAGGATTGGGGTTAGCAAGAAGAAGACTAGAAAAACTGTTGAGTAAATCCCTATCTGAACCTGTGAGCTCTTGAACCTGCTCACCACAAAATATACCACCGAAAGCAGAGATGAGGGTTGAAAATTCCTGCTGCAGTGTGTCACTATCCTTCTTGCTGCGGCAAGAGAGACTACCGACCGCTCCTTCCTTCCACCCCGAACACTTGCACCCAAAAATCAAAGTGTTACTTGCAATGAGAGACTGTCCTTCGACGAGAATGTTGAACGCAGAGCTTGAGTTTAAGCGCCACAAAGGACCACCAGCTTGAGAAGAGCACATACAGGTCAAGAATGCAGCAAGAGCTAGCCTTTCCTTGACGAAAACCCTGATCAGAGGCAAGGTCTCCCAAGGGATCCCCTGAACAATGCCTTCGTTGACACCAGAGATTACAGCCAGCAAGGTGTTCTCCGGAGATAATGCAGAGTGATAAGGAAGCGTTACGTTAACAAGTGGAGCATGGGTGTAGGGGAAACTTCCGGAAGAAGCCATGTCGAAGAGGATGAAGAGACCTGGAGCGTGCCTGCTGTGTGAGCAATAACTCTGAGGGGGATGGCTCGTTAAGGCGACAAGGATCGAGGCGAGGTTGATGAAGAGTGGAGACCACGCGTTGACTGGGTGGGAAGCATGGGAACCATACTCGATGACCTTTAAACCAACAAAAAATGCGATGGAATGGGTGAGTAAGGAGGGGTGATACCACAAAAACATTAGGGTATAGGTTTAAATTTTAATGCTTATGCCTAGGCCATTGAGACTATAGTGACCCTGAGGAAGGGAGGCCCCTATGTTGGCCAATGCATCTGCCGAGGCATTATTTGCACGAAGAATGTGATAGAATTCATAATTGTTTGATAGGAGAGGAATAATTCTGTCATACAACCGTCTACACTTTATGGATCCTGAGGTGTATCCATTGATCATTTTGTATATGACTTGTCTTGAATCCCCCAATATCGCTATCCTGGAGTGATGTGTATTAGCTAGAATTTCCATTCCCTGCAAGAGAGCAATCCACTCGGCCTCATTGTTTGTCTTATGACCTAAGCCCCAAGCAAAGGTTTGTTCAGTTTGTCCTCCAAGATCCAATAGGATCCCCCCTGCACCTACCACCCCTTAACATTAATTAACTTATAAAATATTTAAATTTATACTACAAAATGAAATGAAATTAAAAAAAAATTATTATATGCTAAATTTTAATAAACTTTAAACAATGACTATAAAAAAAAATTAAACTATAAATGTTCACATAAAAAATTGTTATAATTTAAAATTCTTTAAAGTTTAAAGTTTAAACTAAAATTTCTTTAAAGATATAACATAATTTTTTTTGAATTTTAAACTATAACTAATAACTATATACTATATAATACATTTTTTAAACTACCGTAACTTTTACAGTATACATATTTTTTTAAAACTAAAATTGTTAAACTTAAAACTTATTAACTATTACATAAAATTTTTTAAACTAAAACCTACTGTAAATTTTTAAACTATATACTATAACCTACCTTAAACTATATAGTAATATACTATAACCTACCTTAAACTATATAGTAATATACTATAACCTACCTTAAATTTTTAAACTATATACTATGACTATATACTATATAGTATAACCTACCTTTAAACTATAAAAAATTAAAATATAGTAGATAGTACCCTAACTTGGAAACGTCGAAGAGTTGGAAGGCTGGAAGCACGGGCACGACCTGCGATTGGCGAGCACCATCGAAGCACCGCACCACCAACGAACGCCGAACGACATGAGAACTCGTGAGCACCACCGAAGCTGAAGACTCCCACAGTGACCACGCCGAAGACTCCCACTACACAACGATGACCCAACAACGACGGGCTATGCAATGTATAACTTCTGCGAGGTCAGATTTTTGTCGGCGAGGTCTGTTTCAAGTCCGCGAAGTTGGGTTTCAGGTCTGTGTGGTTTTTTTCGGCGATTCCGGCATGTTCTAGTTCGCGGGTTTTTTTTTCGGTGATTCCAGTGTGTGCGAGTACGAGCCGAGTATGCCGAGTCTGCGCCGGGTAGCCGAGTTTGCCGAGTCTGCGAGTCCTTCCCCGAGTCTATGCTGATTACCTGTGACAGAGGTCCACTCGCACAGACTCGCGAGTCCTTGGCGAGTGGTACTTCACTGATCAAGACATCTAAAGATCAAGCTCCTCTAGTGACAGACTCTAACAAAGCGCAAGCTAAAGGGAATTCTAAAGGGAAGGAGCATAAAACAAATAATTCGAAGCCTAAAGAGAATCGGAAAACTTCTGAAGGAGCGTTCGACTCTAAGAAAAAGAAGAAGTTTGAAAAGAAAAAGTGTCCCAATTGTATGAGGGGTTTTCATCCAGAAGACTCGTGCATGAAGAAGACCCTCGACCAGTTGAAATCTCTATGTGTACAGAACAATATTGCCCTTCCACAAGGTGCAGAGATGTCTGATGATGAAGAGTAGGCTGAAGAACATGAGAGATGCTTGCATGCAAGCCTCACTCCGTCGAAGGTTTATTTGATAGATTCTGGAGCATCCAACCACATGGTTGCCTCCAGGAAATCCTTCATCACTTTCCCTCTATCAAGAGGACCTAGAATTCATATGGGAGATGAATCTAAAATCCCAATTGTTGAGAGAGGTCTAGATAAAATCCAACATGATGAGTTCATGCCCTCGCCTACAACAAAGCAAATTGTTGAAAATGAAGAAGAAGCATAATTTTCCTTACAGTTAATTCGAATTGAAGAAAGTATCCTTGGAGCGACTCTTTCTCCTGCTGCTTCGAAAGTGTATGAGATCTTTGATATCTCATCTCCTCACATGGCTGATCCAGAAGAAGACATTCGAATCTCTGTTTTTGAAGAAAAACTCTCCTTCCATTCTTTGCAAAATTTTTCTAGTGATTCTTCTATTTTAAATTTTGTGCATAGTTTACCGGTGATTGTTTCAGAAAAGGAAGAGGAATTTGATTTCTCTATCTCTAATGATGTTGCTGGTGTGCAGATAAGTAATACCATAAATATTTTGGAAATGATATCAGATTTCAGGAGTGATCCATTCACTCTCATTGATCTAGAGCTTCCAGTAAATTCCTACATGATTGCATGCACCAAGTTTCAGAATTTTGAAGGAGGAGAAAATTGTGCATCTACCATCTCGGTGGAGCACACACTTGGATCTAATATGAACCTATTTGGATCTGATATGATATTATTTGGTTCAGGTTTTAAGTTTCAAGACCTTTCAGTAATGCTTGTAGCTGCTCTGATCAAATTTGGTGTGAAAAATCAAGTACCGCAAGTTTCCTTCAAAATTATTGCTAGGGATTTGATATCGTTCCTCACTTTTGGATATGATATGAACCTTTTTGGATTTGATCTTATATTTGGTTCAAGTTTTAAGTTCCATGAGCATTCAATCATGCTTGTAGCTGGTTTCATCAATTTTGGTGTGACAAATCAAGTACAACAAGTCTCCTTCAAACTTGTTGCTGGGGATTTGATGTTAGTTTCCTTTTATGAGTTTGCTGATATTTTAATTTGTGAATCATTGATTATTTTTGAAGCTATATCAGATTATGGAGCTCAAGCATTCGCTCTCCACAGTCCCAGGGCTTCTCTACCTATTTATTTGATCACATGCTCATCTCCTCACAGAACTAGTAAAGATGGAGACATTCTGCATTCGCCTGGACACTTGCTCCTAACACTTGGGGCTGATTTTACCTCACATGGTTGATGTTCAAGGCTGCAATATATCAGTTGTTTGGGTGTTCCTCACATGGTTCGAATTCTCAAGCACCTTTGCTCTCTCATCAGTTGATTTTAGTTGCTCTACATGGGTCCAGTTTTCATCCAGCAGCTGCCTATATTTTTGATTTAGTTGAGCATATTCTTCTTCTTCCAAAGAGGAAGATTCCTCCAGACATAATCACTTTATTTGGATTTAGAGGTTCACATGCATAGATTCAGGATGCTGCTGCACAGAAGAACCAGCATATTGCGTTGTTGCTGCATAGTGCTGCAAATTGCAACAAAAGATTTTGCAAGTTTTAACTTGTATTTCCTGATTTCTGCTTATCTTGAGGGGTTTTTTTTCCATGAGGTTTTCCCCTATTTCCTCGGTTTATTAAGCAACATTTTCATATTTTAGATTGTATATGGGTGACTTATAGCCTTGTTGCTAGGGCCCACAGTTTTCCAAGTTAGGATTCAGGGGGAGTGTTAGGATTTATAATCCTCCCCTGACCAAACTGTCTATTAGATTATTTTAGCCTAACTTAGGAGTTTTATTTAATTATTGGGTCCACTAGTACCATTGGGTCCACTTGGCCTAATGGGGCCACATGTACCAGTCACTGGAGTGTGGGGAACACCGATAGAGGCTAACTGCCACTGCCTGCACTTGCATGCATTAGTTTAGGCGCCTCCTAGACCAATCCCTACATTTTAGGAGCCACTGGAAGTCCTGGCACCAACCTCCTTCAGTCAGTTGGAGTTGGAACTAGTTAAGTTTAGTTATTTTCCAGGTACTTTCAGTTAGATCACAATCAGCTCAGTTAGCGCTAGTTAGACATGACTGCATGTGGATAAGGCACTCTTCCTCACCTACCACTTCAGTTAGGCTGTGTTAACTGATTATTGCCGATTGTGTGACTTGATAAGACATTCGAAGTTAACCACTTGGACTCCAATAGTGATTGAGACATCCTTAGTTAACTAGTCAGTCAGATACAGTCATATCCAGTGGAGAGATTCGAATTCATCCCTAATGATTCGAATTCTTTTCCTATGTAACATTATTGTAACACCGAGTTAATTAATGACAATGATACTGTAATTATATGAGCTATACTCATCCGTTTCCTGTGTGGTTTGATTTGTTCAGTGTGTATCTTCATTCCTCTTTTACTGCATCAATAATATTGGACTCATTGCTAGATGATCTAAATGGCACACCAATTTTAACACTGCAAGCATCCGAATGCACTAAGTCCAAGGTCCCTTTAGACCTGTGCTCACTCTGTGGGAAAGAATTCCTGATGTTCTTCCCCAACGCACAACCCTTGTAGTGGTTATGCTTCTCCTCCTATACTTGAGGAAATCCAATGACTGCCTGTCTCAAATGCCTTAGTGCTCCATGGTGTAAGTGTGCCATCCTCCTATGCCACAACTCACCCTTACTGCTGCTACTGCTAACTAGAGCCTTTGCAGACTTGAAGTGTAGTCTGTACACCTTCCCACTCCGGATCCCAATCACTCGATCCAAACTCCTATTTGACCCCTTTGGCTTGATATACACACTATGATCTCAGAACTTCACCTGAAAACTCTTGTCCTCTAGGGTGGAAATGGATATGAGGTTCTTGGTCAACCCCAGAACATACAATACGTCAGCAAAACTGAGGGGTTTTCCAGATTCCCTCTGAAACGAAACAATAACAACTCCTTGTGCCTGATACTGCGCATCATCACCCAATTAAACGTGGAGATTTAATCCACCCTCCTGCAAGCTTTTGAAAAATCTCTTCTGTCCTGTCATGTGACAAGATGCTCCACTATCAACGTACCAAATGCTGCTGCCGGTGGTGCTTGCCATGCAAGCTATCAAACAAAAGTATTCGTTGAAGTGTTTGCTAAACTCCACCTCTGCAAAACCTGCCATCTGGGTATTGTTCTTCTTCCTGCTTGGGCACTGGGAGGCAAAGTGTCCTTGCTTGTGGTAGATAAAACATTTGACTTTGGACATATCAATGTTCTTCTTACCACCCTTCTTTTTCTTTGTCTTACCCTTGCTCTTCCTTGCTAGGGTTAGAGATTCTTCATCCACAATCTGTGGGGCACAACTGGATGAATCTGAACCTTGACCCATGTGGGTCTCCTCCTGCACAAAATCATCCCACAATCTCTGCCAGTCAGGGGGCTTCTCCCTAGCCACCACACATTTTACAAAGGTATTCTATGGCTTAGAAAAGCCATTGAGAGCTATCTGAACTAGCTCCTCATCCTCAGTCTTAGAGCAATTGCTCCAAGCTCATCTCTGATCTGTGTGAGCCTTGTGAGATAAGGCACCACTCCTTCACCCTTGGCCATCTTGGTACTGCGCATCCTTTCCTGCAGCACCATCTTCTGGTTTTCGTTATTGCTCTAGTAAAGTCCTTCCAAATCCTTCCACATTTCCAATGCGGTCTTCTTCCCGAAAAGATGAGGGACTATGTGGTCCTTCACCCGATCCAAGATGATCAACATAGCTCTGGAATCTAACTTCTTCCACCTTGCTCACTTTGCCGGATTTGTGGGCGCAACCTTCATGGAGTCAATGTGCTCCTCTGCATCACTGACATCCAGGATCCTCGTGATCCTTTCTTTCCAAGTAGGCAATTTTTGATCCCCTTGGAGTCTGTCCTTAACTCTCAACTGTACGACCATAGTGAAGTATACCTGTCAAACCCTAGATTTGGACTCTAGGTTTGTATCTTCAATAGATCTGCCCCTGATCTATTAATACTACTACTGTTTCTCAGATTTAGCTCAACAGAGCTCTGATACCATGAAAATTTCCTTGAAACTCAAACTTGAGCTAAACAGTATAATTTAATTTTTACTGATAACCACACATGAGTTTCTTTACTAGTAATGCGACGGAAAATAAATACCGAGAAACATGAGCAATAATCACATCAATATAGACACAGTATTTTTGGGTATGGAAACCCCCAGATAAAACCCAAGATGGGAAAACCGGTGTAGCAGCCAGATATGAAATTTTATTATGAAGATATAGAACAAATACAATCAAGTGGTTCAATACACCCAACCTGGAAAAATAGAACCTCTGCAAAATTATTGAGCAAGCCTAGCGAATCAGTACGACCCCCCTGCGTAGTTGTACGACCTCATGCGTCAACAGTACGGTCCTCTGCATCAGCAATACAGATTCGTACGGTCTCCTGCGTTAGCTGTACAAAATTCGTTTGGTTGATGTACGAACTCCCTCTGATGTGTACAACCTCCCTCTGCGTGATCTCGTACGATCCTATGCTTTTCTTGATCAATCAGTGAATTCCTCAGGTGAGTGTTCCTCCGTCTTCTCTCCAAACTTTTCTGTCTGACTTCTCTGTATGTTCGTATATGTGTCCTCTCCACCAAATCTTCTTTTAACTCCATGGCCAAGCGGAAACCCTAACCTTCACTACAGATCAATGGATGAGATCCTCCGGTGAGATCAATGGCCAAGATTAGATTAGCCATCACTTAAATTATTTTCACTTTTCACTTTATAAAAGTGACTTCATTAAGTCAAAATCAAATTAGATTAATTAATGTATTTCCCTAAGTCTAAACTTAGGAAAATCACATTAATACATTTGTCTTCGTGTTTAATGTCTTCTAGCATGCAAGAACACATGCAATGATAGAAGACCTTCCTTCTTGCCACTTTCTAACAGTACCAATGGTCCAATGGTCTTACAAAATAAAAACCATAAAGTTAAGTTGACTTAGGATATGTTGAATATTGTAACTTCAAAGGATATTCTAAATGTATTTTTCTGATGTAACCCAAGGGAGATGTTATTATTCCTCCATCGGGCTGTTACTATTGTATTTGGTCATCATAGAGTCATGAGGTAAAGCCTCCATTGTAAGTTGGGTCAATAGTACCCTAATGAATATAATATATTATTGTATTGAGTCTTCCTAAGTGAAGTCGGCCCACTTAGTTAAGTGGGGACGACTTGTTAGGTTAAACGTCAAGTGACGAAAATAGTATAACTAGAGGAGATGTGTTCCTCATTTGAACACACTCACTTGTGTACAACGCATAAGAGAGAGAGAGATATATCTGCTGGAGGGAGGCGCACCTGTCTGGGGTCTTGTCTTTTACTTTTTATACATCTTATACAGAGGAAGTTTTTGCTGGGTTTTCTTCCCCATGAGGGTTTCCCAGGATAAATCTTTGCGTTCTTTTGTGTGGCTGTGCTTGTCTATCTTTCAGTGATATTTTGCTTATGGTTATGCTGTTATGATGCTAAATGTTATAAGATCTGATATAACCATTAAAAACTTAACATGGTATCAGAGCCACCCTGAAAGAAGTCTTTGTGCAGCCGAAACAGTGCTACAACTACAACTATTGAAGATTAGGGTTTCATGCTTGAAAACCCTAAAAGACCAAAACTAGTCATTTTGATACTTTTGCTATATCTCGAGATTGGAGAAGGATCAGGAGCCAAAACATTTACAGGCCAAAGATAAATTCCTGATGTACCCTGTGTAAAAGTTTTAGCTTCAGATTCGCTATAATCTAGGAGATATGATTCCCCCAAATCAGGGTTCCAACCTCTCCCAGGATTCAACCTAAAACAAGTGACCAATGTCCAAATGAAATTTTGCAAGATGTTTTAGATAGGGCACGGACTGTACTTTCAGCAGTAAAAGTTTTAGACCTCGAAGGTGAAATAGTGACACGTGGCAGTCCATAAAAGTTAGCTATGATGAACAGTCCTGAACTATGTCACATTGGGAAAATTCGCATAAGTCCCAATTGGTGAAACCAATTCTACTTTAACCTGTGGTGTTGGAAAGAAGGTAGAACAGGCTACATTAGTGCAAAGTTTCAGACACAGAGGAGTAGTACTTTTGGAGATACCGCAGAAACAATATCAGGCAATTCTACAGAAGAAATTGAAGAAAACTAGGGCAGCAGATATTTTGCAGTTCTGATCACAGTTTTGGGAAAATAGTATGTTGCTCAGCTCGCCTTGATGAGGTGGATCTTTCTATCCAATAAGATCTAAAAGATACCTAAGTTGAAAAATTAGGGTTTCTCTATCAAACCCTAGGTCCACTCGAAGCAGCATTCCATAAAAGTTTTCAAGCATGCATGAGATTAAAGCAGTCTCATTGGTCAAAGAAGAAGCTGCAAATCCAGAAGGATATGAAGACAAAGCAAACAAATATAAGTATTTGAATTGTCTTTCCTGCAGTTGCTTAGTAAGCACTTCCTGGAGACTTCCACGACCCGGTATGATTTTGAAGCAATGCTGAAATCAGGGATGGAAAACCCTGCTACCTTCACAACCAAGGCTGACAAGCTTTACCCTATTTCCTAGTTTAGGGAGCCCTTTTCTTTATCAGCAACAATGTTGTGCAGGCTATATGGGTTGCCAAATTGCACTTCTTTCAAAGTTGAATGGGCGCCCTTAGCCCATCATGTTCTCACTACAGGGGAATCCTTCAGTTGGGCACATATTTTGTTAGTGGTGCTGAACAAAGCAATTGAGAAATATCAGAAGACTCCCGCCTCCAGGAAACCAACATTCTATCTTTCTGCATATGTCATGGATGTTTTCTGCTCAACTATGTCTTTCCCGACCATGGGATGGGATTGGACAAAAGTTGGACCTCCCGTCCATATTTATTGCTCGGCTTTATGGGAGGATAACTTCATACCTCTCGTGTACGACATCTTTGATCACTTTGTAGGCTCTATTTATCAGAAGATTTTCAAGCAGGATGCACCTACCTTTTCAGACCAGGCCAAGACACTGATTTCTACAATAGGAGACTGGTATGTGGGGGAGTATTTCTCCTATATCAGGATTTGGGGCAGCAACACAGTCCATCTACTGCCTAGGATTGTGCCAGACATAATGGTGTTGGAAGAGATATCCTTCCGAACAGTAATTGATGGTGTCTTCCCCAAGTTGACTGGGGCTAAAAGGAGAGGGTGGCCCAAGTTCCCCCTTAACGTTGGATCTCTAGTAATCCAGAATTCCACTCATGCAAGCCTGCTTGGAAAGAAAGTTACTACTTTAAAGCTCGGGGAAGCCCCAAGGAGGATGCATGATCCCAAGTCTTTCTTGGCCAACCATTTAACACAGGAGTACATGAGGAGCTCTTATGTTCATTAGACTGATCGTGATGACTCTATTTACCAGGGTGTCAGCTCTTTCTCCGAAGTGTTAAACAGGAGTTCTTCTCAAGATGAGAAGAGCTTCATCTACCAATATCAATAGGAGCTCAAGGCCAAAGTGCTCCAATATAGGAAGCTTGATCTGTCATTGGAGGAAAAAATACAGAAAAAGTTAGTGGAGAAAGAAGCATAGAAAGCTCAAGCCAACACTTCTCTGGTGCAAACTTCTCAGACAGATGACAGAGGGAAAGCCCTGGCTGTGGATCTACCACAAACCAGGTCAGCGGACACTCTTAATGCTCTTTATACAAACAACTGCAGAGATGAAGAAGAGCTTAACAATGATGAGTTCAGTGGTCGAAGCACAAGTAACAACTTCAATCCCTCCACCTAAGAAGCAGAAAATTGAAGAACCGGTACCACAGGTTGATACACTTAATATTGAAGACAGTGATCTTGAAGAGGAATCCCTTCCCCCTAACTTTGCATGTCCAATTACCGTTCCTGTCAGCTTACCAACAGTTGTTTCCATTGCTCAGGCTTCTGTTGATCCACTTGAGGGTTTAGTGGTTGATGACTCTTTTCCTGAGATTTATTTCTCAGAAATTATCACCACTGCCACTGTTACATCTCCTGAACCCTAATCCACTATGAGTATTCCTATTGTCATATCATCATATATTATAGTCCCATGTGTTACAACAATTGACCAACTGGCTGCCTCTATTGAAAATGTATCTACACAACCAACACAAGTTAAAATTCCTGTTTCACCTTCAAAGCCAGCTTTGGTTCCAATTACAGTTGTATATTCAAAGCCTGTCACTTTATCTACCACATCCACTCCTCTAGTTTCAGTCTCTAGTGCTCCAATGTCATCCATCTCCGTTCCCCAAATAACCATGCCTATTCCTACTTCTGCTATTTCCCAACCCGTGCCTTTAGTCACAATTTTAGAAGTGTCAACACCTACCATGGAAGAGATAGCATATTTTGGAGATGATGCAGTGGTCTCTCTTGGAGAATATTTTTGGAGCAGATCAGAAAAGGCTGTAGTGAAGAAGGGTTCTAAGAGAACCAAGGAAGGGACTTTAGTACAGGGCACTGTCCCTAATAAGGTTATATGGAAGAGAGCCTCCACTTATGTGAGGCAAGAAGCCCTTGAGACAGTTGCTGCCATGGGAGCATTTGTTGGGGCCAACTATGACTCTGTAGCCTCATTAAATAAAGAAATCGAGATAAAAGATCAGGAACTGCAAAAGCTCAAACAGGAGCAATCCCAGACGGATGAACAACATGAACTCAAGTGATAGGAATTGGAGAATAGCTACGAGGAAAAGTTGAGGAACATGCAGGTTCAAAGTGAAGTGTTACAACAATAGTTAAAGGAAGCACAAAGGCTGAATGTTAGTCATGCAGAGAAAAGTGCAACCCTTGAGCAGGAATTGAAAGCTTCACAATCTCTCTCTGCCGCCTCCTCTTTCTCTAAATTCTCAAAGGAAGAATTCAAAGAACTTGCCTTGAAGATACAGGAAGATCATAAGAATTTGTTGGTTGAATTGTTTGAAGGTTTGAACGATATACAAGAAACCTACAATTCTTTCGAGCGCCACTCTGATATGCTCTATGATCACAATCAGAGAAGGAATGAGGCAGTCAAGGCTTTTGACGATGTGATGGACTGGCAAAAGTTCATTAAAGACAAACCTGAAAATGTACCTGTGCTAGACAAGATTAAGATCAGAAAGATCAAGTTTTCTTTAGAGTCTTGGGAAAATATCTGTGAAGTAGTGAAATCCACGATCCAAGAAGGGTAGAGGGTCTATAGCAAGAGGTGGTTCACATCTAACAACCTCTTAAGTTTGTTGGGCTTCCCCATCATGGATCCGATTGAGAGCGCTCTCCCACCTAAGATCTTGATTGAGCAGGTTGAAAGGGAGCACTTGAAATCCAAGGAACGCATAGAGCAACTTGATTACATCCATGTGGCAGAGATTAAAGAGCTGATCGAGTCACCCTAACCTCAGAAATGAGGATTAATTTCTTGCTACGAGAATGAGAAAAGGCAAAGAAAAGGGAGACCGAGTCCTTTACCTACAAAGCCCAATTACACCTAGAGCATGCTAAATATCAGGACATTGAGGATTTGTTGGATGTATTTGCCAAGTGGCGAGCTGCCCTTGGCAAATATTTAATCATTATTGTGTAATTCCCACTTTCATGGGAGATTGGTTCCTCTGTACTATTTTGTAATTGTTATTTAAAGGGACTTAGATCCCATAGGAAAGGGGGAGAAGAAATACCACCAGAGGAGAGAACTAGGGACGCTTTGTATTTTGGGTAGTTGTAATTTTTTTCAACCTCAATAGAATTCATATAGTTTCTTTGCATCTTTCCTTTGTCATGTTCATTGAATTTCTTTGATGAATTCTAGTTTGCCATTCAATCGTTGTTACAACTTTGTTTTTTATTACTATTTATTAAATGCGCTAACCTCTGTGATTGATGTCTCACCACTTGGTTCATGCGTAAGCTTTGATTAAATAAATTTCTTTGTTAAATTTACAACATTCACTTTTGCAATTATCAAACAACTATCTTACTTTGTGAATTAGCATGTATTTGGCAAAATAGTCTTATGATCTTAAATCTTTGAATAAGATAATTAAGTTGTTATTGTCTTATTTTGTTTAAAGCTGATAATGACAGATCTGATTTACATGTCTATCCATTAGTACAACATTTATCAGGCAATTTTGATTTGATTGTTTTGTTACCTTCAATCATATTCCGTAAGCTTAATATAACTTCGATAGAATAGTTTAAAATTAATATCATCCGTAATTGTGTTATAAATCTTTAAATCTTCCCAACAGGGAGATGGATATGTTTGGATCCACCCACATAGTGCTAGCGGAGGCCTAATATTTGTAGGTGTTAGTCATACCAAACAACTTGGGGATAGAACTATCCTTGCGTAGGATTGTTTGAAGCCTTTCAGGTTGGGATTTCTCCTCCTGTTGCTTCCTTGTAATTTCCAGCATTACTTCCCAGGCATCAACAGGATGATTCCACTAGGACACATGGATTAGGGGTTCCTAGACACACCTGTGTTTATGCTTTGTAGAGGTGATTGCATGTGTAAGGTTTGTCATACCCAGCTCAGCACACCTCATTCATGCTCACTTGGACCTATTTTTTTCATGTATTACGTTCCTCTTTGCTCAAGCATTCCAAATTGATGATGATGTCATCCTTTTGAAGAGGTTGTACCACCTGAAGGAGGAAGGGCGTTGAAGGAAAAAGCAAGTTGTTGGGGTTAGTTGGGGCATGACACCCTCCCAAGCTCAACTTTCATCATGTTGAGTAATTTTCTCATTATTTCATCATTATTTTATGTTATATGAGGTTTAGTCCTCGACTTGTGGGTGACAAACCCTAAATTTTCATTGAAATTTCATTTTAAGTCATTTTAGGTAGGTCAGCCAAAAGGAGATTAAGTTAGCCTAAGAAAGCATATAAATAAGGCTAGCCTCCTCATTTGTAACTCAATATCATGGGATCAGATAAAACCATTTCTTTGTTTCTTCTCGTCTACCTTGGCTAAGTGGTGCACACCTCTCTTCTTGAGCATCTAGGGTTTAAATGTGGTGAATTTTGGTGATTGAAGGCTTCTACTCTATCTTGTAAGGCTCATTTGAGTAGAAGGATTCTTTAGAGGGTTACTCTCTTCTCCTTTTTCTTCTTTTGTGTTAAGATCTCTGGTTCTCTTGTCTTCCACTATTGGAGACATCCAAGGTAAGAGCTAATCAAGGTTTTTTTATGCATAACAACACTATCTTGTAAGTTAGACATCCCTTCTATGAGTGTCTCTTTTGTTGGGACTTTGGCACCTCTCTTTGCCCTAATTAGGTCAAAACCAACACAATCTAGGGTTTTTTGGTTTTGACCTAATTTATACAAAACTGGATTGCCAATTCTTGAGAGGAATGCTAACTAGGGTTTCTCAGTGGTTTGGAGGAGCAAGACTTAGGCCTTATTCCCTCATCTTCACTCAAACTCTCTTTTTATTCAAATTCTTGTACTGTATTGCAAAAATTACAAAAAAACAAAAATATGAAACCCCTAAAGTTTTTGTATTTTTGCCAAAAAAATCCAGAAATATTAATTTTGTGCCCTAGTTATTGTTATTTTTCTGAATTTATTAATTGCAACAATAAATATCTAGAGTTGACTAAATACTGAAAAAACCCTAAAAAATCATTTTTTTTTGCAAAAAAGTCAATTTTTAGCCCTAAGAGTGTCGTTAAAGAGGTGATATCATCTTAGGGTAAGGTGACATCAGCCCTTAGGGTTATTTGTAGATCTGGCAGTGGTGTTTTTTTGTTTGTAAGCAAGCACCCATAGAGTTTCGAACTGGTGACCTTACGCAAGGAGTGCCTTAACAGTACACCCATCCACCATCTATTCTACGCCTTGTGGGCAGATCTGGTTGTGGTGTTATTGTAGATCCATTTCGACAGAAAAGTCAAACCCTAGGGGTTTGAGGAAAATTTGGTCAATTCCTAGGTCACCTAGGGTGAACTTGGGGGGATTTGAGGCACAATTTCTTTCTTGTTCATCTTGACTATGGTAAATTGCAAGTCTGAAGTAAACATCAGCTCTAAATCTACCTTTTCATCCACCAAAACAAGGGTGCCCTAAGGGGAATTGATGCACCCATCAGTGTTGGTCATCAAGAGGTGAAATTTGGGTGATTTTGATAGTTAGTTTGAGATATTTCTTGTGTTTTATCTTGCTGGTTTTTACTGCAGAAATATATGGTACCCTAAGGGTAATTGATGCACCCATTAGTGTTGGTCATCAAGAAGTGAAATTTGGGTGATTTTGACAGTTGGTTTGAGATATTTCCCGTGTTTTATCTTGGTGGTTTTTACTATAGAAATATACTTAGTGTTATTACATATTTTTCGTTGACTCTATAAGGCACTGGTCTACTAATAGTGGGAAGGTCTTGTAGGGATAGAAGCGTTTTCTATTATGCTTCATTTTGGGGAGCCTCTCGTGGCCGAAGAAGCAAGGCTGAGAGAGGAAGGGGGTTACATTGGGTGTACCTCCTTGAAGAGTTGCCAATCATAGCATTGGGTCCACTAGGTCGACTTACTTTATTTGGGTCCACATACCTTCGGTCGTGGAAAAGTGCTAGTTTTCGAGGTAACAGTTTTATTTGGGTCAACATACCTTCGGCCGTGGAAAAGTTCTAGTTTTTGAGGTTGTTGCCGCCTAATTCACACTTTAAGACGCAGGCAAGTCACAACCTGCTATGTGTGTCCTTGGGGGCAAGTGAGAGCTGGGGACCACTGTCACCACAGTCCACAACTCCTCCGTTTAGGCAAGATCCCAACAGAACCAAGGGGGGTAGTCCCTATGGAAAAACTAAGTTCCAGGTTTATTAATTAATTGCAAATTAATTAAAGGGATCTTTTATTAAGACTGAGGCTAGACTCTCTATTATCTAAGGAATGACAGGCAGCATGCAGATGCAAAGATTTCCTTTAAATGACAAGCAAACCTTTAGATTAACAAAGACCAGTGCCTATTACAAATGGAGTCTAAAGATAGATTACAACTTTATAAGCTTACAAATAAATTTGAGGTTTAATTTATGATTAAACTACAACTTAGGTGTTTAACAATGAGATAAATGAATGATGCAATTGTAAATCAATGAACCAAAATGTTAAGCAATATACAGATGATTTAACAATGTAGACAATGTGAACAAGATTTCCAATATAGCAGAAACGTGCTTTGAGTGAAAACTATTAAACCAACCGTAAATTAAACAAATGGAAAGACTTTAAGCATTTAAGCATTCACCACATAACGATTGTATAGCTGAAAGTAAATGTGACTGAAAATTAAATAAAACCGAAAGTAAAGAATTGTAGTGCAATGCTAGAGTGAAAGAGTGCTGAAATGGAAAAGTGTTGTAGAACCGGTTTTGCAATGTCTCTTGGTTTATTTTAGTTAATTTTATTAAAGTTTTTCTTCTTGAAGTTAAGTTTTGGAACCGGTGGTGTGACTACCCCGATCTAGTTCTTCTCAAATCGAAGAGGGAGTGCTGTTGTGCTCAACAAAGTGGGAACAAGCCCACCGGTAGCTCACAGGTCAAACCCCAATGGCCTGGTGCTCAACAAGGGGGACGTCAAAGCGCTTAGAGACCCCCCACGGTCTACTACCCCAAGTCGCCTCCGAGGTCACTGTTTTTAATCAACTGGAAAATTACTAGATGGATGCCTATTAACTAAGACTTCCCTGTCCCCTGGTCGTATCTCGTGAGTACCCCGAAGGGTGATAACCGAGTAGAGGAGCAGGATGTGGGAAGTTGTTGTTGGTAAGTTTTAGAAGTAAATTTTATCTGGGTGATTAGCATGCAATGTTTATTTTAAAACGATCAACAAGATCAACCAAGCTGTATCCCTTATGGGAGGTGCCGGTATTTGATCTTGGACTTGTAAAATAAAGTGTGTTTGATTGCAGTACAAGGAAAGAAAGTTGTTTTAATTACCTAAGCCCCCACTTCTCTTGCTTTTCATATCCAGCTTGAAGTCCCTAAAGGGAGATGACAAGTGGATAGAGGATACACAGGATTAGATGGGTTGTATGATTACTTTTTAACGGGAAAATGAAATTGCATAAACAGAAATCTTAAGCAACTATTATCCTACTTCCTACTCTACTTCCTAATCTATTTGCTATAGATTACAAATGGTTACAGAACTTTACAGAATACCCCAAGAGAAACTCTCATTGGGGTTTACAATAATCAGAAAATGAGAGAGAGAGGTAAGGGTTTGAACCCCTTTTTGAACCGGTTGAAAGTTGAGGTAATTCTGGGTCTATTCGGGCAACACCTCCCCTTCACCTGTGCAAAACCTGTCATAAACCAACAAGCTATGTTCGCTGGAAATCACAGAAAACTCAAAGAATTTGTTAGAAAGAGTTAGTACCAAAAAATCACTATATTACAGTAAAAAATCTGAGCGAAATTATGACAGAAATATGAAGTTTAGAGGGCTGAAAACTGAGTTTCCAGCCACCTAAATGATGTTTAAACAGTAGAAATAAAAGCCTATACTAATATATAATAGATGGGGGCTCTATAACAATGGTTATATTCACTATACAGTGAATAAAACCCAGTTTCATGAAGGCAAAAAGTCAATGGCCGAATTTAAAATTTGCCGAAATGAAGCCCTTTGAGAGATCTCCTTGCTTGGACAACCTGCAAATAAATCTAGATCTGCAAAATCGTAAATCTAGTGATGAATGTCTAACAGTTCCTGCAAAATACTTTGAAAGAAAAGAGTTAAAACATTCATAAAAGAGAATAAAAACACTTTTACTCTCTAATCTCTCCACAAAACACTTTGTGGAGAGCTAACTAGAATATTACAAAAATGCAAACTGAAAAAAAATACAGGTTACCTCACAAGAAATGGATCATGAAAATATTGCAGCATAGTGTCCCTCCAAAGAATTCTTCTATTAAATGGCCCAACTAGGGCAAAGCTTCAATACAAATATGTAGCAAGAAAATATGAGAGTAAGAAGAAATATTCCGGCAGCATAACAATAGCATGAGAGATCATGAATAATGAGGGAGTGAGGCCTTCATTATATAGTTGAGGCAAACCCCAACCCCTTGAAGATCAACAGCCAAGATTAGATCTGGATTTAGGTTAAATCTCCACCACTAGATCTAGGTATTTGATTTTACAATCTTCTCAATCAATCTCCACCCTTAGATTATTTTTCAATCAATGGCTTGAAGGCTTGATCCATGTCTTAATCAATCTACACCCTTAGATCTAGGGTTTCCATGACTTAAGTGGGGCCTCCTTTGACTCAATTTTTAATTTTATTATTTTTAATTTTATCTTTAATTTTTTAATATTTTAATATTTTATTTTATCTTTTACTTTTTATTTTTATCTTTTTATTTTTAAATCTTTTAATCTTTTTATTTTATCTTTTACTCTTTATAATTTCTATTTTTTTATTCTTTCATTTATTTAAATCTTTTTTAAATTTTTATCTTTTTTATCTTTCATTTATTTTAAATCTTTTTTAAATTTTTATCTTTTTTATTTTTAAAATTTCTATCTTTTTATTCTTTTATTTTTTCATCTTTTATCTTTTTTTTTTTAAATTTATTTATTTTATATATTTAATCTTTTACTTTAATTTTAATTTTTAATCTAATGTTTAATTTTTTAAAATTTTTTTAATTCTTGATCTTTAATTTTTTAATCTTTATATTTTATTTTTATTTTTATTTTTTATCTTTTATTAAGACAAGAGGGAGGCCCCACTTAGGAGATCTTCAGACATATTTTGACCATGGGGGGGCGGAAAAATTTGAAATAAATTTTCCTAGGCTTGGCAACCCCCAAACAAAATTACCATGGCATTATTTGATTTTTTCCTTCAAAATCAAATATTATGAATTTTTGACTTAGGGAAATTAAATAATTCCCTAGGAAAAATAGACCTTGCTTAGATAAAAATGGTCTATCTCCTCAACCCCTTATCAGAATGACATGGGACTCGAAGCAGTGGCTTAGGGGGTTTCATAACAATTTACCTTGCATTCATAGCCCCTATCACAAAATGCCAGTACTTGAGCAATTACATTATTACATCAAAACTGAGTTAATTAACCACCAAGGGGTGAAATTAATTAACTAGAAAAAATAAATAAAAATACAACAACATAACGAAACTCCGCAAGACTCTATACAAATGTCTAGCATGGTCACGAATAACATTTTGAAATCTTAGCCACCCCATGGACTTGACTATTAGAACGCCCGTCACCACTTTGGAGGATTTTGAGTGAAAAACCAAACCAATTAAAATCGTTTACTCAACAAGATTAATTGGAAAGGGAAAAAACACTCGATGAGGGGACTTCCCTAACAACCAGTTCCATGGTGTGGCATCCATATCATATGACCCACACTAGCACATACAATTACATTAATTTTCCCACGCAGGGGAGCGGACATTTCGTTTTACAAAGGGGCAATTGCCCTGCAGAAGTGAAAAAATCCTCAGATTTTTCCAAGGTACAATTTGTACAATTATGTACATCTCCATGTACATGAAGTTGCCACCTAGTCGAAATAGGTGGGCAACAGAGGTAACGTATAAATAGAAAATAAGACAAAAGACATTGTTTACACAAAAAAAAGTGTTCCGAGTGTCTCATTACACCAAACACACTTACATATATATAGGAATAGACAATCTTCTAGATTTGTGAATAATGGATCTTAGTAGTGAAGCATGACTCGGGAGAGACTCGCAAGTACTTGTGAGTCTCGGCGAGTGGAACCACAACTCGAGTAACTGACACCTACTAGGCACGGACTCGTCAACCCGTATAAACTCGTGCGACTCGACATAAACTCGTCTGAATCGACACAAACTCGTCTGGACCCGACAGTGATTGGACCTGCAGACGCCAACTAAATCATAAATTGGTCTGTGATTTGTCGTGGAGGTGCTCTGCACTGTCATCGTGGAGGTCGTGGAGGTGGTTTGCACCATTGTCGTGGAGTCATGCAGGTCACAGGTGGTCTGCGGACTCTGCACTCTATTCACTGCTTAGTCGTGGAGGTCGTGGGTCTCGATTCGTGGCCGCGGTTGGTGTTCAACTTCGAAGGAGTTTGCAAACTCTCCAGGGTAGTAGTGTTACCAAGTTTCTATTTGTATTTATTTTATTTTATTTTTGTTATAAAAAATTAAAAAGAATTTATTGTTTTTAATTTAAATTTTAATTGTTTTTTAATTTTTAACTAGGATTTAGTTTTAAATTTGAAAATGAATGGGCCTGTGGTTGACAGCCATTGTGATACTCAGCCACAAGCCCATCCATTTTCAAATTTAAATTTAAATCTCAAGTTAAAAATAAAAAATAAAATCATTTAAAATTAAAAATTAAAAATTAAAAACAATCAAATTTATTTTGTGTGGGGCTTGTAGGCTGAGTATCTCAGCCACAAAGCCTGTGGGCTGATTAGAGAACACTCTGCTCAGCCCACAGGCCCTGTGGCTGAGCATATCAGACACACAGGGTCACATATTTTTATTTAAATTCATTAAACAATTGGAAATGCCTTTAACCTCTATTGTGTGCTCAAAATGTACCATATTTTAATTTTTTTCCTAATTGCCGAGTCTCGCCGAGTTTGTCCCGACTCTTTCCCGAGTTTTTCCCAAGTCGATGAGTCATATGCCAGCCGAGTCTTTGCCGAGTCTGAGTCGTGCAACATTGGATCTTAGAAGTCTAAATTTAGCTAATACAACCTAGAACAAACCAGGAACCTTATTCCAATAATGATTTATTGTGGTTTTGATGATGAGCTCATGACCAACTCATTTCTTCATTATTTCCAACACTCCCCCTTAATAGAGAAATGAGTTATCAACAACACTACTCACTAAGCACAATAAGAAACATAATCAGAACATTCTTTAGAAAGAAGTTCTTGGACCAGGTTGAACTCCATCAAGCTGCCTCATAACCTTTGTAAATGTCTAATTTCCGAGTTGAACTCCCGATTTCCTGGATTTCACCTCCTTGAACTCCCGAATCACGGATCTCTTGAAGTGAATTACATGACAAAAACTCACACACGTCTCATAACCTCATTAGTAGACTGCAATCCACATGCATGTCTCAAATACTAATGAGGGATCATCCCTGAGATCCACAACTCCCAAACTATTTGGACAACATTCCATACTGAGTTGAACCCACACATGATTCCCCCTCTGAAGATGCAAATGCCTCTGCTAGGCCTATGATTTTGGAGTTTCACCATCATTTATTTCTCAAAGATAAATGCTAATACGAACATACACTAATTTAAAAATATCAGTGAAGTACCACTCGTTCAGACTCTACGAGTACTCGCGAGTCTGTATGAGTGGCCCTCTGCCACGATTAACTACCTGAGACTCGTGGAGGAACTCGGCTACTCGACATACTCGCAAACTCGGCGTGTATTCGGCTACGACTCGACATACTCGGCTCGGACTCATCGGAAAAGAGAGACTGCCTACCGTGAAGTAAATCGCGCCGGAATCGTCGGAAAAGAGGCCGCGGACGTGAATGTCGGCCTCGCGGACGTGAAATAGACCCGTCGACGCGATTTGGAGGGAAATCGTCTTTGCAGAGGCTATAAAATGCAGGAGCCGGTCGATGTTGGGTCATCCCTCGCTCAGAACTGAAGGAACCCTCATCTATCGGTCGTGGACGAGTTGGCTGAGGTCGCGGACGAGGCACGTGGTCTTCGTGAATCGTTGTTGGTTCTTCGGCTTGGTCACTGTGTGCTCGCGAGTTCACTGGTGGTGCGGTGCTTCGGTGGTGCTCGCCAGTCGCAGCCTGTAGGTTCCAACCCTTCGACGTTTCTAGGTACTATGATACCATGATACACGGCTTAATTTTTTAGTTTAAATTTTTTATAGTTTATAGTATATACTATATAGTAACTAGTTTATAGTATATAGTTTTTAAAAATTTTATAGTTTAAAATTTTTGTAGTTTATACTTATAGTATATAGTTTAAACTTTAAACTTTATAGTATATACTATATAGTTTTTAAGGTTTACCGTAGGTTTAAGTTTTAACAGTTATAGTATATACTATATAGTTTTAAAACAAATATGTATTACAGTTTTAGACTTTAGTTTAAGTTACGGTATACATTTTTTAAAATTCAATTATAGTATTATGGTAGTTTAAATTTAAAAAAATGTATTATATAGTATGTAGATGTCCTTTAAAATTTAAAGAATTTTATATTATATCTTTAAAGTATTTTTAGTTTAAAGTTTTTAAATTTAAAGAATTTTAAATTATAACATTATTTTATTATGTTAAGTTTGTTAACAAATATAGCATATAATATTTAACATTTTTTTAATTTTTTTTAAACTTTAAAGTTTATTAAAATTTAGCATGTAATTTCATTTGATTTTGTAGTATCTCAGCCACACAGGGGACTGTGGGCTGAGATACTCAGCCACAGGGCTTGTGGGTTGAGTAGTGGCAGAGATGACTGTATACTCAGCCATTTACCCTCAGGGATTTGCCCTTCATTTTAAAATTTTAAAATTAAAATTAAAAATCAGTATACTTAATAACATTTTAAATTTTTAAAATTAAAAATCAGTTTCATTTTAAAATTCATTTCATTTTTAAAATTTTAAATTTCATTTCATTTCATTTAAAGTTTCATTTAATTTTTTTAACAGCCCTGTGGCTGAGTAGTGTGGCACCTGTGTGGCTGATATACTCAGCCATAGGGCCTGTGTGCTGAGAGGAGTCTGAGTAGAATGTTAAGCAATCAAAATTTTTTTAATAAACCATTTTTTTTGTAATCCAGAATCCAGATTTCATGGCACCTAAGGCTAGAAGGCCTCTTGATCCAGCATGGTAGTATTGTGTCCGAGTGAATCCCAATGATGACCACAGGGTCATTTGCAATTTCTGCACCGCCCAAATGTCTGGGGGCATAAACAGGTTGAAGTACCATCTAGCAAGAATTGTTTGCAAAGATGTGGTTGTTTGTGACAAGTGCCCCGATGAAGTCATAGCCGAAATGGTAGCTGCTTTGGATGCCATTAAAGAACAAACTGAAAAGAGGGCAAGATACAAGTATGAAACTTCTAGGATAGGAAGATTTTCAATGGGACCACCAGATGCAACTCCAAGTACAGGGGTGTCCACATCCGCTATTGCAGCAAAAAGAAGTGTAACTTCTTCTTTCTTCCTTCCTCGTACAACTCTGAGATCTCAACCATCCTTGGAGAGCTTCAATGAAAAGAAGAGGAAAGAAGCAGATATGGCCGTGAGAAGGTTTTGGTACCATAACAACCTTTCATTTAACTGTGCAAAGTCTTATTTTTATCAGCCCATGGTAGATACCATTGCAAGTGCTGGACCTGGATACAAAGCCCCCTCCTATAATGCACTTAGGGGGAAATAGTTAGATGAGGAGCTCGAGTGTGTCAAGGAACAATTGGAGACCATTAAAAAGTCATGGAAGTTTACAGGTTGCACAATTTTGTCAGATGGGTGGATAGATCAAAGGGGTAGAACAATCATCAATTTTGTTATAGCTTGCCCTAAAGGAACCATGTTCCTAAAATCCATTGATGCATCCTTGCATGTAAAGGATGCACATCTGATTTTTTCATTGCTGGCTGATGTGGCTGATGTTGTGGAGGAAGTTGGGGTGGCAAATGTTGTCCAGGTAGTCATGGACAACGCTGCAAATTATGTGGCAGTTGGAAGATTGCTTTCTGCAAAATATTCCGCCATCTTTTGGACTCCATGTCCTGCCCATTGCATAGACTTGATGCTGGAGGACATTGGAAAGATGGAATGGGTGCAAGCTGTGGTGCAAGAGTGCAAGCAAATAACCAAGTATATGTATAACCATGCTTGGGTCTTGAACTTGATGAGGGAATACGCACAGGGTGAACTCAGTCGCCCTGCTATCACACGGTTTGCCATGACCTTTCTTTCCCTCCAAAGTCTTTTGAATGAGTACCAAGCTTTAAGACGGATGTGTTGTAGCCAGGAATGGATACATTGGAAAGATAGCACAAAACCAGATGTAGTTGCTGTGAAGCTGTCTCTCTTAGGAGATGGTTTGTGGGAGAAAGTCACTGAAATTGTCAGCTTCACTGAGCCACTTGTAAAAGTCTTGAGGATCATGGATGGAGAGAAACCTGCAATGGGATACATCTATGAGGGCATGGATAGGGCCAAAGAGGCCATCAAGGCTTTCTATAAGGGGGATTCATCAAAATATCTCCCTATATGGCACATTATTGATTCCAGGTGGGACAGGCAACTACATTCACCATTGCATGCTGCATGAGCATATCTCAATCCGAGCTTATTCTATAATCCAGTCTCTAGCATTCAAGGTGATCTTGAGGTGAGGAGAGGTGTCATGATATGCATTGAGAAGATGTTCCCGGATCCAGAAATTCAGGACAAAATCAACTTGCAATGTGATATGTACAAAGTAGCATCTGGCATGTTTGGATTCAGCTCAACCCAACGACTTAAAGACAAGAAAATGCCATGTAAAATTCAATTTGGAAAAACTAAATTGTTATAACTTAGAAGTTAGAAGTTAGCTTTTAAATTTGCTAGTTATCTTTTTCAATTTTGGCATTGCAAAACTTGTAAGTTTTTATGTTTTTAATTTTTGCAGCCAATTGGTGGATAGGTTGTGGCACTGAGGCACCACAATTACAAGAATTTGCTATTAGAGTTTTAATTCAACGCTGCAGCGCTTCAGGTTGTGAGCGCAATTGGTCAATATTTGAGCACATCAACAGTGTTGTCCATCGATTGCACACCAGCAGCAGAAACTTTTCGAAAGTTGTCTCCTCACTTAGGAAAGTGGGAGAGGTGTGACCTTGGGGGCAAGCACAGAGCTAGGTACTGTCACCTACTCCTAGCTCCTCCCTTTAGGCTAACTCCTAACGAAGCCAAGGGGGGTAGTCCCTAAAAAAGAGTTTCTATGGCTCTTAAGTTGTTATAGTGTTTTTAAAAGGTTGCGGATGCGAATGGGTGTTGTTTAGGAGTTATAGTGATTGAATGTGTTTGTTTATTATGAAGTTGACACATAAGATAAAGCAATCCACGTTGCTATCACAAGAATTAAAAGATAAACAGTAATTCAAGACTTTATGAAGATGCATTCATAGATAAAAATTAAACATGCCAAAGACAATTGATTCAAATATAACTACCACCAAGTTAGAACACCACGTTGAATGTCTTGTAGGAGCTATTATTCCTGCTGCTAACATTTTTTCTAACTCCTTTTTTATGATTGGTGCTAACTTAGGATTTATTTGCCTAAGTTTTTGACGGAAAGGCTTGCTTTTTTGACATTCAGGTTTCAAAGGAATAGTGTGCTGAAAAACATCTTCCCTATATGCTTTAAGTTCGTCATAAGTGAATGTAAAAACATCCCTATATTTTTTGACCAAATTTATAAGGTTGTTCCTTTCCTTTTCAGAGAATGTTGATCTCAATGTACTCGCCAGGTTTCATTTGTTCAACATTACTCTTTTTTCTGTCTTGCCTATCAAAGATTTTCTCTAAAGTGACTAGACCATGTGGGACAGGGTTATTAATCTGATCACCTTCTCCAGGATACTCTTTATTTTCCTCCTGCTCATTCACTCTAAAGTTGGAGAACTTATTAACATTATGAATAAATCTCAAGATTTGTTCATCATCTTTGAAAACCTGCCAATGTTCTACATTATCAGGAACAGAAGGTTTGAAGTTAATTTCTAAAAGACAATCCTCCTCTAACATCTCATCTGACGGCTGAAGTGCTGAAGCTGCAAACGCTAGTTGGTCGGCGACACTATTATGATCTCTAGGGATTGCTTCTATATTAAGGGCATCAAAGAATTCCATTGTATCCCAGACTGCATTTCTATACTTCTTTAATCTTTGACACTTACATGCAAACTGACCCTTAACTTGTTGTACAATTAAGTAAGAATCACCCTTAATACTAAGCAATTTGATCCCCATGTCCTTGGCAATCTCGATGCCTAGTAGAAGTGCCTCATACTCTGCCACATTATTGGTTGCCTCAAATTCTAATTTGAAAGCAAAGTTGAAAACTTTACCTTCGAGTGAAACAATGACTATCCCAGCCCCTTTTCCTGCTCTAGAATAAGCTCCATCAAAGTTCATCTTCCACAATTCATTAAGTTTTTCATTTTTAATTTCTTCATGGATAGGCTCTAAGAAAGTGGAGTTAATCTGGTACATCCCTAGTTCACTTGAGTTGTTGACATACTCATTCGATGGTTTCCTTGGGCTTTCTACATGATATCTTCGTTCTTTCTCAGTATGTAGCTTAACCAATGAATCTTCTGATGCAGGTATAGTGGCGTATGTCCAGTCCATTTGGATGGATCCCCCTAAAGTTGCACTGAAGTTTCTAGATAAGAGCATGCCCCATTTATCCGACACATCTATGATGAGGATATCCATGGTAACCTGGATGTTCGGATACTTGGCTAATCTTACATTCTGCCTTTCGATCATACCTTCAACTTTGACGGGTCTGGAGTCCATGGCACACACATTTTGGTAGGGGCGAGTGGTTCTGAGGCCAAGTTGCTGCATGACTTTCTTAGTCATAATATTTGATCCTGAACCTGAGTCTAGCATACAGTTGTACAGGAGAAAATCACCTATCATCAATGACATGTATAAGGGCGGGTGATCTTTTCTTGGGTCCCTAGTATGCAAGATTACAGGGGGGATCTCCACAAACATTTTCCTGACTAGGAGGACGTTGTTCTATAGTGTTGGCAAAAGTTACTTTCTTGGGAGCTATAGGTTTTTCAATTACAACTATCTTTAAGGTAGGAAGGGGATTGTTATTAATTTGAGGCTCTAGCATTTTCAACAATTTCTCCTTTTGACTAGGAATTTTACATAATTCAAGCACGGGAACCGAGACTTTAGAGTTTGCTAACCAACTACCTAAATCAAAAGTTAGAGCAACAGAATCCGACTTATCATTAATTCCTGGAGGAATGTCAGAAATTGTTACCTTTGGAGCAGTTTGGGTAGATGGTCCTTCCCTTGGTCTTTTTTGATATGTTATGCTTTTAAAATTTTGAACATTGTTACTATTTGAAGGCATTTCCCCGTAATACTCAGTTAAGTAATCAACCCATTGATGAAACTGGTTGGCTTGATTCCAGCAATCCTTGTGGTCAACATAGATGTCTCCTACATTGTGAATGAATTTAGGCTCGCTTGCAGACGTACTAGGACTGCACCCCTCGGGATAACCATGCTCCTGGACATAGCATGCATAATGGCAGCGAGATTCCTCATGGAAATCTCTGCATGCCCTACAAAATGGTTTGTAAGGCTCAACCACATTAGTAGCCTCTAGTTGATGAGGAGGCCTCTGCTCATGGTTGGGATTCTTTCTCTGGCATGTTTGCCTTGTAGGGAAAGTTCTAGGAGGTGGCGGAGGTTTGTTCTTTCAACAGTTATGACCCTATTCTGAACCTTCTTAATCTCTGCTTAAGTGTTTTCTTTCCATTTCTTGCATTTTCTCAGTCAGGTCCATAAGCTTCTTCTCATAAGCTTTGTTTGATGACTCCTTCCATTTAGGTTCAACATTTTTAAGAGGAACGGATGGCCTAGAGTAACCCTGGATGTTTGACTCTCCTGAAGACTGCATATTCTTATCAATTTTAATGGCCAAGCCCTGAGCTAGAAGTAAAGTAGTCGACTCCTTGTCTCTAATCTGGTACTGGATCTTGCCACTTAATGTTTCAATGTAATAATCCAAAATGGAAGCTGTAGGAGGAGCATAAGTGGCAGGGATAGAGTTTGACAACTCAGTGAACCTATTATTGAACTCATCCATGGTTTCCGTTTCAGACTTCTTCATGCTAGTCAAAGCTGCTACTAGATGTCTAGGTTCCTTTTTACTGCCAAACTTTCCAAGGAAAGCAGTCTTGAAGTCCGCCATGGTAGTAAAAGAAATGTTTGGTAAATTATCATACCAGTTGCCAGCCTTGCCATCCAAAGACAGAGCAAACAAGGTCATGTACACATCTTCATGTTTATCAGCACCCCTAACATAAGAACCGCAGTGCCTGGAGAAATTTCTGATATGTTGCTCAGTAGAGACAGAGGCATCAATGCCATTACAGGTCATAAGTTTGTCGATAGCCTTTTCAGGAATGTCATGAGGTTGACCTGCTATCTAAGTAAAGTTGAGTTGAGTAAAGAACTCACCCATTGTGTCAAGGAAACAGTTATTGTTTTGCAAATTTTCTAAGTTTTTTGGAAATAAAAGGTGGATGTCTGAAACAAACTCAGATCCAAGTTCTGCAAGGATCCTACGAGAAGCTAGTTTGTTCAGTCTTCTCCTATAGACTTTTTCAAGGTCAGGGATGAAATTGAACAAACCTTCAGAGTTTCTTCTAGTCGAATACCTTGAGGTGTTAACTAACAGTGGAGTTGCCAGGTGGACTTAAGTCTAATTTTGGAGAGTGATTGGACTAAAAATCTACCAAAAAGGGGAAACAGGTAAAAACTAAAAAAGAAACAAAGGTCGTCCAGGAACAAAAAGATTTGTCCCTGGCAACGGCGCCAAAAGATGTTGTCTGCCGATTGCACACCAGCAGCAGAAACTTTCCGAAAGTTGTCTCCTCACTTAGGAAAGTGGGAGAGGTGTGACCTTGGGGGCAAGCACAGAGCTAGGTACTGTCACCTACTCCTAGCTCCTCCATTTAGGCTAACTCCTAACGAAGCCAAGGGGGGTAGTCCCTACAAAAGAGTTTCTATGGCTCTTAAGTTGTTAAAGTGTTTTTAAAAGGTTGCGGATGCGGATGGGTGTTGTTTAGGAGTTATAGTGATTGAATGTGTTTGTTTATTATGAAGTTGACACATAAGATAAAGCAATCCACGTTGCTATCAAGAGAATTAAAAGATAAACAGTAGTTCAAGACTTTATGAAGATGCACTCACAGATAAAAATTAAACAGGCCAAAGGCAATTGATCCAAATATAACAATTACGCAAAATGATCGACCAGTGCCTTATGGAGTTAGAGTACTGCAATGCGCAAAGAAATTAATAGCAAGTCTTGAAATAAAGCTAGTGAATATTAAGTTGTGGAAGTGCTCTTGGTATATTTTAAATATTTTAAGTGATCTTGCTTATGGTGTCAACGAAAGTTTGTCAAAAGTCGGGAGAATGTTCCAAGTTTAATCTGTTGAAGACATGACGGCCCGCCTAGTATCCCAGGCTGGTATCGCGAAGATTGACCAGCTAGCTGAGAAGCTTAGAGAGCGGGTAGTTCCGGTGCCTCTACTAAGAAGAACTTAGGAAATTCCCTACAACGCCGTTGCATTGGTTATGGGGTTTAAATTTTATTATGTTTCTCTTGCAAGATTAAAAATCCAATGCCGTTTCTGGGTACTCCGATTTTGAAGTCGGTCAGAGCATACTCCGGCAAGGAGACAACGAAGTTAATTAATTAAGGGGGAGTGAGTTGCAAATTTTATTAAGTTGATTAATTAAGACTCTCCGACAGAGAGCGCTCTTGACCTTGTCTTATGACAAGGTTCAAGAGACTTAGCTAATCTAAAATGCCTAATGCAAGGATATGCAAGTCTAACTATGCTCTCCGATAGAGAGTGCTCTTGACTTGTGTTACTGCAAGTTCAAGCGACTTAATTAATTAATTGATTAAACTTAAAAGGAAAAAATAAAGATCTAAACTACCCAAGAGTCTCTTTCAGGCTTTTTAGGGCCCTAATCAGGAAAGCAAGGGGGTAAGTAAAGCCCTAATCAGGAAAGCAAGCGGATAAGTAAAATTATAAAAAAAAGAAGTAAACAAACTTTGCATTCAACTAAGTAAATAAACAAAGAAACATCTTTACTTTTATATTTTATGAATGATGAACTAATCAGAAATAAAGTAGCCTAAATCAGTATGGTATATCGTTTATGGTATATGGTATATGGTTATGGTTTATGGCTTATGGTTTATGCCATATGGCTTATGATTTATGGTTTATAATTAGTGAATCTATGATCACTATTTAAATTTTTGCATATAAAATTTGATTATGTTTATGAGATAATGCACCATATTTTATTTTTTTCCTAATTGCCGAATCTGGCCAAGTCTGGCCCGAGTCTTTCCCGAGTCGGTGAGTCATATGCCAGCCGAGTCTTTGCCGAGTCCGAGTCGTGCAACATTGAAAAATATCTGCTACTGATTACTTGTTTCCTATTCTTTGCAGAGAAAGGAGTAGGAATGAAGGTCCACAGTTTTGTTGAACCATAAGAACATATGCTGCTCTCTCTGATCAACCGCCTTTGAATAAACATTCATCTGTACATTCACTTTACAGAATTTATGAGCAGCAGATGAACAGAGTCATCACAGTTTTTTTTATCCAAGTCTCCAACAAATGCCCTTTCAGCAGAATTAGAGAAGTGTGCTTAAAGTCCAAATAATTGAAAAAACCACTTCGGATGGAACCCTAAACTTGCGAATAATTGTTGCTTGGTCGGCTAAAGAATGCCAATGTTGACATGGAAACTCAATATTCAAGCCCCTCTAGATCAGAAACAACCCTCGTGAAAACAAATATAGGTCTGGCTAATTCGAAATACGATGGCATAGAGAGCAACATAGTAGAATGGATTCCACGCAATGATCAAGTCCATGACGCTTCTGCTGCGCTTACTTTATAGTCGTCAGTTTGAAATGACTGTGATTCTTCATGTACGCAGATGGCAACTGTTAACTATCCTCTTACTTGGCGATTATTCTATAGATCTGCACACCTTTTTCTGCATTGGAGGCATGAAGGTGGATTCTTCGTGGATCTATCTATGCAGTCTGCCATTTGAATAGCAATCTCGCTTGGATTTGGATCGAGCAGCAATGTGCTTATGAACATATTTTATTTGACTTTTGCAATCCCACGGGCATCAACAACAAATAAGGAAAGCGTAGACTTCCTCTCTCATTGGACAATGGGAAGCTATTTGCACAACTCTGGTGACTTCCACAATGGGAGGGTGGCTTCAAGTTTGTATGATAGCTCCTTGTAGCATGTGGCCCCCTCTCCAATGGCGATTTCACTTCTTGGTGATGCTCCTCACACTGTCTCTCTTTCTTCTACACAGAAAGATATCTTGATTCTTTACACAAAACACACACTTCAGCAGCCAATCACAAAACAAATATTCACACTCTAACCTAATCCTATGCTCTAATCCTATATATTTACATAGGATTAAAATTGTGGAATTTGCATGATCACAGCCTCCTCTCATGAGAGAGTCAGGGCTGTACCTGCTCTGATACCAAAATAAAAATAAGACAGAAGACATTGTTTACACAAAAAAACTGTTCTAAGTATCTCATTACACCAAACACATTTACATATATAGGAATAGACAATCTTCTAGATCCGTGAATGGTGGATCCTAGAAGTCTAAATTTAGTTGATACAACCTAGTACAAACCAGGAACCTTGTTCCAATAATGATTATTGTGGTTCCAATGATGAGCTCATGACCAGCTCATTTCTTCATTATTTCCAACACACATGGCATCGTACTGTGAATAAAAATACCATCATTTGGTCTTTGACTGTCCAGAGATGTACTTCATACCCAGACGTGAATCAAGTAGAAGATTTGTCTTTATAAGAAAAACATTCATTTCAAAATAATCCTCACAAGTCTACAATCTTGCCACTACAATATTGATTTGCCAAACTCACTCTAACTTGAAGCTCTTACCTCGGAATGGGTTCTGATCTTCTTGTTGTACAATAATTTTCTTACCAGACTTAAACTTCAGAAAATTTAAATGCCTAAAAGGGACTGTGATTCTTCCATCAAAGTAAAAATGATTTTCTCCAAGATTGCAGTCTTAGATTAAAGACAATGTTCCTGTCCAAGCCACACCATTTATCTCATTGTAGATGAATGAGAAACAACCTTGTAGGCAGACCATCCTCCTACCCATGCAACAAAAATTGATTAAACACTTCGATATTAATTCCCTGATTGGCGGTGTTGTTTTGGGCAGATATTTACTCATATTTAATTCCTTCATTCATACCATATAATTGTAAATCAAACTCAGGCAGAACTGGATTTTTTCTGTCTAAAATGACTCACTCGTAATCTGTTCACTCCATACAGAGCCGTGATAGTTTGACCAGGTTGGATTGTGATTCACGCCAATTTGAATTGTTAAAGGTTATTCATGGAGAGAGAATCCCCCATGAAACAGAGTTTAGGCAACCAAAATTTTTCAGGAAGAAAATATAACGTATCCATGAGGTTTTCTCCGTAGAAAGAATTGTTCTTGTATTAGAAATATAAATTCAATTCAGGAAAAGGAGGTCAACAGAGTTACCACTGTCAAACCTTACTATATATTTATGATGAATTGCTACACACATATCATTAGCATTGTAAGAGTTCAGTGGTAGTATGGAGTCCACAAATCCTATTGTGTCTCACATCTACAAGTGGCCATGTTATTACTATCAAGAATTTTGTATCTATTGCTGGAAAGCACACGCACTTTAATCATCAAAACATATAGGGGATTTCCATATAATTTCTCTATCAAAACATAATAAGAAATCTCAAAATTTTAATAAGAATAGGTAGTCAAGTGAGGATTTCTGTTGACCAAGTCAAAATTTTGAAATAGTCAACCTTGGTCAAAGTTGATCAAACTTGTCCAATGAATGTGTGGACCTTTTTTATGCCTTTGGAAGGAGGATATCACTTCTTATATGCCTTAGAATGATGATGTGTTTGAGTCATTATACTTATAATGATTGTCCATGTGAATCATTACATGGTTTCAAACATATATCATTCTATATAAGATTCTAAAAAGGTATGAGGTTAGTGTTTATAAACATGTCATCATCAAATCAACATTAAAGTCATTACATCGACTTTCGATCTACTTTGGGTGAAGTCAATCGAAAGTTCAAATAGGTAGTCAAATGAAGATTGGTCAAAGTTGTTTGATTGACTCAAGATGAGGGATAATTGAAGACTTTGTGATCTTCACCAATAGTGCAAACAGAAGGGAATGTGCCTCACAAATGGGTATTGTGTAATGAGATACTATTCCTTTTGACCTTGGCAATCAAACTCCCCCCTTTTTCTTTTCCTTTTGCTTTGTTAGCTCCTTCTTGGACTTGTCTTGGACTTTTTCTTCTTGTACACTTGGACTAGGAGACCTTGGCCTTCATTTTATTTGAAGGCACATGAAAGTAGGGCTTGCTTCTTTTTCTTTAGATTGCTTGATTTTTGCAATTTGTCTTGGTCATCCTTTGATTTTCTTTGGATATGGTAAATAATTTTCTTTTACATCAACTTCTGATACAAGGAGTCTTGTACTGGGAGCTTGTCTTCAAATGCCCTTTTTATGAGGCATTATAGGGGGATGACCTTTCATGTTTCAGATCTAAGAAGGCCATTGCTCAACATCAACTCTTCCTATTTGATAACTAGTTAGCTTCAAATGCCCTTTTTATGAGGCATTATAGGGGGATGACCTTTCATGTTTCAGATCTAAGAAGACCATTGCTCAACATCAACTCTTCCTATTTGATAACTAGTTAGCCCCAGGGTTTTACCAATGAGCCTCCTAAACTGTCACAGAATTCGTCACAACACAAGCATGCCCGAGACACAAGGGAGAGCATGGAGGCATTCATGGTGAAGGGGATATAGAGGGGAGGTTAAGAGTCAATCTGTCATTCTCTAGCCAATGGGATTTTGAAGTCAAGGTGGAATGGTATAGAGATGGATATAAGGCCAAATTGTGGAGCCTGTCTAGCCATCGGTAAGCATATGAAGGAGGAAGTGGCCACTGTCACCTTGGTCACTTCTCCAAACTTCTTTGGAAGTCAGAACCTCTAAGGGAAGAGCCCTTATGATAGACTACAAAAACACTCGGGGACAAAGAGAACACGTTTTCCATGCAGAAGTGAATTAGAGACCACTGCCTTGTATCAACCAATTGATGTTGCAAATAGATGTAGATGTAATAAATGAGATAATGTGATGCCAAGGCTAATCAAGGCAAAATGCATTCAACACTTTAGACTTCAAACAAGTGGGACCACTAACTATCATCATTCATATGTAAGCATCCCATTAACCAATCATTTTCCAATAAACAATATGTCTGATATAAAATAAACAATATGACAGTCAACAGTACTGTTGGAAGATGATAACTTTGAAGGTCCTTTCTCATATTTTTGTTGCGAGTGTGGTGAGAAGGACTTGTAAAGGCTTTGTCCTTTGTATATTTATGTAAAAAGTGTCTTTTATATAAATAAAGTGATTTTTGTTTTGTACTTCATAAGTGGGTCACTTTAAGTGATGTATTTAATTATTAAAAGTGAGTTTTAATGATGACCCTTGATCTTGTAATTAAATCTCAACCCTAAATTATGGTAGACAGGGAAAGTAGTTACAAATTTGAAGTATAAGACAAAGTGAAAGGACATTGAAGAAGACACTCACCATCAGAAATGAAAGAAGAAGAATGTGAAGAAGAAAGAGGAGATACCCTAGTGAAATTGGCACGATTTCCAAGAAGAGGAGCAACAACACGTTTTCCAAACTAGCCAGAAGGTGACCATGTAGATTTTGAGCAGACCGTACAACACCACGTGTAGGCATGAATCCCTAGGCAGTCGCTGTTGCATTTATTGCAGAATTGTTAAGATCATACAATAGAGTTAATTCTGCCATGAAAATCGAGGCAAAAAGTACAACAGAAACTACATGCTGTACAACAAGTGTGAGCAAGCCGTACAACTGTTGATTGGCATGTTTTTCAAGGTAGTTTGCTGCTGTTTCAGTTTAGTGAAATTTTGTCAGTGAGGGTTGAAGAAATAATTTTTTGTGTTGAAAAATATCTGAGTACTCTTTCTTCTTTATTGAGAAATTCTTCTTCAGGGTTTACCCCAAGTTGGGGTTTTGCTCAGTCATTTGACCAAAATATATGTGTACAATGTGTTTGCTTCATCTTCAGTGTTTGAAAAGTGTCTTTGGATTTGTGGTTTTAATTTCAAAGTTTATGAGCAAAATTTAATTAAATCCCTAGACATCCAAAATGTTTGACATAATGCATGTGTGATAAATTATTATGCTTATGCCAGTTTTTCTTCAAGTACAATAGTAAGTAGTGACAAAATAAACAATATGTCTGATATACAATAAACAATATGACAGTCATACACGTTATGTTTCAGATGAATATATCAACAGTAGAAAAGAGTAAGGTAAGACCTTCATCCAACAACACTTAACATGCTACTTGACTAACGCCTTCATGCTTGTTTTGTGTGTTTATGTGCAGGGTTTGAGGACTGTTATGGAGCTTACAAGCTGTCCTAAAGAAGGCAGCTCTGAGGAGGACATCCAAAAGGCATCCCTAAAAGGCTGTTATAGCCCACAAAAGGGACTGTCTTGTGGCCATTACAGCCTTGGACAGTCCAAGGAAAAAGGGGATCGAGCCCTAGGTGAGAGGCCAAGGGGAAGCGGAGGCCTATGGGAGGAAGGGCGAAGGTCTGAAGAGGGAAATAGGGGTGATTTAGGGTAATTTTTAGGTCTCATATTTTTGGTAATTTTCAGGGATTTTTAGGATTTCATATTTTTTTTGGGTTTTATAGCTTTCTAAAATTTCGCCCTAGGTTTTTTAGGGACAAAAAGGGCAGGACAAATTTTTAGGAGGGAGGTCCTAAATTCTAGGAAGGCAACAAATCCACGGAAAATAATTTTTTTGATTTTTTTTAGGGTTTCTGATTTTTTATTGTTTTTAGGTTTTTAGGGCTTCCTAAAATTTCGCCCTAGGGTTTTTAGCGACAAGGGTTTTAGATTTCACCCTAACCCTAGGGCATCTAAGGAGGTGACTAAGCTTCCTTTTGAGAAGCCTATCCTGGGTTTGACAACAAAACCTAAAGGCCTAAGGCTCTAACCCTAGAAGGACTCCTATGAGGGACGTACTTCTACAAACCAAGGTGACTAAAGGTTGAAAAATGGCCTAGCCAAGACAAAATGCAGCTCTAATGGCTACCATTCAATCCATAAACATACATCATTCATCAACATTTAACAAAGAGAGACCAAGAAAAACCCTAGATACCTTCTTGTGCAAGTGTTTAGCCAACAAATCATAGCATCACCTTTAGCAAGAGCTTAGAACCAAAGAAACTTCAAGAAATCGTCATCAAATGCAGAAAATCACCTTCCTCAAGAGGAGCACATCACTTCCAAATATCCCCAGTAGGGTAAAATAAGTGCATATTGTTTTATCCCACTTGTTTTATGTTAAAATTGTTGACACCGAGAGGGGGGGTGAATCAGTGTGAAGCCAAATTTTAGCTTATCACGGTTAGCTACCAATTCATCAATCCATTACTCTACCATAATCATTTCATAAACATTATTCACATAGCATTTAGATCATCAGAAACCATAACACAACAGAACACAACACAATATAGATTTGTAATCTTTTTATATTATTTTGGTCCGGCTACAACCGTTAGGCGAAATCAGCACCTACTGATACATAGAGCACCTACTTTGGATCCAGGACCCTGCCTGGTTTTCTTAGACCCTGCTAAGAAGGGTTTGAGGTATCCTAACCTCAGAAGCAAGACAAGCTTGCTTTTACATTAAGGCTCACTGTCACATTAACTCATCAATCTGCAGACACATCAACTCAGCTGTAACACTGCTTATCATTCATCTACTGCTGCTCAACACTGCTGCAATAGTCTCAATCTCTGCTCAAACATCTGTGCACATCAACCAACAATCACAGCTCCTCAATACACTGCTGAATCATCAAGGTCTGTTCTATGAACTGTTGCTGGTCATCACTGCTCAGCACACATCAATTCTGCTGGTCCAAAAACTGTTGGCCAATCAGCTTATCAACAGTTGCTCATACTGATCATCTGCTCTACTGCTCAAGGATCATGCCAATCACATCAACTCTGCTCTTATGCTTAGCAAGTAGTGCATGTCAAGACTCATACCTTGACTGTGGATAACTTCAGACTTTATGCTACCAGACATAACTCATTTCTAACTCAATAAAAGTCAACTCTAGAGTTACATACCTTGGATGCACTTGAAGAATGTCAAGTCTGAGTTTCCTTCTCTTGCTAGGACATATACCTTTATCTTTCACTTACCTCAGTTCAACCCTGAACTTTCTCTTCTTACCTTTACTCAACTTATGAAGGTCTGCTATCATCACATCAAGGTCTGCATCTTTTACTAGTGCATCATCACTGGTGTATGCACTTGACCTTGAACTGTGTGTACATTATAGTAGCTTCCAGGCTGGACTGTGTATGTTCTTGATGTCTGTCAAAAGGGGTGACAAAAACTGTATGCTGAGGAGAAGTCCACTGTTTGCTGGTTATGCCAATCATCAAGAAGTCTTCTCAATCAAAGATTTTCCCATGCATCTTATTCGTTGCTTCAAAGACTTCTACAGTCTCATATACCCAACTGCACTTTAAACTCACAAATTCATGGACTGAGATTACTTCTTTACTGGGCAAAAGAGTCACTTCATTACTGCAAAAGAATTACTTTGTCACTGTGCAAAGGAATCACTACCACATCTCTGTCAGTTTCTCTGTCATATCAATCTAATTAATTTACTTGACTGCTGCTTAAGCAACTTGCCCTACTGCTGTCAATTTATGCTTGTTAACCTTTGCTGTCTTGATCAAATTTCAACTGTGGATGCTACAACAAGCTTTACAGTCTTAAAAAGAGATCATCATTAGATATATCAGGGCATCATCACAGGGTTTGTTTGTATCATCATGCACATTACTATGTACTGTAGATCACATCAATATCAGTACACTACTATCTGTACTTGTCCAACTATGTTACTGTGTAGACATTGTTACTGTATGCACTTCACTTATACTTCACTGATCATCATAGGATGTAAATCACAATGGATTCACTTCACACATCACTGTTTCATAACCATCATCTATTGTCATAAAGATATTAGTGTTATATACATACCATCATTTCGGATCTGTGTAGGACTTGGATTGATGTAGCAAGCATTAACCTTGACTTTGCATACACCATCATCATTGGATCTACGTTGCTGCTGATCAAACTTGGCATCAACTCAACCTTAGAAATGCCATTATTTCACAGTTTATCTCAGGCTTAAGATCGGCATTGAAACTTGGGCTGTTAATCATCATACAACACCAATCTCCTTTTGGAATGTGTCAGTAAATGATTCATCTTCTATTCTGCAACATGTACTTAGCAAAATATTTCATCATTAAAAACAACATGCAAAGAATATCTTCTCTTGATGTCTTCAGATCTTCAAACTCTTGCTATTAGACTTCATACTTGGGCTACGACATACCTGCAATCTTTGATAAAGAGCTTCTTTTTATGCTTTTGATACTGGTTGCTTCCTTCACTTTTGAACTTTGCTATGTGAATATAACAGTTAACAAAAGACCTAATAAATATATGTCAAATCAGTCACTAAGAAAACCTTTTCTGCCTCCTAAATCTTCACTGAGAAAACTTCAGAAATCTGCTGTACTTCACGGAATACATTATGGCTTTATACTACTGCAGCAACTCGAGTTCTGAGTTATACCAAAACATGATTCAATGTTTGATTTTTGACTGTTTGATGCTGATCTCCTTGTATTACAGCTACCCAAAGTTTAGAGAGTAAGTAGACTTCAAAGCAAAACTTGTTCCACTGTAAATTCTGCTCCTAAACAAAGTGATTCGGGTCTGCACTTTACTGATGTTGCTAGTCACCAAGTTTCATCAACAATTTGGGACTGTTTGGGCTTTGGAGGACCCCAAACAACTACTGATGACAACCCTTAACGTCTGCAGCAAAACTTGAAAAATCTCAGACCTTTAAGAGCTGCTGTAGCAGCCCGAGGACAAAGACTGCTGTAGAAAATGACCAGCCCTAAATCTCTGCTGCTCCACAGACAATTTCCACACAAAACGAGCTGCTCCCAACAAAAAATTTCCACTGCTCCTGCGGCTGCCTCAGAGATGGCCGAAATTTCCATGTGAAAAATGAAGAGTTGCGTGGGGTATTTATACTAGTTTATCCTCCATAATTTTAGGGCCGACATACATATTTAATTTATTTTTAATGGGGCCGACATACTATAAAAATATTTTATTATTTTTTAATAAAACTTTGACTGAGCTGACTTTGTGTTTGACTGAGCTGACTTATAATTTTCGTTGGGTCAACTTCAAAAGTTAATATCTCATCAACCATGAGGAACCACGTGACGTGCCACCTACCGTTGGAAAGGGCATGACGAGGGCTATCATCTTATGAGGGTCTTGCTTGCATTGACAAGATCCTTTACTCATATTTTCTTCAATTTGTGCAGGCCATCATGAAATGACTTGAATTCTTCTTGACGGCTTCTTCATGAACTTTTATGGTATAAAGAACTTCATGCAGGGTCAGTGGGTGCAAGATATTCCTTGTGCACTTAGGACCATCTTCAAGAATTATCATCTCTATCAAGGCTCATCATTGCCATCTAACCATATCAATTGCCAGTAGTGGGCTCCATGACCTTTGCAAGGTCATCAGGGTCTTCATCAAGGGTTCCAATACTTCATGGGCTTCTCCATTGTCTGCCAAGGCTTCGGGATTATCTCTAGGGTCTTCAGCATCATCAGCAGGGCTTCTTCAAGAGTCCAACAAAGTGATGATATCGATGACATCAAGGCCATGTTGGCATCAATGACAATTTCATCAACAAAAATGAAGTGAGGAGAGGTTTATTTATAGCCTTTCACACTCACTTTACAAAAATATCCAGGCCGACATGCCTTTAAAATGTCAATTTCAAATTATAAAATGTCAACTTAAAATTATAACAAAAATAATATAAAATAATTCAAAAAAGGGCTAAACTAGGCTTATAGTAGGCTACCTGGGGTATTTTTCCCCAAGGTGCATAAAACTGCTGAAATAAGCGAACCAGTCCGAACGAAAGGCTGGAGTGAATTGGAGGGAGGGAGTCATGCCCCATCTAACCCCAAAAATGCTGTAAATCCCTCAATGACCCCCCTCAAAGTAGAAGTACGACCTTGGAGGAAGGATGACGTCCTTTGAGTAAGGAGCCCAAAGAGAGAGGGTGCCAGTCAGCTGAAGGGCCAGGAGGGTGTCTGAGGTGGCTGTGAAGGGAGACCAAGGTCTTGTAGCTGAAGCAAAGTCCATCGGTGGGGTCATGTGACCTAGTGATCAACCCCTAGGATCCCCAGACACCAACCCCAACCAAGGGAGTCAAGAGTGCCATTAAGCCATAATACTCTTAAAGGAAGGACCAAAGGGCCCAACCATGACCACCACTACTGAATAACATCCCTCCTAGTAAAAAATTGGCCTCTTTCTCCTTGGGGCACATCTGAAGGTGCGCTGGGTTTAGGTGCAATGTAACACTGGCTCTAACTGTAGGGTGAGTGCTCTTCACGGGAGTGCTCGAAAACCTATGAATCTTTTGGTACTTGTAGATCTACACACACATCAAATATCCAAAGGGATTAAAAGCATCTTGAGGCAGACACTTCTGTCATGCCTTGCTCAAAATAATGAAATGCAACTAACTCAATCGTGAAAGAACATGAAATGCAATGCAAAGATAACAATAATATGCTTAGACTCAAACAAAACTAACCCTACCTACCCTAAACATGATAATAAAAGAGAGTTAAGTGTAGTCATACCATCAATGTAACCATTTGAGTAAACAATTCATACCTGATGTCTTACCTTTGTCTTTAAATGCAATCCATGCTAATACCTCATCGATGACATGTCGGGTACGTACCAAGATCTTTATTTGGGTGAGGAAAGGAAACTGAACCACTCTAGGAACCTCGAAGACTTGAAACCGATGCCATGGAGAGGGATTGCTTTGACAAGCTTTGTTGATCCATGCTTCTAGTAGACTTATGTATGGGACACCTCCATCATACATTTCTATTAAGAAATTTTTTTGCTTGAAACTTGTCCACAGATCTTGAACTTGGGAGGCTATTAGTAAAGTAGGTCTTCGAAAATCTTCATATGTCATCTGCAACCTGCCCTTGTATTTACTTAAAGCATTTCTTTGGATACACAAGTATATTCCTCGTCTTTGTAGCAATCATGTTAATATCTCAAATAATCCTTGAAATTTTGCAATTGTCAGCTATAAAATTCATACCTTCATTCTTCAAATGAAAAGATAAACAATAAATACCATGAAATTGAGAAATGAAAATGATACTTGTCCACATACCTGTTTCGATCTTGTTGAAATGAATCATTAAGGACTTATCGAGATAGGAATGAAAGGGCTGAGCAACTCCTGCAAGATCTTTTGAGGAACACACCTAGGAATGACGATTTAGGTTCATCTTAGACTGCAAAGAATAGTAGGCCTAACCCACTGGAAGGGATGGCGACCCAGTCAACTCTGCATACACTTTTCTTAGGTGGACAAGACTGAACTAAATCGTATATCACATTGTCAAGAGAGTGTTTTCCCAAATCTTCACACTTTGTATCATATTGAGGCATGTGAGTATAACAATCATCTGTGACGTCTGGCAATGCTTCATGATCAATTGAGATGGCAAAAGGATTGACCCATTCTTCATTGTCAGCATCATAAGGAGATGGAATAATCATATCTTACTCAATAGGGCCCTCACAGAGTATGTCTTCAATATCCCTGCTCGAGGTAAGAAGAAGTTCTTCATCCCAAACAACGTTGAATTCGGGCTCACGCGGATCTGTATTAACTTCATCGAGTTCTTTTTCATCACTGTAGAGTTTGGAAACAATACTACCAGGTTTCGGAGAATCATAGAGAGGTGGAGTCTGGACCCATGAACATCCAATAATCATCATCCTCCATAATTCTGTCATTATGTCCCAAGAAATTTGAGATGTCATAAGAAGTTATTGTGTGTTGACAAGGAGAATTCACCCTTTCCTTTTGCTCTTCAACTTCTTCAACTAGGGCTTCTTGACCTTCGTATGTATGATCACCATCATATTCTTCTGCATGAGGAACTTTGTCTTCAGATACTATGCTTGAGAAATCATCAATTAGATCCTGGAAAATGGTTTCTTGAACCTGATTTTCGTTTTGGATTTCCTTACGGAGCAAGTTCCTTGCATGTTGTACATGAGGCATCTATTTGTCACGTCGCTCTGGAATCTGGATCCCAGTGGCTACAAAACGTTTCCACCAATCCTGCAAAGGATGATATCGTTCCTTTGTTTAGGCCCACAAACCAAGCAAGAGCCTTTTCTCCTAGGTGAAGAACAAATGATCACATGTAAACACCTTCTTTTTCTTTAATACCATATTCTGAAGCCAAAGTCATAAACCATTCAACATGGTGTGCGACATTATCACGGTCACCCTTGAAGGCATGCTAGAATATCTCTATTAACTCATCTGAATATGTTGGAAAGTATGACAAATTAAGAGGAGCGAAACCTATTTCCATTTCCGCATTTGTCGGATTATTAGGATCTTTAAATTCAAATAGAATATCCTCTTTGATTTCTTTGCTAGGACCATCTTGTTTCTCGATGTTTCCCAAAGTCTCTTCCCACATATGGTTGATCATGACCTTTCTTACATGTTCCTCCATATCATAATCCCAATCCTTACTGAATACATCGATCAATTGTCTAAGTGAAGAAAATTTTTTGCAAGGAGATCTTTTATACCAATTTCTGACAGTTAAGTTGTCCTCTAAGTGGAGAGATAGCAGGAAGAGCTTCATTCTGTTGTCTTCATGTATGATATTGCTAGCTTGGAGAAATTGCATGGATTCCTAAACATGTGTTGTTGCATGATACTTATATTCTTGAAATAATGGAAAAAGTGCTTTCCCATCATCTTGAATGACATACTGGTGTGGATATCCCGGAATGCACGAAAAATCCAATATATCCATCCATAATTCATAAGCAGATGCCATATCATCAGGCTTCCTTGTCTTCATAGAGCACTTCTTTTTATTTCTCTTCAGTTGGAGTCGCCAGGAGAGACCTTCCAAGTTAGCTCAATAAATCTCACCAAAGTACTAAACAAAACAAGGCCGTACCTGAGATAATGTTGATTGAGTTCTTGTGGAGTCGCTAGGTAATACTTGCAAGGTTAGTCCTTGACAATAATATTTTCAAAATACCAAGAAAGACTTACCTCAATTTTCTCACCGAATGTCATTCTTGCCAAGGTTGTGAATGACTCTGGATCAACTTCAAATTTTGAAATGGTCCTCGATAATGGTGCCAAAATGTTATCGGATGAAATAGCAAGCCTAGCCATTGGTAAGCATATGAAAGAGAAAGAGGCCATTGCCACCTTGGTCACTTCTCCAAACTTTTTTGGAAGTCAGAACCTCCAAGGGGAGAGCACTTATGATAGCCTACAAAAACACTTGGGGACAAAGAGAACACGTCTTCTATGCAATAGTGAATTAGAGACCAGTGCCTTGTATCAACCGATTGATGTTGCAAATAGATGTAGATGCAATAAGTGAGATAATGTGATGCCAAGGCTAATCAATGCAAAAGGCATTCAACACTTTAGACTTAAACAAGTGTGACCACTAACTATCATCATTCATATGTAAGCTTCCCATTAACCAATCATTTTCCAATAAACAATATGTTTGATATAAAATAAACAGCATGACAATCATTCACATTTAGTTTTAGACGAACATATCAGTAGTAGAAAAGAGCAAGTTCAGACTATCACCCAACAACACTTAACATGCTACTTGACTAACCCCTTAATGCCTGTTTTGTGTGTTTATGTGCAGGGTTTGAGGACTACTATGGAGCTTACAGACTACCCTAAAGAAGGCAGCCAAAAGGAAGCCCTAAAAGGCTGTTACAACCCACAAAAGGGATTGTCTTGTGGCTATTGCAGCCTTGGATAATCCAAGGAAAAAGGGGACCAAGCCCTAGGTGAGAGGCCAAGGGGAAGGGGAGGCCTATGGGAGGAAGGGTGAAGGTCTGAAGAGGGAAATAGGGGTGATTTAAGGTAATTTTTATGTTTGATTTTTTTTGGTGATTTTCAGGGATTTTTAGGATTTTATATTTTTTTGGGTTTTAGGGCTTCCTAAAATTTTTCCCTAGGGTTTCTAGGGACAAAAAGGGCAGGCCAAATTTTTAGGAGGGAGGTCCAAAATTCTAGGAAGTCCAAAAATTCACAAAAAATATTTTTTGATTTTTTACTGTTTTTAGGCTATTAGGGCTTCCTAAAATTTTGCCCTAGGGTTTTTTAGGGACAAGGGTTTTAGGTTTAACCCTAACCCTAGGGCATCTAAGGAGGTGACTAACCTTCCTTTTGAGAAGCCTATCCTAGGTTTGACAACAAAACCTAAAGGCCTAAGGCTCTAACCCTAGAAGGACTCCTATGAGGGACGTACTTCTACAAACCAAGGGGACTAAAGGTTGACAAATGACCTAGCCAAGACAAAATGCAGCTCTAATGGCCACCATTCAATCCATAAACATACATCATTCATCAACATTTAACAAAGAGAGATCAAGGAAAACCCTAGATACCTCCTTTTGCAAGTGTTTAACCAACAAATCATGGCATCACCTTTAGCAAGAGCTTAGAACCAAAGAAACTTCAAGAAATCATCATCAAACACAGAAAATCACCTTCCTCAAGAGGGGCGCATTACTTCCAAAGAGCCCTAGTAGGGTAAAATAAGTGCATATTGTTTTATCCTACTTGTTTTATGTGAAGTGAGGAGGTTTAGTCATAGCCTCTCACACTCACTTTACAAAAATATCTAGGCTGACATGCCTTTAAAATGTCAATTTCAAATTATAAAATGCCAACTTAAAATTATTACAAAAATAATATAAAATAATTCAAAAATGGCCTAAAGTAGGCTACTTGGTGTATTTTTCCCCAATGTGCCTAAAATTCCTAAAATAAGTGAATGATTCCAAATGAAAGGTTGGAGTGAGCTGGAGGGAGGGCGTCATGCCCCATCTAACCCCGAAAATGCTGTAAATCCCTCAATGCCCCCTCTCAAAGCAACAGTACATCTTGGGAGGAAGGTTGACGTCCTCTGAGGAAGGAGCCCAAGGAGAGAGGGCGCCAGTTAGCTGAAGGGCTAGGAGGGTGTTTGAGGTGGCTTGTAATACCTCGGTTTTGACCCCATGGTAATAAAATTGTACATGATGTAAATGTTGTTATCAAATCATGACGAGGAGCTCAAGGCCAAGGACCTACCATCGATTTGGTGTTATGTGTATCAACGATGAAGATCAATGCCGATGGTTATAGTGCTAGTCAGGCACAGTATATTTTGAAATATCATGTAAACATGCAATTTAATAAAATACCACAACTAGCTATGCAATGCAACGAAAAAGATGGGGGCATGATTTCACAAGGAATAGGGAGGGGAGTTATTCAAACCCCTGAGCCATAGGGTGAGGCCAGATGTTGATGGGGGAACCCTCAAGCTCTCATTTAGCTTTTTTGTCCTCTGCACTCAATCATTAAATTCTTCCAGAAGTTGGTTGAGGCAGTTAATGCCTTGGGCAGGGAGAGGCATGGTAGTCGATGTCGTGCCTGAGCAAACCTGCAGCCTGGGGGAACCCATATTCTTGCTTATGGGGCAAGTAAGCGCCCAGGAAATGTGTGCCCGAGTTCTTTCTTTCCTTATCCCTTAGTCGATCGAGAAGGATTCATTATCCAGATACTATTGATCACTCGTTCTTCCTCATTCACACAGAACATTACTCCATCATCAATTCATTCGATCCCTATCCTCATGCAGAGAGTATCATCCTGGAGACATATCGAGAGCTAGCAGAGGCGTTAGTTTCTCGTTCTGCAGTGTATCTCTTCATCTACCCTTGGCTAGAACCTTGTTTTCTGTATTACAGAGTGGTTAGGATCCCTGTTTGTCTGTGTTACAGGCTGGAACCCTGTTTTGCTGTGTTACCTTGTGGTTTGTTGTTGTGTACCCTGGTTTGGGTTTGAATTGTATGCAAGACTTAGGAGTGGAAGAGACATAGAATTGGTTTGAAAAACCTAGTGAAGAGAGGAACCTCACAAAGAGATAAGAGTGGCTGTTGAATCTTCTATGCACACCCTGAAGAGCACTGGAAGGGAAGGCATGGCCTGAGGGACTGTGTAACATAGAAGGGGATACTTCCTTGTGTTGGGTGTGTAGGTATTGTGGATGCCAAGCCAGATAGATCTTGTGGAGGTGTTTTCCAGCCTTGTGAATGAGCTCACTAGCTTAGCAATTTTTCCTTTCCACTGCCTTAACAGCCTGATAAACCCAAATGCAGATTGGCTTGGCTAGTAGCTCGATAAACCCAATTCTATATTGGCTTGGCTGCAACCTGATAAACCCAATTGTAGATTGGCTTGGATGAACAACTAGATAAACCCAATTGTTAGTTGGCTTGGTCGAGTCTTGATGTGCATTTTGGCCATGTGTGAATCATTGCCTGAGTAGCTTGATAAACCCAACAATGTGTTGGTTTGGATGAACAACCTGATAAACCCAATTGTTAGTTGGCTTGGCTGGACCTTAATGTGAATATTGGCTATGTGCGAGTCACTGCTTGCATCCTGATAAACCCAATTGTGTATTGTCTTGGCCGGACAACTTGATAAACCCAACTGTAGGTTCGATTGGCTGTGTTTGATGTGTTCTGGCTATGTGTGAGCCTGCTGTTCCCTAGTTCCTTGTGGAAATCATGCCCAGCTCGGGGGTGGCAGTTGTGTTGAGAGATTGATGAACACAATTGGCCTATGGTTGGGTGGAACGTTGTAGCGACATAGCTAGTTGCAGGACAACTTCATCTTCAAGATAAGTATTCTCTGGTTATTTTTAATTTTGGAATGTATTTGCTTAGGAATTATTATGAATTTGTTGAATGCTTGCTATAGATTCAAGTAGGGTTTACTGCTGTTATACTTTCCTGCATTTTACATCTGCACATGCTTCTTGGTTTCCAATGCATTTTTCTTAAGTTCATGGAGGTTGCAAGCCTGGTTACAGGGTCACAAGGCATTTGACTCTAGCGTTTCCGCACCTCGGAATCTGCATGCAGAAGCGGAAATCGGAAAGCCAAAGGATAAAGGTAAGTATTTTAGGATTTCCGCACCTCGGAATCCGCTCGCGGAAGGCAGAAATCGGAAATCCAAAGGATAAAGGTAAGTATTTTAGGATTTCCACACCCCGGAATCCTCCCGCGGAATGAAAAATGCGGAAATTGGAAATCCAAAGGATAAAGGTAAGTATTTTGGGATTTCTGCACCCCAAAATCCACTCGCGGAATGTGGAAGGCAGAAATCGGAAATCCAAAAGATAAAGGTAAAGCATTTCGGGTTTTTCCGCTACCCGAAAACCGCCCGCAGAATGCAGAAAGCGGAAGGCGGAAAGTGGAAAGTGAGCAATTGATTATAAGGCAATTTGGGTTTTCCACTACCCGGAGCGCGCTGCGGAAAGTGCAAAGCGGAAGGGCCAAAAATAATAGTGGCGATTTGCAGAGTTTTGCTTGCCGCAAGCCGCATTGCGGAAGGCAGAAAAGTCAGGTTCAGTGCGAAAATGACTTTTCTAGTCATAGAGTGGATCTCTGAGCTGGGGAACGACTGTTACAGTGGTTTTTAAGCTGCAGAATGAATGTTAAAGGACGAACATGACCCATGACTGTGTTTAAAGAAGAAGAAATAACTTAATTTTTTTTTATTTTGCATATCAGTCAGGTGTATGGGTACGTTTTTTTTTGTTGGTTGAGTGCCCTGTGACTTGTTGGGCGAACCTTTGGTCTGAGAAACCATGATCCAGGGGCATCTTAGCCGTCAAAATCACTCGGGGATCACACCCGGCCTGGTCGCACCAATCCTTAGCAGGTGTATGGGTATGTTACAAAGTGGTATCAGAGCTATTGGTTACAACATTGGGCCTAAATGGGCCAAGTGACTAGTTATTAGAGCTATTGGTTACAACATTGGGCCTAAATGGGCCAAATGAATAGTTATCAGAGCTACAGGTTTCAACCCTGTTGCCTTTTGGGAACATCTAGTTCCGCCGCATTATGGAAAAGCTTTGTTCTAACCGTAAAAGTTTGTTTGGAATAAATAGTTTGTAGAATGAAGACTGTAGCGAAACGGTTGGCAGGTAATTTATAAATTTATGAGATTATTGTGCAACTAACAATGGTGTTTATTAACACATTTTGCAGAGTCATCGTGCAGTTTGGAAAAGTTGGTTTTGGCTCGGCCATGAGAATCAACATCATGAATGATGCACAAGATCGCGATGAGCTCGAGGTAGATGCCATTGGGGAGAATATACAGGTTGATAATGCTGAGACAGAATCCAATGGAAGAAGATATCAAGAGACTTCCTCATATATTGCAGCCACCATAGTGCACAAAATCACATTCTTCCCCAACCTTAATTCAACATATTCAACAAAAGGGGTGCTACCATTTAAATCAAATTACAGATCCTACTTCAACAAACATATGGCATCAAGGGTGGAAGAAGAGTCAAGATTTGGAGATCCCAGAACAATGGGCAAACCGTTGGGATCAGTACACGATAGCTCGACAAACCTCTCACTTCAGAATCACTAACAGAGAAGATGAATTGATTTGGGAAAAAGCTCAATTCGGGAAATACACCCCAAAGATTGGTTATCAACATCTCTGTTCTCAACTCTTCCAAGAGAGACAAAAGTGGTGGCAGAAAGGGATTTGGAAGACAAAATGCCTGCTAAAGGCAAAAATCTTTTCATGGTGTGTCATTGCAAACAAAATCCCAACATGGGAGAATCTTCAGAAAAGATAGGTTGAAGGCCCAGGATGGTGCAGCCTTTGCAAAGATGCCGAGGAAAATTCAAATCATCTCTTCTTGCACTGTGTTTTCTCCAAACAGGTCTGGGAGCACTCAAAATCTCTCACATCCTCAATCTTTAGTTGGAAAGGCAGCATAGTCGAAGAGGCATGGAAGGATTGGTCAACATCCCCTTAAACAACCCAGATAAAAGCCCTACCACTCATCCACATTTGGGGTCTATGGCTAGCTAGGAACAAAGCCATTTTCCAAGAAAAAGACAGCTCACCTGAATAGGTAGCGAGAAGGAGATTAGATATAATCTCATACTTTTCCCAAGCAAAAAACATACCCCCCCAAAGAATTGTTGCATCTGAACTAGTGAACAGAAACACTCCCTGGGCTTTCTTCGATGGCGCCTCCCAAAACTCGACATGTGGAGGAGGTGCATGCTTATTTCTAAATCAAAGACACTTTTTTCAAATATCCTTGGGATTGGGAACTGGAACCAACAACTATGCAGAACTCATGACGTTGAAATTACTTCTTTGTTTTACCATCGAAAGAAATTGCAGACAGTTACAAGTATATGGTGACTCCATGGTGGTTATAAACTGGATGAATAAGATTCATAAATGTAGAATTGCTTCTCTAGATGCATTATATGAAGAGACAACCCATTCTCTCTCATTCTTTGAAACAATCTCTTTCACTCATGTTTACAGGGAGCGAAACAAGGAGGAAGACAAGCTATCAAAAAAGGGGTTGAGATTGCAATGGGGTGAATGGAAAATTTTGGAAACACAAGACTCAAAGGCCACGGAATATCCGCACATGCCCTTTATAAATCCATCACTTTAAAACTTCGGTAAATATGAAGTATTTTTTGAAAGTAAAGCACAAACAGTTTTCATGAACAGGATGGAAGCAAAAACTCAGCTGATCAGTATATGTACAGTTCGAAAAATGTAATAGTTTTGTTTCAGGAAGCAGGCCTACATGGGTATCTTTTTTTTCAGCCATCAAGACAGTCTTTTAGGACTAGTCTGGTCTCTTTAGATCCCGGAAGGGAGGAATATTTACATCAGAATAGATGTAAGAACATGTTTTTTTGTAAAGCTGGTTATAGCAAGAACAGAACACATACTATATTTAGTATGCAACTTATGATTAATAAAAATCAGCTTTTTTTTTTCAGAAAAAATATTGCAGCCACCATGAGAAGCCCGCGCCACCATGAGAAGCCTAAGGGCGGGATTGCAAAGTTGCAGAGAAGACAATGAGAGGATGATTAAAGCTCAGGAAGAGCAAAATCAGCTGAATGCAGCCATGCTACAGAGTTTGACAGACATCCAAGGGCAAATAAACTTTGGGCATCGGACAACAAATCTAGAAAGAAGTGGCAATAGTGCAAGAAGAAATTCCTGTAAGAGGTCCATCATTTCTAGAAAAAGGTCTTCTAGTGGATCATCTGACTCTGAAGAATCCTTCGGGTGTTCAAGCTCTTCATCTCACAAGAATAAGGGAAAGAGGTGTTACCAGAACAGTTCACACGGGGAATTTAAGAAGGCAAAGCCTCCTACATTTGATGGTGAGGTAAAGTACAGTCAAGAAGCTGAAGCTTGGCTTCTTGGGATGAGAAAGTATTTCCAAGTCCAAGACTACTCTAGAAATATGAAGGCAAGAGTAGCCATCTTCAACTTAGGTGGAAGAGCATGTATATGGTGGGAGCACCACAGGCAAGTGAAGAAGATCAATGAAAGGACGATTGTGTGGAAGTAGTTCAAGAAATATTTTTGAAGCAGAAGTACCTCTCTGATAGGTACTATGATGATAAGATTAAAGAGTTCTATGAGTTGAAATTGGGACAATTGACCATGGAAGAATATGCAAACAAATTCTTGGAACTATTGAGGTATGTCAGGTATATCCGAGATGATAAAGTGAAAATTCATCGTTTTCTAAGTGGATTACCTCAGTCATATAAAGACAGGATTGAGTTTGATGAACCTCGAACTTTGGAAGAGGCTATAAGGAAGGCCAAGTATTGCTATGACTAGAACAAAAGCAGACCTGATGTCTGTAAGGCATGGAAGGACAAGAAGAATGAGAAGTTTGATCAAAGGAAGAAAGGTTTCAAACCCTCTCACTTTCGAAGTCAACAAAGGCAGCCATCACAAGCTGTGATTAAGCCAGTTAGAAGGATGGGAGACAAACCAAGAGATACAAAGGATCCAAGAGAACCACTCCAATGTAGGGGATGTGGAGGAAACCATATGCGTAGGAACTGTTTGCATGAGAATGGGAATGTAAGGCAAGTTCACAACATCCAAGGAGCTGAAACTGTGGGTCAAGGGGCGAGCACCATCCCTAGAATCTATGCAGCATTAGAGGACCGCCAAGGAGATCATCAATCAACTGTGATTGAAGTCGAAGGTAAGATTTTTGAGCAATCTATTTCTATTTTGATTGACCCTAGATCTACTCACAGTTATATCACTCCTAAAATTGTTGAGATTTGTGCTTTTAAGAAATTAAAGCATAACAAATCATGGTTAGTTCAACTAGCCATTGGAACCAAGAGAAAAGTTAGTGAAGTGGTAGAGAAATGTCCATTAGTCACTTGGTTCTTATGATATTCTCATTGGAATGGATTGGTTGGAAGCACACAAGGTTAAGCTTGACTACTACAACAAGACATTTGAATGCATGGATGAAGAAAGAAAACCAAGTGTCGTAAGAGGCATTCCAAAAGTGATTTTTGTAAGGCAGATTTCAGCAATGCAGTTAAAGAAGTTCTGTAGGAAAGGTTGTAGATTGTATGCAGCCCATGTTTTGGAGGCAATGGAAAATGAAACTCCTAGGTTGGAGGACTTTCATGTATTGCAAGAATTCAGGGATGTTTTTCCTGATGAGATTCTAGGACTTCCTCCAAAGAGAGACATTGACTTTACAATTGACCTTGTGCCTGGAGCAGCATCAGTGTCCAAGTCACCCTACAGGATGAGCACACCAGAATTGCTAGAGTTGAAAATGCAGTTGCGAGAGTTGTTGGAAAAGAAGTATATTAGGCCAAGTGTGTCCCCGTGGGGAGCACCAATTCTGTTTGTGAAAAAAAAAAGATGGGACACTCAGGTTATGTATTGACTACAGGCAATTGAACAAAGTCACTGTAAAGAATAAATACCCATTACCTCGAATTGATGATCTATTCGATCAAATGAGAGGAGCAAAGGTATTTTCAAAGATTGACTTGAGGTCTGGTTACCATCAAGTAAGAATCAAAGAGGAAGATGTTCATAAGACAGCCTTTAGAACAAGGTATGGGCACTATGAGTTTGTAGTGGTACCATTCGGTCTCACAAATGCACCAGCTACATTCACGTGTCTCATGAATAGTGTTTTTAGCAAGTATTTGGACAAGTTTGTTCTTGTCTTCCTAGATGACATTCTTATCTATTCTAAAAATGAAGAAGAGCATGAAGAACATCTGAGAATGACATTGCAATTGCTAAGGGAGCATAAGTTGTATGTAAAGTTGAGCAAATGTGACTTTTATAAAGAAAAAATTCATTATTTGGGTCACATTATCTCAGACGAAGGAATATTTGTGGACCTTGAGAAGATTGAGGCCATTATGAATTGGCCAAATCCAAGGAATGTGACAGATGTGAGATCCTTTATGGGACTTGTAGGGTACTACAGGAGGTTCATTGAAGGATTCTCCAAGGTCGCACATTCAATCACTTCTTTGCAAAAGAAGGGGATAAAGTTTGAGTGGACACCAAGATGTGAAGAAAGCTTCCAACAGTTGAAGAATCTTCTCACAAGTGCACCAATTTTGAAAATTGCAGACCCAAAAAAGGACTTTGTGGTGTGTACTGATGCATGTAATTGAGGACTTGGAGGAGTTCTTATGCAAGACAACCACATTATTAGAATTTGAATGCCATTTAGATCTTCAAGCAGATAGTTCTAATAATGTTTGCAGCAAAAGAATGGAGAATGAAGATACAAACTGAACAAAACAAACCACACAGGGAACAGACAAGTATTGCTCAGGAATTTACAGTATCATTGACACTAATTAAATTCGGTGTTACAATAGTTTACATAGGAAAAGAATTCGAATCAATTAGGGATGATTCAAATCTATCCACCTGGATCTGGCTGTATCTAACTGAATCTCTAACTCATGGTCTCCCAATCAATATCGGAGTCTAAAGATCAACTCCTTGATGTCCAACAACTCAAACAATCAGTGACAGCTAGTTAACTCAGTGCAACTAAGTGTGGTAGGTAGGAAAAGCGCTCCTCCCCATGCAGCCATGCATTGCTAGCGCTAGCTAACTGATTGTGAACTAACTGAAGGTAACTGGGGGCTAACTAAGACTTACTAGTTCCAACTCCGACTAACTGATGGAGGTTGGTGCCGAGACTCCTAGTGGCTCCTGAAATGTAGGGATTGGTCTAGGAGGCGCCCAAACTGATGCATGCACATGCAGTAAGTGGCAGTTAACCTCTAGCAGTGTTCCCCACACTCCAGTAATTGATCTAGGTGGCTCCATTAGGCCAAGTGGACCCAATGGTACTAGTGGACCCAAATAATTATTAAGGTTCCTAAGCTAGGCAAATATAATCTAATAGACAGTATGGTCTAGGGAGGATTAATAATCTTAACAACCCTCTTGAATCCCAACTTAGACAACTGTGGGCCCTGGTAACAAGACCATAGGTAACCCAAATACAATCTAAGAGACATGAATAAAAAATGTTGCTTAATATAACTGAGGAAACAAGGGAAAACCCCCCTCAAAATAAGTAGGAAATAACAAATTGCAAGCTATCTTTAGAAGAAAGAAGCTTCCTCCTTAGAAAAATAACTTGAGCGAAAACACTGCTGCAAATTTGCAGCTATATGCAGCAGCATGGTCCATCATTGGACCTCTCAGTGTACTTCTGAACTGATGACTCTGTTTGTCTCTATTGGATGGTGAAGGTAGGGAATGATCAAATTTCTGCTTCTGTGGGCCATATAGCTGATCAATCACCATCATTAAGTAGCATCGACCTAGAACTTTGCTGCACCATTCTGTAGAGAGCGAATCTGTGAGAGATAGTGCAGCATGCTCATTCTGATACTAGGACCTTGTTATTCTTCTATCTTCTGGAATTCCAGCACCACTTCCAGCTGCATTAAGAAGCTTTTGAGCCCATTTGGGTTTAGGCTTCTGATTAGGAATGGGTACTGGATCTGGATCTAGAATCTCTTGAGATTTAGTCTCAATAACAGGATCATGCTGTATGTGATCTTCTTCATCTAAATCTAAAACCTGTAGCACATCATCATCATCAAAAATAGGTGGAGAAATAGTTATACCTTCTTGTGCTGTTGGAGGAGTATCATGTAGCTGATCTTCTTTGAAATGGACACTTCTTTCAATGAAGCATCTTCTGGTAGCAACCTCCATCAGTTTGTAAGCTTTTGCATCTTCTGCATATCCCAGCAAAATGCATTCTCTACTTTGGGCTTGGAAGGCCTTCCTCTTGTCAAGTAGTATTCTGGCCCAAGCTTTGGAACCAAAAGCTCTCAGATGAGAGACATTGGGCTTACACCCATGCAGTGCTTCAAATGGAGTGATCCCAACCATTGACTTGTGGGGCACCCTATTTTGCAAATACGAAGCACAGTTTACTGCTTCAGCCCAAAGAGGAGGTAGATGCTTGGCATGGAGAAGGCATGTTGCCATCTCTTTCAGTGATCGGTTCTTCCTCTCAGCCACACCATTCTGCTATGGTGTGTATGGAATTGAGTGTTCCATTCGAATCCCCTCTGATTTATAGAAACTATGGAAATCTCCTTTCATGTATTCACCTCCTTTATCAGATCTTATTGGCTTGATCTTCTTATTGAAACTGTTCTCAATCATAGCTTTAAAAACTTTAAAATTCTAAAAAACTTATGATTTTTGTTTCATGAAGTAGATCCAGCAATACCTAGAACAATCATCAATAAAGGTGAGGAAATACCTGCAACCATTAATGGAGTTTGTGGGCATAGGTACAACTACATCACTGTGTATCAAATCAAGTGTAGAGACAACTCTATGTGCCTTCCCAACATCATACTTCTTTTCTGGATGCTTACCTACCAAGCAACCAACACATGCTCCATCGGAAGTTTGGATGGAGGGCAAACCTTCAACCATTTTATCATTGTGTAGCTGCTTCAAATATTTGAAATTGAGATGGCCAAATCTCTCATGCCAAATCTTGCTGGTGTTGTTAGCATGAGACAATAAAGTTGTAGGAGGAGAAACATGTAAGAAATGTGAAAACTCATAAGCTTTGGTAGAGTGATTTGCAATACCTTTCACTACAAGCTTTCCAATGGCTTTTTTCTGTAATCTCAAATGATTCTGAATCGAATGTATCTCTCTTGGGAGAGCTTGTATGAGTCATATGGTAAACAGATAACAAGTTAGCAGCAAGGGAGGGCACATATAAGACATTTTTGAACTCACCATGCTTCGCTCTGACTGAGCCCCTTCCTTCTGCTGGAATTTGGGAATCATCTCCCATGTGAATGTTAGGCCCCTTTGATAGTGAAAGAGTAGAGAAGGATTCTTTGGAAGCAACCATGTGGTTGGAAGCTCCAGAATCTATTATGTATGCCAAGGATGGAGTGATAGTTGCTTTCAAAGCATGACACCTTTCGACATCTTCTATATGTGCTTCTTCATCAGGCTTCTTTGCTCTTGGACGAGCAATATTATGCTCTTTGAGAAGAGCAGACATTTCATCAAGTTCCTTCCTCATACAATGATCTTCAAGATGGTACCCCTTTTCACAATAGGGACATAACTTCTTTTCAAACTTCTTCTTTTGCTTAGAGCCGGAGGTTCCTTTGGAAGTTTGCTGATTAGGTTTAGGCTTCGAATCAGCTGCTTTTGGCTCCTTCTTCTTTGATTTCCCCTTTGCTTGCGCTTTGGAAGAGTTAGAAATTAGGAGAGCTTGATCCTTGGAGGTCTTGATGATTCCCATTCGAATCAACTTGTCTTGCTCCTTGATTAAAGACTTGGAAAAAGAATCTAATGAAAGGATTTTCCAATCGGGGAAGCCATTTCGCTTGGAGTGAAATATAGAAACAAATACATAATACTCAGGGCCTAGTTTGCTGAGTATGGAAAGGACATTTTGCTCATCCTTTCCCTCTATTTCGCACTGTCTGCATTGAAGTACTAGAGTCTTGAATTTAGTAAAGAATTGCTCAATAGTTTCGAAACTGCTTGGATGTAAAGATACCAACTCATTCTCCAGAATGTGCCCCCGAAGCTCATCTTGTTTGTTAAACAAGCTATCAAGCTTCTCCCAGGCTTCTTTGGGAGTCCTCAAGCCTTCTAGGTGGAAGATGAGATCTCTGGATATATGAGTACATAAGTACCCAAATGGTACATCACAACGGTTCAGAAACTTGTTCCTTTCGACTGGCTCATGAGGCTCAGGCTCCCATCCATGTATGATCTTGTGATAGCCATGCTTAGGCAAGGCTAGCTGCATATCAACCCTCCAATCAAGATAATTGGAAGTTGTGAGGATTCGAGGTGTAGGAGATTGAGTACCCATGATTGCTCCGACTGAAAAGGCTGCAAAGCTTCACACAAGCTACGTAGCACCTGTAATTTTCACTGCAATAACAAACTAAAACATATGAACTGTTAGAATCATGGCTCTCCTCTCGACATGAACATGTTTTCAAGGTCCATCACGCCCTCTCCGCTGCTTTAAATAAATTCAGAGCTAGTAAATTTTCATAGGGGACTTATGTGGAACCCAACTGCTTCTGATGTTCAATGGAGAGAAACAACCATGAAACCTGCCTGAGAAGGCTCTGATACCATATTAGAATTTCAATGCCATTTAGATCTTCAAGCAGATAGTTCTAATAATGTTTGCAGCAAAAGAATGGAGAATGAATATACAAATTGAACAAAACAAACCACACAGGAAACAAACAAGTATTGCTCAGGAATTTACAGTATTGTTATCACCAACCTTGTAGTTGCCTATGTGAGATGGATCCAGGATGGACGGTAGAGGGACAAGCAACTAAGGAGGTGGAACCAAGATTGCCTCAACTCCCAAATGGATGGTTGTCACGCCAATCGAAGCAGTCTTCACTTTATGTTAACTTAGCCCAAGACAACAATGGGGGAGACCCAGATCTACTCTCGACAGGAGAGATCAGACCTAGACACCAGATAAGATCAAATGGACTTGAGGTACGTAAGATGTAAGGTGATGGAAACCCTATATCTATGGATGACGTCACTAGGTGAACCAAGGCTTTGGATCAGGGTTTAGGAGATATGATATTTGATCCAAGTTGGGACACAGATGACCTATGAGTTAAATACTAGCTCTGGGGTTAAGGTACTAGCAGGAGGTGAAGATATCCACTGCCTTGGGAAACCTAACCAATGCAGGGAGGGAAAGAACAGGACTAGAGCTATCTAGTATCGATGGATAGACTTGTAGGAAGATATGACAATGTCAAAGCACCCGAACCACCAGGAAAAGGTCAAAACACAGGAGAAAGCTGCAAAAGAGGGGGTAGCACTAGGGTTGGAGATCAGTGCCTTTTAGATTTAGGGAAATGGAGTCACTTTCTGCCCAGCGTTGAAGGAGACCCACCTGGGTATAGACCCGATCTACAAACCCAAAAAGTGGTTTTCTGGAAAAGTCAAATCACAGGGAAAAATTGCAGCATGGAGGATAGCGTTAGGGTTTGAGAATCACTTTTTCAGATCTAGGGCAACAGAGTCACTTCTAGCTCAGCGTTGGGGAAGACCCACTTGGGGCATGACCTGATCTACAAAACCCAGAAATGGTTTGTCGGGAACTCAAGCGGATTGAGCCATAATATTTTTGGTTTTTTATTATTTAGGGTTTTTTTAAGGTAAAAATGGAATTACAGATGCCAATGGATTGAGATCTGGAAGAGAAGCACTAACCTGTAGATCTTACCTGGAAAACCTTGTATATGCCTTGATGATGATGATCCCTACTATTTCGATCAATTTGAGAAGCTTTGTGTGAGTTCTATGTCCAACGTTTTGCCCTAAGGAGTCAATGCGCCCTCTCTCCCGCGTAACAAACGTCAACCATATCAGATTTGCTGCAACATGAGAAAAAATCTAGATGCTACAGAAAAATAGCAAGAAGAAATCATAGATCGCAATGACACTAATGAAAACCCTTTGATAAAAACGAAGACAATCCAAGCGAGTTGAGAAAGCCCTGCAAAAATGCCAAAGCTGAAGTCGCCCTCCTGTAGACAAGACAAAGATTCCCGAAAAAGATATATATCTCACAACAATTTCTCGAATGCTAGGGAGCAAAAGACTTTCTAATCACCATCTAAGAACACCAGATGCAAAGGAGATCCAAGAATGTCCACAAGAAAAGTTTTTCTATTATTCAGTTCCAAGAGCCAAAGACCCCTTACAAATGAGAAGCTTTCTTCTTTAAATAGGAATGAGAGAACCAAAATCTTAACCACTTTTCAAATGGGTGGCTAAGATTAAAAGATACAAATGTTCTAATCAACGGTTGAGATGAGCTCAACATACAATACATGGATCAATGCCATAATATGATATAAAAGTGGACTAAATCACCCTAGGAGAGGGGATCCCACTCAACAAAAATAAATCTAGCACATGGTGGGTCCAGGGAGTGTTAACTAACTCCCTTTTGGGTGTCCCCATGGCATAATAAATAAAATATAATTTTTTAACCGTGAATTGTGCCTCCTCGAGGAAATCGTGAGCCTCCAAAAGCTTTAGAAAATAATATAATATGCTTGAAAAATAGATGTGGGCCCATCCAAGTGCTGCAACTGCTGGAGAAGAAGTGGAAGACATCACCCTCGTCATCATAACTCATCCCATGCCAATTCCTTGCCTCAGTAGCCAAAATCGAATTCGTCAGTAGCCATTTTAATTATTTTTTATCTGCCTTGGGAAATGTGAAGTGCCCAAAACTGCCTCCTAGGGTTCCTGCGTTATCCAACTGATCCCACCAGGCACTCTGGGAGGGGGGTAATATAGTACAAACGAATGGCTAGATCCCCCATGCCCCATACAACGCCCAAGGAGATCCAAGAAAAATATCTTCCTGCTCAGACAGGCCATCAGGTATCGCAAAACTGCACCAGCAGAGTACACTGAGCCAAATCATCTCTGCAAGTGCCCGGAACTGAAAACAAGCTGTCTCACTGGACTCAGAGAGTCCAAATCCATCAAAGGTGTATACTCGTACCCCCTCTAGGTCTCTGTATGATCATCTGCAACATCCAGATAGACAAAATAATAACCTGTAAATGACCATATAGCCAGTAATACTACTCATGCTAGCATCCATCTGCTGCAAGTGTTCACAGGTCAAGACATGCTCTACAAATCATTTAAATAACACTTATAGCAAGTAGTAATCATTCACTGGCGATCTATCAACCATATATAAAGGATTTCACTTATTAACTATGACTCAAGCCAAACTTTCAAGACCATACTCACTTCATAGTTGTAATCATTTTGCTAGTGAAGGGCGAGGGCTAAAATTCACAAGGCTAGGTCAAAGGGTGACTACCAGCTTAACATTGTGACACTTTGAATATGGACAGGGGATACTCACTCTAGCATATGACATACAAGCAACAACAAAGGGGATGGCAGTGTCTCACAAATGGGTGAGTTACTTCAGAGGTGCTTATTCACCTTGACAAATGCTCACAATCCAATTCAATATAAGTAAGGCCAGCAATCCTTAGATATAACTTTAGGAACCATTGCTTTTTTGGGCCTTTGTTTTCCATAGCCTCTGTCCATGTTTTTATTACACTGATTATTATTATTTAGGCTTGATGCATTCATGTATGTTGAAAAACACTACTTTTCATGAATGTATTAAGATATTCTTTTCATTGTACTTCAAAGCCAATTTCATTAGGCTAGCCTTGCATTCACGTATGTTTAAAAACACTACTTTTCATGAATGGGCTTTTTTCATAAGATATTCATTTCATTTCCAAATACATTGTATTGATGGCAGCGCTACTTGTTTCAGGTTAGCCAACACAACCTAGGCAACTTAGAGCCGAGACACAAATAACAGGGAGGCTTGTCCAACAAATGCTCTAGTGGGGAAAAGTCCTCCATGCCATAAGTCAAGTAGTAGGTCGGGTTGAGAACATAACTGGAAGGTAATGGATGGGTGGAGACAATCAATAATGAAACCAACACTAGCAAGCCAAAGTATGGTAGGAATGACTACCTCTATTGTCCGTAAGGGGTAAAACCAATGAGTATAGATCAAGAACTTCCACGTTTGAGTAAGGACATCAATACATAATAACAATACATCCAAGTCCACATATTTATATGACCTCCAGATCATGATACTAAATGCTAATACATGTCACAAGAATGAGTATAAGAGCAATGATAACCATAACACAAGATATATAAGCCGAGTCATAAACATGCAAATAATCCATCTGAACCAACATTAGTCCAAAGAGAAACACTGATACAACTCTGGGCATCAACAACTTCTCTGCAAATGGCTAAAATGACTACACCAGTCCTCAAATCTGAGCATCCTGAGACTTAGTCATGGCATGGGAGAGTACTACAGTCCATCAATAAAATCATGATCCATCATAGATAATCATCTCAGCATCTCATATGTAGGGGAACTGGCTGAACAGTGTACTGAAATCTGAAAAATAGGATATGGTAGCTTGGCGGCTATATATGTGATAACATCCGGCTCCAGCTGGGACAAGTGCTCTGCTGAATAGAGCGCTTGAGAACCTCAGAATCTCTGGTCTTGGCACTCTGCTACTAGCATCTTCAATCAATCCTTCCAGCTCTGTAGCTACTGCCAAAATGTCACCAACTACCTGCAAAATGTCCAGAGCTATACCAAATTCACAGACCGGTCGTCAGCACACTGTGGATAAAAATAAAATGCTGAAACTTAAATGCATGACACTGAAAAGCAGAAAAATAAATCTAATCTATATCCATAACTTTAAGCAAAGTTTAATTTTTTATTGTGCAGGAAAAAAAATGCTAAGACTGAAAACTACACTAAGAGCTTTGAAAAGCAAGCTTCGGGCAAGGACAAAAAGTACAAATCAGAGATCAATAAACCAAAAATTGAGACTAACCCCATTTGTTGATTAAAAATTGAGAAAATATGGAATTGGTCTTTATAGAACTTCTCAATCACCCAATCAAAGGAATTAGCAAAATTGAAAGGAATATGCATCGAGGATGAGAGGAGATGAAATGTTTTACCATTGACCACTTGGCACTTTCGAGACTTTGCACTGAAAATTTCGCATGACACCATACAGAAGGAATTCAAAAGCTGGGATGGGGGGTGGATTGACAAATTAAAGCTTGGTTTGCATCACCTAAAGGTGCTAACACCAATTTTGCATGCGATATGAGACATTTGCTAGAGAAATTGGCAAGATTAAAACTAACCTCCCAAGAACTAGACTCACTATGATTAATCTCCTCAACCCAATCACCTTGACCACCAGTATGACGGGGAATAGCAACAACATTACAGGAATCATTTCTTGGAGGCTCTTGATGATTATTTGGACACAGATAATCATCAAGAGCCTCTTTATTAGGTTCCCTTCCACTGATAAAATCCAAGATTTGCTCTGTGACTGCTTCAGGTAATAATAACAGAGTATCTTGTATGATTTCATTGATATCCCTCTTAGTTTTAGCATGAGGTTTTAAAACATTGTCCTCAAAGTACTCTGTAACATTCTTATGGATTGTAGGCACGCTCATAATTTGGAACATTTCAGGAGAGGAATGATCCAATTGAGAAAGCAAATTCTCAATATATTGATTATCAACTGCACAATCATTGCTAGGTTTATCCTCTAAAGAGTTATCAGTGTTCGTACCCCACTTATCTATTAACAAATCTGTGAACATGTCATACCCAGTGATGGATTCTGGTGCTAAATGATCAAACCAAAGTTGAACATCCCCTCGCAAGGATTCTCCTAACGCTCGCATATAAACATCTTCATTGTCCGCACCTCTAACTTCCATGTAATCCTAGAGAACATCCAAATGACTTTCAATAGATATATCCTTATTTCCATTAAACTGGGGCAACCTCCTAGTGTAATCATTTGGCATAGGATGAGGTGCCCCTAACTTTCAGAAATGTCAAAAGGGGACTGTTTGTCTTGTTTTTAACAGCTCTGGTTATTTGGCTACAAGGCTTTCACTGGGACTGACTTCTAGTTTCATGCCGACTTACAAGTTTATCAGGGGTAGTCATGACAAAACTTGTATTACACTGATGACGAGGATTACAAGGATCATTCACTGGATGCTTGCTTACTAGTCCACTCCGGATGGTTGGGAAATCTTTATTGCATGGGTGAGGAAATTGGTGGGTATCATAAAGATTGTATAACTAGCTTCATACCCATATTCATGCTCGAGATCATCCTCATACGCGTAGTCTAATTGCCTTTCAAGTTCATTTATGCTTTTATTTAATTCCTTCATGCGTCTAATAAATATATCTGAATTGATTATGTTTTATGGGATGGGTTCGCTTTTGAGTGGAGTCGCGTTGTGGAGTTGCCAGGTGAACGAATTGCCATGTTCACCAACGGATAATGTCGTAGGAAAGGTGAGGTATGTCGAACCAAGGTAGGCCTCTACCTCCCCAACAACGGCGCCAAAATGTTATCACCAACCTTGTAGTTTCCTATGTTAGATGGATCCAGGATGGACGGTAGAGGGACAAGCAACTAAGGAGGTGGAACTAAGATTCCTCAATTCCCAAATGGATGGTTGTCACGCCAATCGAGCCAGTCTTTACTTTATGTTAACTTAGCCCAAGACAACAATGGGAGAGACCCAGATCTACCTCGACAGGAGAGATCAGACCTAGACACTAGATCAGATCAAATGGACTTGAGGTGCGTAAGGTGTAAGGTGATGGAAACCCTATATCTATGGATGACGTCACTAGGTGAACCAAGGCTTTGGATCAAGGTTTAAGAGATATGATATTTGATCCAAGTTGGGACACAGATGACCTATGAGGTAAATATTAGATCTGGGGTTAAGGTACTAGTAGGAGGTGAAGATATCCACTGCCTTAGGAAACGTAACCAATGCAGGGAGGGAAAGAACAGGATTGGGGCTATCTAGTACCGATGGATAGACTCGTAGGAAGATATGACAATGTCAAAGCACCCGAGCCACCAGGAAAAGGTCAAAACATAGGAGAAAGAGGCAAAAGAGGGGGTAGTGCTAGGGTTGGAGATCAGTGCCTTTCAGATCTAGGGAAATGGAGTCACTTTCTGCCCAGCGTTGAAGGAGACCCACCTAGGTATAGACCCGATCTACAAACCCAAAAAGTGGTTTTGCCGTAAAAGTCAAATCACAGGGAAAAATGGCAACATGGAGGATAGTGTTAGGGTTTGAGAATCACTTTTTTCAGATCTAGGGCAACGAGTCACTTCTACCTCAACGTTGGGGAAGACTCACTTGGGGCATGACTTGATCTACAAAACCCAGAAATGGTTTGCCGGGAACTCAAGCGGATTGAGCCATAATATTTTTTGGTTTTTATTATTTAGGAAAAAAAGCACTAACCTGTAGATCTTACCTGGAAAACCTTGTATATGCCTTGATGATGATCCCTGCTATCTCGATCAATTTGAGAAAATTTGAGTGAGTTCTATGCCCAATGTTTTGCTCCAAGAAGCCAATGTGCCCTCTCTCCTACACAACAAACGTCAATAATATCATATTTGCTGCATCATGAGAAAAAAGAAATGCTACAGAAAAATAACAAGATGAAATCATAGATCACATTGATGCTAATGAAAACCCCTTGATACAAAACGCATCCAAGCCAAGCGAGTTGAGGAAGCCTTGCAAAAATACCCAAGGTGAAGTCGCGCTCCTGTAGACAAGACAATGTTTCCCGAAAAAAATATAGATCTCACAACAATTTCCCAAATGCTAGGAAGCAAAAGACTTTCCAATCACCATCTAAGAACACCAGATGCAAAGGAGATCCAAGAATATCCACAAGAAAAGTTTTTCTATTATTCAGATCCAAGAGCCAAAGACCCCTTACAAATGAGAAGCTCTCTCTAAATAGGAATGAGAGAATCAAAATCCTAACCACTTTTCAAATGGATGGCTAATATTAAAAGATACAAATGTTCTAATCAACGGTTGAGATGGGCTCAACATACAATACATGGGTCAATGCCATAATATAATATAAAAGTGGACTAAATCACCCTAGGAGAGGGGATCCCACTCAACAAAAAGTAAATGAAGCACATGGTGGGTCCAGGGAGTGTTAACTAACTCCCTTTGGGTGTCCCCATGGCGCAATAAATATAATATAATTTTTTAACTGTGAAATTGTGCCTCCTTGAGGAAATCGTGAGCCTCCAAAAGCTTTAGAAAATAATATAATATGCCTGAAAAATAGATGTGGGCCCATCCATGTGCTGCAATTGCTGGAGAAGAAGTGGAAGACATCACCCTCGTCATCAGAACTCATCCCATGCCAATTCCTTGCCTCAGTAGCCCAAATCGAATTCTTCAGTAGCCATTTTAATTATTTTTTATCTGCCTCGGGAAATGTGAAGTGCCAAAAACTGCCTCCTAGGGTGCCCACGTTATCCAACTGAGCCCACTAGGCTCTTTAGGAAGGGGATAATATAGTACAAACGAGTGGCTGGACCCCCCATGCCCCATACAACGCCCTAGGAGATCCAAGAAAAATATCTCCCTGCTTAGACAGGTCATCAGGTATGGCAAAACTGCACCAGAAGGGTATACTGAGCCAAATCATCTCTGCAAGTGCCCGGAACTGAAAACAAGATATCTCACTGGACTCAGAGAGTCCAAATCCATTAAAGGTGTATACTCGTACCCCATCCAGGTCTCTGTATGATCATCTACAACATCCAGATAGACAAATTATTATTATAATCCGTGTTTTTATTACAATAATCATCTACAATAATAATCCGTGTTTTTATTACACGGATTATTATTATTTAGGCTTGATGCATTCATGTATGTTGAAAAACACTACTTTTCATGAATGTATTAAGATATTCTTTTCATTGTTCTTCAAAGCCAATTTCATTAGGCTAACCTTGCATTCACGTATGTTTAAAAACACTACTTTTCATGAATGGGCTTTTTTCATAAGATATTCATTTCATTTCCAAATACATTGTATTGATGGCAGCGCTACTTATTTCAGGTTAGCCAACACAACCTAGGCAACTCAGAGCCGAGACACAAATAACAGGGAGGCTTGTCCAACAAATGCTCTAGTGGGGAAAGGTCCTCCATGCCATAAGTCAAGTAGTAGGTCGGGTTGAGAACATAACTGGAAGGTAATGGATGGGTGGAGACAATCAATAATGAAACCAACACTAGCAAGCCAAAGTATGGTGGGAATGACTACCTCTATTCTCCCTAAGGAGGGTAAAACCAATGAGTATAGATCAAGAACTTCCAGGTCTGAGTAAGGACATCAATACATAATAACAATACATCCAAGTCCACATATTTATATGACCTTCAGATCATGATACTAAATGCTAATACATGTCACAAGAATGAGTATAAGAGCAATGATAACCATAACACAAGATATATAAGCCGAGTCATAAACATGCAAATAATCCATCTGAACCAACATCAGTCCAAAGAGAAACACTGATACAACTCTGGGCATCAATAACTTCTCTGCAAATGGCTAAAATGACTACATCAGTCCTCGGATCTGAGTGTCTTGAGACTCAGTCATGGCATGGGAGAGTACTATAGTCCATCAATCAAATCATGATCCATCATATATAATCATCTCAGCATCTCATATGTAGGGGAACTGGCTGAATAGTGTACTGAAATCTGAAAAATATAATATGGTAGCCTAGCTACTATATATGTGATAACAAGTATCATTTAGACTAATTAAATCCGGTGTTACAATAGTTTACATAGGAAAAGAATTCGAATCAATTAGGGATGATTCGAATCTATCCAATTGGATCTGATTGTATCTAACTGAATCTCTAACTCATGGTCTCCCAATCAATATCGGAGTTCAAAGATCAAGTCCCTGATGTCCAACAACTCAAACAATCAGTGACAACTAGTTAAATCAGTGCAACTGAGTGTGATAGGTAGGAAAAGCGCTCCTCCCCATGCAACCATGCATTAGCCATGCATTGCTAGCGCTAGCTATCTGATTGTGAACTAACTGAAGGTAACTAGGGGCTAACTAAGACTTACTAGTTCCAACTCTAACTAAGAGATGGAGGTTGGTGCTAGGACTCCCAGTGGCTCTTAAAATGTTGGGGTTGGTCTAGGAGACACCCAAATTGATGCATGCACATGCAGTAAGTGGCAGTTAACCTCTAGCAGTGTTCCCCACACTCCAGTAACTGATCTAGGTGGCTCGATTAAGCCAAGTGGACCCAATGGTACTAGTGGATCCAAATAATTATGAAGGTTCCCAATTTCTGCAAATATAAACTAATAGACAATATGGTCAAGGGAGGATTAATAATCCTAACAGATGTGGTATGTTATGAGTCAAGAAAGTTGAAGGAACATGAGAAGAACTATGCTACTCATGATTTAGAACTCACAGCCATAATAGATGCTCTCAAGATGTGGAGGCATTACTTAATGGGAAGGAAATTTGAACTAAGGACAAACTATTGTGCTCTGAAATACTTGTTTGATCAGCCAATTTTAAACGCTAGACAAGCTAGATGGTTGGAATTTTTGTGTGAATTTGATTTTTAAATCAAACACATAAAGGGAAAAGAAAACAAGGTGGTTGATGCACTCAGTAGGAAGGTACATCAAATGCATGTGGCATTTCTTAGTATTTGCCAACCAGATTATTAACCATATTGTTGAGGATGAAATGTATGTACAGATAAAGGACAAGTTGCAACAACAAAGCGTTGAAAGGAAGTACGAGGAATATAAATTGGAAGAAGATGAACTTCTTACTTATAAGAACAAAATTTATATTCCAAATGTGGCAGACTTGAGGACAATTGTTATGGATGAAATCCATCAAACTCCATATACTGGTTACCCACGATATCAAAAAACAATTTCTATAGCCAGAAAGCAGTATTTTTGGCCAGGAATGAAAAAAGACATTGCTGAGTATATTTCTAAGTTCATGAAATGTCAGCAGGTGAAGGTTGAGCATCAACACCCAGCAAATTTATTGCAACCTTTACCATTCTCGAAATGGAAATGGGAAGTCATTTCCATGGATTTCATTACAGGATTGCCAATGACTATGAGACAACATGATTCCATCATGGTTGTGGTGGACAAATTAACAAATGCATCACCTTTTATATCGGTTAAGTCAAGATATAAAGGCGATGCCATTGCAAAGATTTTCATAAAGGAAATTTTCAAATTGCATGGATTGCCTAAGGCAATAATTTCTGACAGAGATACCAAGTTTGCTTCAAATTTTTGGAAGGGTCTGTTTGTAGATTTGGGTACAAAGCTGAACTTTAGCACCACTTACCATCCTCAAACTGATGGGGAAACATGGAGAGTTAATTAGGTGCTTGAAGACATGCTTTGCATGTATGTAATGGACAAACCAACCAAGTGGGAGGATTATTTAAACTTGGTAGAATCTGCATATAATAATGGACAACAAGCATCATTGGGAATGAGTCCATATGAAGCTTTGTATGGAAGAAGGTGTAGGACACCAGTGACTTCGGATAACCTAGTGAACAGAATTGTGCTTGGTCCAGAATTGCTTAAGGAAATGGAGCAAGAGGTTGCAAAGATCAGGCAGAGCCCGAAAGCAGCCCAAGATAGACAGAAGAGCTATGCAGATAAGCATAGAGTGCAAAGGGAGTTCAGTGTTGGGGATCATGTTTATCTTAGAGCGAGGCCAAGGAAGAGTTCCTTGAAGCTTGGGAGTTGTGCCAAGCTGTCACCTAGATATTGTGGGCCATTTGAAGTGCTTGAAAGAATAGGGCCAGTTGCATATAGACTTGCATTGCCTGCTAGCACTAGAGCTCATAATGTTTTTCATGTTTCTTTGTTTAAGAAATATGTACATGATCCTAACCATGTGATTAATTGGGATGTGATCCAGGTGGAACCCGAGGGAGAGTTCCAAACCGAGCCATTGCGCATCCTCGACAAGAAGGTCACGGTGCTCCGGAACCGAGCTGTTGGATAGGTAAAGGTGCAGTGAAAGCACTACGGTCCTGATGAGGCTACGTGGGAGCTGGAGGATGCCATGAGAGTGGCACATCCATTTTTGTTCAATTATGCAGAGTACCGAGGACAGTGCCAATGAAGGGGGAGGGGAATGTAATACCTCGGTCCATGGTATTAAAATTGTACATGATGTAAATGTTATTATCAAATCATGGCGAGGACCTCAAGGCCAAGGCCTTACCATCGATTTGGTGTTTTGTGTATCGGCGATCAAGATAGATGCTGATGGTTATAGTGTTAGTTAGGCACAGTATATTTTGAAATATCATGTAAATATGCAATTTAATAAAATACCACAACTAGCTATGCAATGCAACGAAAGAGATGGGGGCATGATTTCACAAGGAATAGGGAGGGGAGTTATTCAAACCCCTGAGCCATAGGGTGAGGCTAGATGTCGATGGGAGAACCCTCAAGCTCTCATCTACCGTTTTTGTCCTCTGCACTCAATCATTAAATTCTTGCAGAAGTTGGTTGAGGCAATTAATGCCTTGGGCAAGGAGAGGCATGGTAGTCGATGTCGTGCCTGAGCAAACCTACAGCCTGGGGGAACTTGTATTCTTGCTTATGGGGCAAGTAAGCGCCCAGGAAATGTGTGCCTGAGTTCATTCTTTCCTTATCCCTCAGTCTACCGAGAAGGATTCATTATCCATATACTATTGATCACTCATTCTTCCTCATTCACACAGAACATTACTCCATCATCGATTCATTCGATCCCTATCCTCATGTAGAGAGTATCATCTCGCAGATGCAACGAGAGCTAGCAGAGGCGTTAGTTTCTTGTTCTGCAGTGTATCTCTTCATCTACCCTTGGATGGAACCTTGTTTGTCTGTATTACAGAGTGGTTGGGAACCCTGGTTATCTGTGTTACAGACTGGAACCCTGTTTTGCTGTGTTACCTTGTGGTTTGCTGTTATGTGTACCCTGGTTTGGGTCTGAACTATATGCAAGACTTAGGAGTGGAAGAGATGTAGAATTGGCTTAATAAACCTAGTGAAGAGAGGAACCTCACAAAAAGATAAGAGTGGCTAGTGAATCTTTAATGCACACCCTGAAGAGCACTGGAATGGAAGGTGTGGCTTGAGGGACTGTGTAGCAGAGAAGGGGATACTTCCTTGTGTTGGGTGTGTAGGTATTGTGGACGCTAGGCCAGATAGATCTTGTGGAGATGTCCGCTAGCCCTGTGAATGAGCTCACTAGCTTAGCGATTCTTCCTTTCCATGGCCTTAGCAACCTGATAAACCCAAATGTAGATTGGCTTGGCTGACAGCGTGATAAACCCAATTGTATATTGGCTTGGCTACAGCCTGATAAACCCAATCGTAGATTGGCTTGGCTGAACAGCCTAAACCCAGGTGTTAGTTGGCTTGGCCGAGTCTTGATGTGCATTTTGGCCATGTGTGAATCACTGCCTGAGTAGCTTGATAAACCCAACGACGTGTTGGCTTGGCTGAATAGCTTGATAAACCCAACTATTAGTTGGCTTGGCTGGACCTTAATGTGAATATTGGCTATGTGCGAGTCACTGCCTACAGCTTGATAAACCCAATTGTATATTGGCTTGGCTGGACAGCCTGATTAACCCAACTGTAGGCTGGCTTGGTTGTGTTTGATGTGTTCTGGCTATGTGTGAGCCTGGTGTTCCCTAGTTCCTTGTGGAAATCATGCCCAGCTCGAGGGTGGCAGTTGTGTTGAGAGATTGATGAACACAACTGGCATATGGTTGGGTGAAACGTTGCAACGGCATAGCTAGTTGTGGGACAACTTCATCTTCATGATAAGTATTCTCTGGTTATTTTTAATTGTGCAATGTATTTGCTTAGGAATTATATTGTTATTATGAATGTGTTGAATGCTTGCTAAAGATTCAAGTAGAGTTTACTGCTGTTATACTTTCCTGCATTTTACTTCTGCACATGCTTCTTGGTTTCCAATGCATTTTGCTTAAGTTCATGGAGGCTAGAAGCCTGGTTACATGGTCAGAAGGCATTTGACTCAAGCGTTTCCGCACCCCGAAATCCGCATGCAGAAGGAGGAAGCGAAAATCAGAAAGTCAAAGGATAAAGGTAAGTATTTTAGGATTTCTGCACCTCGAAATCCGCTCGCGGAATGCGGAAGGCGGAAACCGGAAATCCAAAGGATAAAGGTAAGTGCTTTAGGATTTCCGCACCCCAAAATCCGCCCACAAAATGCGGAATGCGGAAGGCGGAAATCAGAAATCCAAAGGATAAAGGTAAGTATTTTCGGATTTCCGCACCCCGGAATCCGCTTGCGGAATGCGGAAGGCGGAAATCGGAAATCCAAAAGATAAAGGTAAAGCATTTCGGTTTTTTCTGCTACCCGAAATCCTGCCGCGGAAAGTGAGCAATTGATTATAAGGCAATTTGGGTTTTCCGCTACTTGGAGCGTGTTGCAGAAAGCGGAAGGGACATAAATAATAGTGGCGATTTGCAGAGTTCCTCCTGCTGCAAGCCGCATTGAGGAATGCAGAAGGTGCAAAAGTCAGGTTCAGTGGGGAAATGACTTTTCTGGTCACAGAGTGGATCTGTGAGCTAGGGAACGACTGTTACAGTGGCTTTTAAGCTGTAGAATGAATGTTAAAAGATGAACATGACCCATGACTGTGTTTAAAGAAGAAGAGATAAATTTTTTTATTTTATTTTGCATATCAGTCAGGTGTATGGGTACATTACATGGCTGTGAAGGGAGACCAAGGTCTCGTAGCTAAAGCAAAGTCTACCAGTGGGGTCATGTGACCCAGTGATCAACCCCTAGGAGCTCCGGACACCAACGCTAGGGTTAAAAACCTCAACCAAGGGTAGTCAGCAGTGCCATTAAGCCATAGTACTCCTAAAGGAAGGACCAAAGGGCCCGACCATGACCACCACTGCTGAATAACACCCCTCCTAGTAAAAAAAATGGCCTCTCTCTCCTTGGGGCACATATGAAGGTGTGCTGGGGATAGGTGCAGCGTAACAGTTTATGTAGCATCAAAATATATTCTTAAGAAGTCCCAGAGAAAGTGGAAAGAAATGAAGAGCACAACTAACGCAATGAAATAGGTAAATTGACCCTAGAAGGAAAAATGACTAGTCGACTTGAAAGATAAGTAAAATATAAATTAAAAAATATATAAAAGTTAAGCCGTCCTACTAACTGTGGAAACTTCTGGTGAAAAGAATAATATAATAAAGTGTTTCCACACTTCATTTTATCATCAATCAAGCATCTTTCTCTCTCTCTCAAGTGATGTGCACTTCTCTAGGAGGACAAGTGAGGAACACAAGAAGCATAATCTTTGGAGCTATCTTACTATCCCTTTCTCTCTCTTTGGGCGCACCTACTCAGAGGTTATTCTATAGTTTTCTTGTATATCATTATTCTGTTTTTGTAACTAGTGCCAGGCATTAGATTTGACATTGTATTTTGTTGAAGAATCTTATCTAGAGAAGTTGCTGGATTTTTCTTGTGAGAGGTTTTTCCCAAGGTAAACTTTCAGTGATACTTTTATGTATGTAGTTTATGTTTATGTGATAGATTTTTTTTGAAAAGTTTAAAACATCTATATGCTAAGAAAAACCAATAGTTAGACAACGATATGTGCATAAATAAAAAAGTCTCTACTCAGTTTTAGACAACGATATGTGCATAAATAAAAAAGTCTCATAATTAATCATTGTAAGTAACATGAAAACTTCTAAAATACAATCATCAATCCAAGTCATAGTCCATAAAATACATCCTCAGGAACGAAATGGCATCATATGGATACATAGCATGGCATCATCACAAGGCATAAGCATGGCATTGATTGACATCATCTTAGCAATGATCACATCTGCATGCTCTGAATATTGAATCTCAACTTGATCTTTGAAGCAAAAATGTATGGAAAAATTCTCATACATGAAATGGAATAACAGTTCTTGAATGTAAGAGTTGGTTACTTGAATGTAGGAGGCAATTTGTTTCTCCCTAAGTTATTATTTCAGGGAAAACCCCTCCACACTCCCCCTTATTTCAAGGATGGTACCCGAGGTAAACCCTAGTTTCTTCATGGTACAAGGCCAAGTCAACAACAAGGCTTGAAGTCAATAAAACAATATACTCATTACAAACTCAACACATCACTTACGGTAATAACATTCCATTCCACAACCACTCGGGCTAGACCCAATTGACAAGGTAGGAGGTAATTGCATGAATGTGGGAAACACTTGAGATAAATAAGTCATCTAACTAGGCTCCTAATTTAATTGCATAAACATTAGGATGGAATGGAAATAGGATAGTCACATGAAAGGGGTTATAGATATGATATGGCAAGAGCATGAGACATATGTTAATCCCCTTTGGACCCCCCTTACCTTTATCCTATGGTGAACTCATAGCACTATCAGTGTTCTCCCCTTAAGTAGTCTTGAAACATTTTTATTAATTTCAAAATAATCATGTTTAAACTCAGACTTTAAAGTCTTCAAAATCGTCATGGTAAGGTTACCTCATGGCATGGAGCAAAACATAATAATAAAATGAATAATTACAACATATACAAAATCAAGTTTAGGATTTCCAACAAGTTGAAACTAGGATATTACATTCCCCTTCCCTTGAAATTAACACCATCCTTGATGTTCTTTTTCTTTTCATTAGTACTCAATATTCTTATTCTTCAACTACACCTGCAATGCCATCCTTTTTACTGCATTTTATTAGTTATTTTGGACAGCAATGTTCAATCATTTCTTTAATTGCCTTGGGATCCTTCCAAGGCCTTTAACATTCTAGAGTATGCCTATAACAATCATTAAAGGATCATACGTGTCATATCCATTTTAAACAACATTTATTCCATTCGTAGATATGCCAAATTTATAATTGAAACATATATATTCATAACATAAGATTAGTATGTAAATCAACCCAATACTTATATGTATGAACATAGCTCTATTCCATAAGGTTTCCACAAGTGAGGTTCCTTTCATTGTATTCAAGGACACTCCTAAAATATATTGCCTTCTTGATCCTAGCCTACACATAACATGAATCTCTCATAGTGGATTCATCCAAGTTGTCTCTTCCTTTGCACACTCACCCTTCCAAGTTCGAGCATCCCCTTCTCTTCTAAATAATCTCTCAAGTGATCCATCTTGCTAAGGGTTTCATGTGCAAGAAGAGAGCAAATTTATAGTCTTATTGCTAGCCATTCCCATTAGCAACCTCTAATAAATATAGGTCAAGGTGATCAAGGAATGCAATAGGGTTCTAGTGTCACCACTATAGCATGCTCCATGTGCCATCCAACTTGTAGTGTTATCACAATAGCATGCTCCATGTGCCTTCCAACTTAAAGTTGCCATCATTTTCCACCATCATCTCACTTGCAATATATCCTCTTGGATAGAGCTATGTAAGAGATTTCCAATCATTGTTGGTTGAACCAATATAGATATCCTTTCTGTCTAAGATCCATGCTTCGTCATGGACAATGCTAGATCCCCACTAGTCACTTAAAATCAGATTCACATTTTTGACATTATTAAGTCTTCTAGCAACAAGTTGTGTTGCCTCCTGATCATAATCTGGATGGAAACTTGAGTTTTGAACTATCCCATCAAAAGACCAATTGATATGGTTAAAACAAATACAATCCATGATTTATTTATTGCTTTGAAATTTTCACCAACTACAACCCGGTTCTTGGTACTGTACACTCATGCATAGCTTTTACATGTTTCCAAATCCATTTTTGAAGGAAAATCACATAAAGAAGAGTATTGCAATTTAATAAGTTGGATTTGTAGACAAGTATCCACATATATGTCAACATCATATCTTACCATCATTGTTTGTTATACTATTGATACACATTAACCATTTGTACATAGCTCATAATGGATTTCTAAGTTAGTGATTCATAGTAAGTAACTGACCTAAATAGCTATTTTTTATAAAGTACTATAGTTTTAATGAAAGTCTTTACCAATTATGTTTTGCAGCAAATATAATAGGAGACTTAATCACAGTGTTACATGGGGACTTGCCCCCTAGGGTTGGGGGCGTGCCCCCCTTGTTCCCTGCGCCTTGGGGACTCGGGGGCTCCGGGCGAAGCATTTCCCAGCGTCCCCGAAATTAGGAAACTCTTGGAAACGCATAAGGGGGTGCGTTCCCCTGTTCTGCAGTGCGTTCCGGTGAAGGGGGACTCCCACACGCCCCCTCCTGAAATTGGGGGGCTCATAGACACCCCCCACGATTTTCCCAATTTCAGTTTAAAAAAACAAAATTTTAATTTTAATTGTTGTTTAGTCTCTATTTTAGGTTTAGTCTTTAGTAATTTACTATTTCACTATTTTAGCATGCAATCATTGATTCAATTTTTCAATTACAATGACTAAAATTAGAAATATGAATATCAAGATTCAAATGACAAATTTGAAAATTATCATGATGAATTGTATAACGTGTTTGTATTATTAATTTATTATATGTTGATTTACATTGCACAATGATAAACTTAGTATTTACTTTTAGTAATTTACATGGGATGAATCATTGAATTGTTATTGTTGGGATTTAATAAATTTTAATATTAATTTTTATTAAGACCTGAATGTCCCTCCAACCCCCCAAATTTCGCTAAAATTTGGGGGTGGTCTCCACACGTCCCTAATGTGCGTTTCCCTGCTCTCATGCTCCCGCGTCCCAAAAACTTGGTGGAACATTGCTTAATCATGAAAGTTGATTTATGTTAGGTTTTTGGGTTACGCTGAAATTGTTTACACCATGCTTGGGGGTGATTCATGAGATTTAGGGTACATAGTGTACATTTAGCCCTTAGATATTTTGAAATGGATTACAGTATGAGGGATGATCCATGATTGATATGCATAGTTGAGACAACTTCGCTCAATGAATGTTTGATAATGATTGCATGATAGTGTTGGCTTGGTGTTCTTCCCTTTAGCATTGGAGATCTCTTGCCGAGATGATGGATGCCTTTCATTGTGGTCACATGTAGGCATCATCTGGTTGGATAGCACACTACATGGGATGAAGAGCATTTTGCATCATTGTGAGGGGCTTCAAGCCCTAGATTGCATGTGGTAGCTTGGATTCTTGTTTGGAGGATTGGAGATGGCTCAAGGACATCTATGGCTTTGATCATGTTTTTGCATGGGGTAAATGACTCAATGAAATACATTGCTTAGAAGGATCAATGGAGTCCATGGAAGCTTGTGATGGAGGCATGTGGACTTACCTTGTGTAGCTACATCATTTTAGAGCCCTTATTGTGTATGTCATCAACTTGGAGCATAACACATGTACTTTAGAGTGGATGTCTCACTTGTGTAGGACAACAGCTTGGAGCATAACACATTACTTCAGAGTGGATGTCTCACTTGTGTAGGACAACAGCTTGGAACATAACACATTACTTCAGAGTGGATGTCTCACTTGTGTTGGCCTATAAGGCTCATGCAGGTTGCTTATAAAGGTTTTTGTCCACATAGTGTTGTTGGCATCCCTTTCCTCTCATATAAATAGAGGAAGGATCGAGTCTTTCCATATATCATCACTTGTGTATTTATTCTTATTCACTCATGTAGATATGGGACTAAAAAAGGAATCTGCAATAGGCTCTCTCTCTCTCTCTCTCTCTCTCTTAATCTCCACTTGTATTCTTTCTTGAGGTGCTAGAGTTTCTTGGAGTATCTTGAACTTCTAGGGTCAGGGTTTTAACCATAGTTTAAAAAATCGGAATCGGTCGAGGGTCAACTCGGAATCGAAATCGGAATCGGTAATGAATCGGTCATAAATCGATTGATTTGAATTTAATGAATCGGTTTGCTAAAAAATACATAAAATATTTAAATTTTAAAGAAAAACAACATTTTCAAGATTATAATCCATGATTCCACTCAGCACTGGCCAGACTCCTCTCAGCATTGTCCACTCAGCAGTAGCACTGACCAGACTCCTCTCAGCACTGTCCACTCAGCAGTAGCACTGTCCACTCAGCACTACCATTGTCCACTCAGTCACTCGGAACTCCATTGTCCACTCAGGCTGCCGCTGTAGCAAGTTAGCAGCTCCACTTTAGACTCCAAACATCAAACAAAAACCGAGTGAGTGTCTTCAACTTGTTATTATTTGTAGTTGGGTTGGGTTGGGTTGGGTTAGGTTAGGGATTAGCCTTTAGGTTAGGTAGAAAAAACAAAAGTCAAAGGTTAAAACAATAATTAAATAAATAAATAAAAAATGACAAATTGCTGAGATGGGTTGTAACTGGCCGGTTAGGATCAGAACTCGGTCGGTTAGACCGGTTTGGTGACCGAACCGGCTGATTCGGTAACAAACCGGTCACCGATCCGGTTTGCCTGCCGGTTTGAACCGGTTTGGTACCAAACCAGTGAACCGGCCGGTTCCGAAACCGGTTAGACCGATTTTTAAAACACTGGTTTTAACCTTGGAGATTGGAGATTAGGGTTTTTTGAAAAAACCCCTAGGGTGGATTGGTGAAGAAGAGAAAACTCTTTTTCTTGAAGGTCGTGTTCGAGAGATTCTCACATCACAAACTTGGATTTTCTTGGTTGTGCTAGGGTTTGGTGATTTACCCTAGCCAGATATTTTTGGATAGTTGGAGTTTTCTATTAGCCTTGAGAGAAGGTTATCGACTTGTATTTCATCTTGAGCTTATATATGAAATTTTCAGCTATCCATCTATTGTGCAATTTCCATATTTGAATTTTAGCTATATATGTTCTTTATGGATTGCTATTTACAACTATTAATGTCTTGCTGATTTGACATAAGTAAATGAGAAATTTGTTGAGTGTTTTAGCATCTAATGAAAAATACAAGGGGTTGATTTCACTGCTGCAATCATTGCTTTGAAAATACATTTCCAGATTTGGTTATTGGCTGATAAACTGCCCTAGAAAGAGCTAAAACTTATCTCATTGTTCAGTATCTTTTCTCCTTGAATTGTTGTGAAGTGTGATTCTATTTGCAGTGAATTATTGTGATCTTTCCACTGTTTTATAATTGAATTATAACAGTACTAAGGCTTAAAATTCGAGGGCTAATTTCTGGGAAACTTTCTAGGAAGAAGGTGGAATTTTAGTTTTGTATTAATTGCTTGGTTGCATGAAATTTCAACAACTTCTACACTTGAAATTGGAACGCCTTGAAGGACTTTGTCAACAACCTAAAGTGCTATATACTATACTCATTTCATTTAGCTTTCACTTCTTAGGTCTCATCTTTTGTTTCTTGGAAAGTAGAGGTAGTGAAGAGATTGATGCAGTCTACAAGGATTATAAACCCAAATGGGTTTATCATAGTACATATCCGATCCCACCAAGTGGGATGTCAAGATATATTTAGTTTATAGCTGGGATACAACTATGAATTTCTAGAAGGGAAATCTGATCAGACAGCAGAAGTCTACAGTCACATGAGAGGTAAGGTCAAGCCTCTCTTATAGTGTGGTCCTTTACGATCTTCTACAGGGTGTGGGCCTTCTTGTGGATTTTAATAGGATATATTTTCTAGGACTGGGTTTACTAATGTATCATACCCAAGCCACAGGAGGGTTAAGCCATCTGCTACATTTTTGAAACTATAAATATGCTTGGAAATGTTGGGAGTTGGTATGGCTACTTGAAATTTTGAAAACATATTCATGTTTTTGATTGAACATAAACACATTTCTAGCTGCAAACTTTAGCAGTTCTTGGAGTTCACTAAATCATTTCTACCTTCACTCTATTCTTTCATTGTGACTTCAATTCCAACTTCCCTGTAAATTTGAATCAATGCACATTGTCTATTGGAAAAGCTAGATCTGGGCTCTCAGCGTGACAATTTTCAAATTCATCATCAACATTCTGTCAGCTTTTTTAGAACTACTTAAATGCAATGTCATTTGTTTCTGGTGTTTTTTCCTGAGGCTATTTTAATTTGCACTTTTTTTGTCCAGCATCTTGTCTAATATCTCCAAAGTCTTCTCTAGGCTTTTGGGCTTGGAAGCACCACTTAATAAATTAGTATATGTGACTACATTTGAAGTACAACCATGCTCTGTCATCTCATCCACAAGCCTCTATGCATCATCTACATGACTCACATTGGAAATCCCTTTATAAGTGCATTGTAAGTAATGACGTCGGAGGAAGGCCCACGTTCATACATCCTCTTTAGAATGGTCTCTAGCATATCCATACACTTTGCTTCAATGAGAATATGGATAAGAGTGTTGTCGATAGGTCTATTTGATCTACAATTGAAATCTTTCACATGTTCAAGTAATATTTGTGCCTGCCCTGCTAAATTAGACTCCTTGTAGAGATTAAATGTGACTTCGAATGTTTTAACTGACACAAGCTAACATTCTCTCCTCGAGTATTCCAAGACCCGTGAGAATATTTGGGGCTATTGGGTAACACCTAGTGCTTCAGAGGCTATTTGGGATATTTAATGATGGTGCTTGTAACTGAGTTACTATTCAGTGCAAATGAAGAATCTAAAACCTAACATTTTATTTCCAGCAGACATGTAACGTGCGCAATCCTTGTACTTTTTGTTTATAGGGCATTTCTCAAAACTGTTTTTACAAAGTAAGAAATCACTTTTTATTTTTACAAATAATTTATAACATGGCCGTTGGATGCCTCAATGAAGTAGATAAATGTATACATTTCCTATATAGGTACTGGAAACTGTAGGTTGGCTAGGTTTTTCTTTTTAAAAATTCACTGCTTATGTCTTTGAACAATTTGCATGGATAGGGTTTCCTTATATTCTGAAGATAGCATTATATTCTCCGAGGAAGTCCTCAACAAGTACACAATGTTGTTGCAACCGTTTATAAATGCCTGAATCCCATGTACATTAAAGAAGGTGTGGAACTTTCTCATGCTCTAAAAGGAATGTAGCATCATTTTTAGGCTAGTATGTGTTTGATCTGCACGGCCAACAAAATATGTTGGGTCCCACAAAGCTCCTTCTCGAGGACATCTTGCAATTTTGATACTCGAACTGTTTCTGATGTTTTATGTGCCAGTGTCATTGTCTCATTGATGGGTCATGAAGTGTCTGCCTTGTAACTCTAAACCTAACTTTGAGCTTCTTGACTCTTTGAACAATGAAAACTTAAAGCCCCCTGAATTGACATGGTCCTTGGAACCACCTACAGTAAGTCTTTGCCATTGTCTAGTTATAATTATTCCATTGATGATTAAAGCACCCAACAAGGGGATAGTTTTCCAAGTTTAAGTACACATGGAAATTTATGGATAACATCCAATTAACATTTTGAAATTTATGTATGACGAATTGAAGTGAAAAACCAACTGAGAGAACACGGGACAGTGCAATGCACACTACCTCAGCAATTGCAAGCAATCTATCTACATCCACTGTGTTCCAAGACTTGGCATTGCTACCACCATTGAAACCTTTGTTTGCAGTCATTTGATGCCATTTGAGCCATTGAGTTCCTGTGGAGTGGCACAAATGCCTTATTTTAGAAAAAACCACCAACTTTGGTTTAATATCTGGTTTCCAGGTCTCTAATGCAAAAGCAAGTTAACACAAAAACCCTCTGACAGCTAAGATGGAAATCCAACAAATGAAAAATCTATAACCATCCCGATTTCTCTTCTCTGCTTAAATCTTTCCACTCCAACAACAACACACCAATTTTGTTGTGAACTTGTCCATCACGATCTCTATATGGAAATTTGCAAGCAATTGTACTGACATACCCAGCCATGTGCAGTCGGGTTGGCCATGAAATTCTCAAACATGGGAAATAAAGGGGTTCAGGTCTCAGGTCATCTTTAGCTTTGCATTCACAATTGTTGCTCTCTTTATCAAGGATTTTAACTAGTCAGGTGTTCTAGAAGAGCCATTTAAAAGAGAACAAACAGACCTTCCAGTCTTTCCAATGTCTTACTGACATATATCTAATATAAAGCTTGGTAAAGAATTTCATATACCTCAAATGTAAAATACTTTAGGAATGCAAGATCTATGCTCATCCTCTTTGACATAGATGTAGGAAGCCAACCAAAAAATATATATTTATGACCAAACACAATCTATCACTGCGTTAGTCAGAATTTTCATCATTATTATTTATGTTTGTAAGCTCATACAGCCCCAGTGTTGTAACCTATGGCTCTGATACCAAATTGTCTTGTACCTTACACTAGATCATTACATATTTTAAGTTTGAATGGTCTAGTTTATAAATCTATAGGACAATCAAGTGTTAGCAAAGTCTCTCCTGATTAGTACACACAATGGCTTCAATTTAGATAAATAAAATTATTTTACGAAATTCATCATATAAAATCAAAGTCCAGGTTTTTTCATAGTCAAACAAAATCTTGGCAACAATTAATTTACTCTCAGCAATTACGAGTCTACCCTCAAGATATTAGCACTCTTTACTTATTTTGATTATTTGACTTCCTACTTTCATAATTGTATTTTGACAAGAGGTTGTTAGGAACATTAAATTACAGTCATTCTTTACTCAACATAAAATTTCTAAAAACAAAATCAAGCTTCTCCTGACAACTTAGAATTTTTCCACATGGTATTATAGGCGTAATTTTTTTTGCATTAATAGCCATGGTATATTAAAACACAGGTATAGTTACACTCGTCTATTCTCTTCAAAACAATGCAACTATACTTTGGTAGAGCTTGGCCATATCATGTACTTACATTATAATATAAATACCCAAGATGGGCTCAATCTCCTCCAACAATAATTTTATTTGCAACTAAATGAGTCGTGAGTGGGTTCGTGTCAAGGTAATTTGGTGAAACAATTTATAAATAGAATGTAAGATTCATGCTAATCGCACAATCAAGACTACTGAAGGTGATCTGTCAATTGTTTTCACACAATCAAGACCATTGAAGCTGATCTGTCAATTGATTTTATTTCCATACATGACTCAAGAAAACGAATTCAAAGTCAACCCATTGATAACGCTCTAGTCAAAACATGTTTACAACTGGAATAATCTGATTCACAGCTCATAAAGTTTTCATGCTCAACTTGTCAGAAAAATAATTTGTAATTATTTCCAGATGCATGGCGTCTTACCGTGAATAAAAAAAATGGTTTCGTGTTTGATATTCCAAATATGTACTTCATACTCAAACCTGAGTCAAAGTAGAATATTTGTCTTTAAAAGAAAAGCATTCATCTCAAAATACCTCACAAGGCTACAATCTTGCCACTACAAAATTGATTTTCAAATTCACTCGAAGTCGATGTTCTTGCCTACAAATGGTTATAATCTCGTTTTACTAAAGTAATTTTCTTACCAGAATTTAACTTTGGAAAATTTGAATGCCGAAATACTAATTGCCAGATCGGTGTTGATCTTTTGGATAGAGATTTGCTCATATTTAGTTCCTTCAATTCATACCATGTAATGTTAATTAAACCAGCGTAGATCCAAATCCTAGGTTCTATCAAGCGCCGAGAGGGATCAAATCTCTTTGTAGGTATCCATTGATTTGATTCAAACCAAAAGAGACATCTTTTTATTTAAGGTCCACATATAATATTTTATTATTGATATTTAATATTATTTATGGCCCACATATAATATTATAATTTACATTTATATCTTTAAATTTAATTAAAATTTATATTTCAATATATATATATTTTTAATTCTAATATATATTAATACTAATATATTGAAAAAGAAGGCAAAATTCATATGGACCGAATATATATTTTAATTTTAATATATATTAAAATATATTACTAATATATGGACCTAATATATTACTTTTTGGATCTATATGTTATCCTGCCTCTATTTTGGCAATCTGCGATCTGCCCATGAGCCTGAGTCAATATATTCAATGGCATAAAAGTAATATTTAGTAACCATATAAAATAATAAAATAGTTGGATAAAACATGTTAGATCGATCACAATGGTTTTTATAACAGATTGCTCTAGACAAGTCGAGGATATTTGGAATACCAAGTCGAGGATATTTGATATTTGGAATTTTGTGAGCCACCCTTCTTGTATGGAGATAAATAAGATTATTTATTGTATGGCGATAAACAAATTAGATTATTGTATGGCGATAAACAAATTAGACCTCTTCAAGCACGTCAGAGATGAAGAGGTCTCTGCCAAG
>LPNX010085356.1:211232-238019 GCA_001517045.1 Pseudotsuga menziesii
CAAAATGCAGAAAAGTTAATGCAAAAAGGACGTTGCGGAAAGGATCTTGCGAAAGGCTGCAACTGGTAAATTAAAATAGAGTTTGAAAAAAATGACAAACAAAGACATAATTTTGAATTGTGTTTGTTTGTGAAGAGTCACAATAAAGGTACATGATTGTTAGTTGAAGAGACATGGCTGAGGGTATATAAGTAAAACTTTAAACCTTCAAACTAGTGTCTATGTACATTAAATTTGTACAGTCAGAGATCGAATTAATCATATGAGGGAGCTTGGGAGGCGTTAGGGCAGGAAACAATCCTGCAATGGGGTCGTAGCCTCCTTCCAACTATAAGCTGGTTAATAGGGTGTCATAGAATCCTTTCAGTAGGATCTGATAAAAACAGGAGGCTGTAGCCTCCTTTCAGAAGTTGCTGGTAAATAGGGTGTGGTACCATTCTTGTCTGTAACAGCAGAAAAAAACTATTTGTAAATACAATTTTGCAGTAGTAGCAAGTATTGGTGGTTTTACCCAATTGGGCTTACATGATAAATTTGTGTGTTGTGTTTCTTTTGTTGATCATGTGTGTTAATGAATAATTTAAAGGTGTTTTAAATTGTTAAAAGTTATCAATACTGATTCACCTCCCCTCTTAGTATTGTCCAATATTCCAACAATTGGTATCAGAGCAGGATCCTTCACTACAGCTTAACCACTGGAAGGAAGATCCTATTAAGCCACTATGGATCAACAAGAAGGGTTAGCCACCAATAGACCTCCATTATTTATAAGAGATACTTATGCATACTGAAGTGTAAGAATGAGGTGTCATCTAATGTCTCTTGGATACAGAGTCCGGAGATATCTTGAAATAGAGTTCAAATTACCAGATAACATACCTACAGACAGAGATGAACTAGATCGAATGAGGCCAATGCAAAATCCCCAAATGCAATCTTGAGTGGGTTAACAAAGTCAGTATTTGTAAAAGTTATGCAATGTAAGACAACCTACCAGGTTTGGGAGAAATTAAAAACTATTTATGAAGGAGCATCTAAAGTAAAACAATCCAAACTTCAATCATACAAAGGACAATTTGAAAGTATGAAAATGAAAGTGGAAGAAAATATTGCATAATATCTCTTAGGAGTATATGAGATTGTTAATGCTATTAAAGCCCTTGGAGGAGAAATGAAGAAAAAATAAGTTGTTGACAAAGTGCTACGAACGTTGCCCTTAAAGTATGACAAAGAAGTATCTACCTTAGAAGAACAAGATAATCTTGAAAAAATGACAGTAGATGAATTACATGGGATCTTCACTGCATATGAGATGAGAACATGACTAAATAAACCTTCAAAGAAAGAAGCAGCATTTAAAGCTTCAAAAGAACCAAAGAAGTCTGAAAACCCATCTAAGAATCACTTAGAAAACTCAGATGATGAGGAAGCACTGTTCATCGAGAAACTTGAGAGAGGTATTGACAAATACAAAGGAAAGCTACCATTAAAATGCTTTGGCTATGGAAGAATTGGACACTTTGCTTCAAAATGTCCCGTAAGAAAAAGCAAGTTGACAGTGATGAGAGAGAAGTCTCAAAGAAGTTCAAAAAGGGTAAAATGGGAAACAAAAAGAGGTACTATGTGAAAAAGAAAATTCTTTACACTATGGAAGATAGTGAAGATAAAGAAACATAAATTCTATTCATGGGAGTACATACTCAAGTTCACAATGGTGAATCAGATGAGGAAGGTGAAGTAGATTTAAAAGCTGAACTCATTAGTGCTCTTGAAGAACTTGAAAAATGCAGAAGAAAGAACAAACAATCAAACCATGCCATTAGGGAGTTGGAAACTCAACTTCTAGAGGCCAAAAGAATTGAAGAGGACCTAAATATACAACTCAAGAAAGGAAAACAAGAATATGAAAAGCTTGAATAAGAGATCTTGCAGCTTAGGAAAAAGCTTGATGAAGAGGCCTTGAAATCAAAATTTGAGGGCAGCTCAAAGATCTTGGATGATATTCTAAATAGCCAAAAATCATCAAGTGATAAATTTGGATTAGGATATTGGCCAAGATATTCCTCTTTCACAAACCAAGGGGAAAATAGAAAAAGCTATGCTGCCGCATTAAAGAGTTGAGTTAGGAAGGAAGAAAGCAAAAAATCTATCCCAAACTCTCATGACAAAAACATGACTAATGTGATGCCTAAGAGACCAATGACAAATAGATATCAACAGATCTTCTTTGGCCATTGTTACTCTTGTAATAACTTTGTTCATAAAGCCCTAAATTGCAGAGCCTATGAAATGTTTCGTAAATACAATAAGAATTCACCTAGTAGCAAAGCCAAAAGTAAGAAATCATAATCGTTTTACACTTCTTCAAAGATATGAGCTAGAATGTTACAAATGTAATAACCATCGACATATGGCAAGAGATTGTAAACGGATGACTTCTACAAGGAAGAATGTTGCAAATAAGTTTCAAGACAAAAAAAATGCATTGGAAGGAAACAGAAGAAAATGAGAGATCCATGATTTCCCTATGTGCAACTGAGAAATAAAATCTTTGGCACTTGGACAGTGGGTGTTCAAAACACATGACAAGTGACCCAACCAAGTTCATAAAACTAAAATATAATAAGGGTAAAGTCACATTTGGAGACAATATGTCTTCCAAGATAATTAGCAAAGGTACAGCTGTTGTCAACAACAAGATCAAAGCAGAAAATGTATTACTAGTAGAAAACCTCAAGCCTAATCTCCTCAGTGTAAGTCAAACATGTGACCAAGGGCACATCTGTATTTTTGACTATGAGAAATGAGAAATCAGAAAAAATGGCTCAGGAAGAATTGTTGGCAATGCTGTAAGAAATTCAAACATTGTATACATCCTAGAAAATGAAAATCAATGCCAATTGAGTATGGTTGATGAAAGTTGGTTATGGCAGAGAAGGATGTGTTATATTTTTATCATTTAATCAATATGATCTAGGATCTTATCTGAGAGAATAACATGCACAACAATAATCACAAGAGACAAGAGACACAAAGAATTTTCCTCGAGGAAACTATAAAGGAGAAAACCCCGCAACTTCATCAGAGATAGAATGAGCACCAATAGCAAAGTAAAACCCAAAGATACAAAGATAATCTCCGACAACTGATCTCTCTCTCTCTTGTGCCAACTCCTCCTCTCTCACTCATGCGCTATAGTTAAGTGAGTGTATGTTTCAAATATAGAGTCTCACTCTCTATATATACTAGTTTCTGACTTGACAATTACTCACCAGGGCCGACTTCTCTAGGAGAGTCTGATAACCCTAGTACCCCGAAACTATGGGGACTATTTCCATGAATTACAATAGAGGGTTAACCTCTATGACTTTACATGACTTTATTATATTGATGATTCTCTCGATAGGAACATCGGGGTACAATGAAATACAATATAAGATATACAAGTGAATACATTCCGAAGTTACAAATACATCAACACTCCCTCTTAACTAGGAAGGTATTCTCTTGACACAAATCATCAACACACGTCTTCGTCACTGGATCATCATCAAATCTAGATCATCATCATCATCACTGCTCCCGCTATCTCGAGAAAATGGTGCTATCTCTCAATTCTACTCATCAAAGGAAGTTCTACAGAGCCAACCCTTTTTCATGCTGGTTGTAGGCCTAGCCTCCATTTAGGTCTTCATCTTCTTCAACGCTTATATCCGACCATGGGATGCCCATCTTGCCACCATGTCGGAAAGGCCCTCCTAGCACTTATATCTGACCATGGGAGGCCTAGCCTGCCACCATGTCAGAAAGGCCCAACAATCACATCTGACCATGGGAGGCCCATCCTGCCACCATGTTAGAAAGGCTCAACACTTATATTTGACCATGGGAGGCCCAGCCTGCCACCATGTCAGAATGGCTCAACACTTATATCTGACCATGGGAGGCCCAGCCTACCACCATGTCAAAAAGGCTCTGCACTTACATCTGACCATGGGAGGCCCAGCCTGCCACCATGTCAGAAAGGCTCTGCACTTACATCTAACCATGGGAGGCCCATCCTGCCACCATGTTAGAAAGGCTCTGCACTTACATCTGACCATGGGAGGCCCAGCCCGTCACCATGTTAGAAAGGCTTTGCACTTACTTCTGAACATGGGAGGAACACATCCTACCACCATGTTAGAAAGGCTCACGGACTCATCACTTCCCCTTGGAAGGAACCTCGATATGGAGAACACCAAGCTTCTCTATGAAGTATTCAAACTTCACTCTGGCCAATGAATTGGTCAATACATCAGCTATCTGCTCGTCCATCGCAACATACTAGAGCTTCACTGCTCCTCTCTACACCATATCCATGATATAGTGATATTTGATCTCGATATGATTCAACTTGTCATGGAACACCGGGTTCTCCGACAACTTCACACAACTCTAGTTGTCACAATATATACAAGTAGCATCCAACTGGAGATCAAACAAATCAGACTATAGCTTCCTCAGCCATACTACCTCACAACTAGCCGAACAAGCTATGACATACTCTGCTTCGGCCGTATTTAGTGCCACATAGGACTGCTTCTTGCTAAACCAAGATATCACACCTGATCCCATACTGAAGCAACACCCCGAAGTGCTCTTCCTATTAATGGCATTGCCTGCCCAATCTGGATCCACATAACCCTCCAGGTTAATCTTCTGATTTGCTTCATACTTGTGCCCATAATCAAATGTACCCTTCAGGTACCTTAGAATATGCTTTGCAGCAATCAGGTGAACATGTATTGGATCCGTCAGGAACTGGCTCAATGTGTTCACAACAAAGCAAATATCTGGTCTCATATTCGTCAGGTACATCAAGGACCCAATCATCTGATGATACATCGTAGCATCAACCGACTCTGATGAAGCATCACTCAATAGATTCAGGTTCGATGCTATAGGTGTGGTCATGGCCTTGCAGTCCATAATCCCGAACCTCTTCAGGATCTCTATTGCATACTTCCCTTGTCCAAGGGAGATTCCATCTGCATTTTGCCACACCTCCATGCCTAGAAAGTAGTGCATCATACCCAAGACTTTCATCTCGAACTCGACAACAAGCTTCTTCTTCATGTCAGCAATCAACCCATCCTCACCTGTTACAAATAGGTAAGCTACATACAATAGGAGTATCACAGGGTTCCCTTCCTCAACCTTATAGTAAAGGTTGGAATCCGCTTTACTCTTGGTAAAGCCAAAACTAGTTAGGAAGCTATCAATCATGCCGTACCATGTCTCGGGTTCCTATTTCAAACCGTACAAGGCCTTCTTCAATTTGCACACATGAGTCTCTCTGTCATGTGTCTCAAAACCGAGTGGCTGCGCCACATACATTTCCTCTTCTACTACACTGTTCAAGAAAGCTGTCTTGACATCCATCTAGTGTATCTTCCATTTCATCACTTGAGTACCAATCTGATGGAAGTGTATCTGGATACAGGTGCAAAAGTATCCTCATAATCTATCCCTTCTTTCTGGGAGAAGCCACGTGCCACAAATCTTGCTTTATATTTCTCTATGCTGCCATCTGCAACATGCTTGATCTTGTAGATCCACTTGGAAGTCACAACAGACTTCCCCTTAGGTCTTGGGACAACATCCCAGACATCATTATTCATGATCGACTGGTACTCCTCGATCATAGCATCCTTCTGTTCTTTCTTTTCTGCCGCTTCTTCATAGTTGGAAGGTTCTTTGTCAATGATGCCGCATAGTAGGGCTACATAACTGGAGTAGGACCTAGTTCTCTTCCTTTCTCTGTGTAGTTCTTTTGAATCCCCATATCTCTCTGCACTTTGGATAGCCTCTCGTACATAAGAAGGTTTTATTTTGTAAGGATTCTTATTCTGGGATGGATCTATAGGTTCCCGAGGTTCTTCTATTTCTCGATCTTCTTCTGGAGTTTCTTCGTTCATAGTTGTATCTTGGATCCTGGGTACTTTTGTTTCTTCAAGGTTTTCAACAGGTCTCTTTCTGGATTTGATATAAGCTGAGTCTTTGTCGAAGTTCACGTCCCTGCTGATGTTGATCTTCTTAAATCCTAGGAAATATATTCTGTAAGCCTTCGATCTTTCACTATATCCCACAAATATACCCTTCTTCCCTAAAGGATCTAACTTCATTCTCTTTTCATTTGGTAATGTGTATGTAAACTGGACAACCAAATATTCGGAGATGGCTAACTTCTGGTTTCTTACCAGAGAAGACTTCTTGTGGTGTCTTGTTCTCAAGTACTCTATGCGGAGTACGGTTCTGTACATACACAGTTGTTCTAGCAGCTTCTGTCCATAGATGCATGGAGAGATCTTGATCATGAAGCATTTCCCTTGCTGCTTCCACAACTGTTTGATTCTTCCTTTATGCAAATCCATTCTGTTGTGGATTATATGGAGTGGTCAACTCCCTCTTAATCCTCGACTCTCTGCATAATTCCTTGAATTCATCTGATGTGAATTCTCCACCATTTTCTGATTGAAAAGTCTTGATTTTATTCTCTGTGTGGTTCTCGATCAAGGCTTTTAATTCCTTGAATTTACTGAATACTTCATCCTTTCCTTTGAAGAAGTATATCCATGTCTTCCTAGAAAAATCATCAATGAAAGAAACATAATATACATATCCACTCAATGAACTGGATGACATCGGACCGCATACATCCGAGTGGATGATTTCCAAGATTCCTTTTGCATTTCTCTCACTGCTTGGAAATGTCTACTTTGTGTTCTTTCCCTTTGCACATACTTTGCAAATTTCTTCATGCTTTGCCTGGATTTTTGGAAGACCTTCAATAGCTTTGTTTGCAAGTGGTAGTGCCCTATAGTGCACATGTGCAAGTCTTCTATGCCATAGTTCATTTGGGTCTACTGAGTCGTGAACCAAAGCTTATTCTAGTTGGTCCTTTAGCTTGTATAAGCCTCCCTCTTTCTCTGCAATCACTACTGCATCATCTATAGTCTTTCCCTTTTGCCACATAAGGACTTGGCCATCTATAAATGCAACCCTCATGTCTTTTGCATTAATGCGGATATGGAGAGGAGATTCTTATTTAGTCATGGTACAAACAATACATCCTTCATCTTCATAGACTTTCCAGAGTCTAGCTTATAGGAGGATTCACCACTACCTTTTATGGGATACTGGTAGTCATCCCCAAGTTTCACTTTGTGGGGTGAATCATGTTTGGATAGTTTCACAAAAGATTCTTTGAATCCCGCCATGTGCTTGGAAGCACCACTGTCTATGAGCCAATCATTGCTTCCATGTGTGACAGTCCCCGTGAGGGCAGAAATCAAAACATACTCTTCATCACTTGAAGAATCTTCACTTTCTTGTTTGACTCTCTTTCTGGAAGGTTCATCATCCTCTGCAGTATGAGCATGATGTCTTCTTTTGTTGTCCTTCTTCTTGTGAGATCCATTCTTATTTCTAGGACAATCTCTGGCAAAGTGTCCTTTCTCATCACATGTACAGCATCTGTATTTAGATATATCTCTGCTGGATCTTCTAGGGTTGTCTATTTTGGTGAGAATGCTTACCTTTGGGATGATGATAGTCCCTTCTAATTTTCTTGGTATGTACCGTGAGAGCTTGATCTTCATTTCCCATCTTTTCTTCTCGAGCTAATATTCGAGCTTCTTCTTGTGAGCATTCCTCCCACAGCCTAATGAAGGTGATTAGCTTTCTTCTAGCACAAATCCCTTGAATGAAGGAGTCCCATGAACTAGGGAGACCATTCAAGGTGGTCATCACAATTTCTGCATTCTCTACTTCTTCTTCTACTGCTTCAAGTTGTTCTTTGATTTGAGAGACCCTTGTAAAGTATGACTGGATGGTTTCTTCATTCTGGATCTTTACATTCTTCAATTGGTTTCTCAAAGTCATATTTCGATTTATATTCTTCCCTTCAAATAGTTTGGTCAAGGAATCAAACATCTCTTTAGGTGTATTTAGGGAAGACACTTGTGGTATAAGGTGGTCCTTGATAGAATCAATAATAATCCTCTTGGCCTTGACCAAGTTCCTCTTGTGTAAGGCCTTAACCTCATCTCCCTCTGGAACTGGAACCTCTCCAGTCCAATTCATTCTCTTCAAGAATCAGGGAGATCCTATACTTCCATTCTCAGAAGTTATTAGCTCCCTCAAGCTTTTCATCAAGCTTGGTGTGCTGAGACATATTAAAAGAGAACCTCAAATGGAAACACAAAAGATTTAGATCTTACCAGTTTAAGATGTCGAAACTGGATCTGGAGTTGAACTTCTGCAGTGCTGGTTTTTTGGTTTAGGGACAGAATAGGGTTTGACTTTCCTGGAGTTCTACTCAACCAAAAACTTCTATCTTGATCTTTAAACTTCAATTTTGAGGAGGAGATCAATCCCGGGCTCACTGAAAAATTCCACTTATGTGAAAAGCCCTAATTTGCTGCTACAACGGTAGGTCAAAAACTGAAAATGCTTAGAATCAGATTCTGCTTCGACAGAAAGATGCACCCTTCAAAGGAGAGTCAGCCTAGCATCCTTTTGCTGATGATCTGTGGAGAGAGATCCAAAAAGTAGGAAGCCCTTGCTTCAGTAGCAACATAGTTTCTTCTTCTCAGGTTAGCTTTGATACCATGTTAGATTTTTATCATTTAATCAATATGATCAAGGATCTTATTTGAGAGAACAACATGCACAACAATAATCACAAGAGACAAGAGACATAAGGAACTCTTCTCAGGGAAACCATAAAGGAGAAAACCACGCAACTTCCTTAGAGATAGAATGAGCACCAATAGCAAAAGTAAAACCCAAAGATACAAAGATGATCTCCGGTAGCTGATCTCTCTCTTTGTTGTGCCAGCTCCTCCTCTCTCACTCATGCGCCACAATTGAGTGAGTGTATGTTTCAAATAGAAAGTCTCACTCTCTATTTATACTGGTTTCGACTTGACAATTACTCACCAGGGCCGAATTCTCTAGGAGAGTCTAATAACCCTAGTACCCCGAAACTGTGGGGACTATTTCCCCAACTTACAATGGAGGGTTAACCTATATGAATTTACATGACTTTATTATATTAATGATTCTCCTGATAGGAACATAGGGGTAAAATGAAATACAATATAAGATATACAAGTGAATACATTCCGAAGTTACAAATACATCAACAAGATGGGACACTTAAACTTTGATAATCTTGCCAAGGTAAGTAAGAAAGAAGCCGTGAGAGACTTGCCTAAAATTGTGAAACCTCTAAACTTAGTTTGTAGACATTGTCAACATGGGAAGAACACTAAAGTCAGTTAAAGAAAAAAGAACATATGACCTCACATCCTTTGGAAATAATCCACACTGATCTTTGTGGACCAACAAGGACTAAAAGTCTGCAAGGGAAATACTATTTTATTCTACTCATTGATGATTACATAAGGATGACTTGGGTAACTTTTCTCTAATAAAAATCAGAAGCTTTTGAAAATTTCAAAATTTTCAAAGCAATGGTTGAAAATGAGACAAATAAAAAAATCAAGTGTCTTAGATCAGACAATGGGGGAGAGTTTACCTCAAAGGAATTCAATTATTTTGTGAGATACATGGGATTAAAAGACAATTTTCATCTACAAAGGCTCCTCAACAGAATGGTGTTATTGAAAGGATAAATAGAACAATCCAAGAATCTCCCAGAATAATGCTTAATGAAGCAAAGCTGTCAGATGCATATTGGAAAGTAGTATACACAGTTGTCTATATACTTAATAGAGGAAAACTCAGAGTGAATAAAGATAAGACTCCTTATGAACTATGCTATGGAATACCAACCTCAGTATATTTCAGAGTATTTGGGAGCAATTTATACATTAAAAGGAACGAGGATGATCTTGGCAAGTTTGATTATAGGACTGATGAAGGAATATTTATAGGATATTCATCCTCCAAGAAGGTGTCTAGATGTTACAATAAAAGGTTACAAAAGATCGTAGAAAGTGCAGATGTAAGAATAGACGACATAAAACCAAGAAGAATAAGAAGTCATGATGGTGATGAAAATACAAATAGTGAAGAAAAGGAGAACTTGCAAAAGGATGAAAGTATTCATGATGAAGAAGAAGAAAGCGAGGAGGAAGATAAACAGGAAAGTGAAGAAGATTCTCCAAGATTTGATACACAAACCCCATCTAGAAGAGTACAAAAGGATCATCCTGAGACACATATCATAGGTGACAAAGATGACAGAGTCAATACAAGGAGACAATTACTATTTAATGAACAACCCCTACTTTCAGTAGTGGAACCTAAGAATTTTAAAGAAACCAACAAAAATGATGAATGGATCAAAGCCATGAATAAATAATTAGATCAGATTGACAGAAACAAAACCCGAGAAATTGTTCCAAGACCCAAAGACAAGAATATTATAGGGACCAAATGGGTTTTCAAGAACAAATTCAATCAAGATGGTCAAGTGATAAGGAACAAAGAAATATTAGCATGTAAAGGGTATGCTCAAGTGGAAAGGATTGATTTTGAAGAAACTCATGCCCTTGTAGCAAGACTTGAAGCAATCAGAATGTTTTTAGCACTTTCATGCCATAAAATTTTTAAAGTATATCAAATGGATGTCAAGTCTGCATTTTTGAATGGAAAACTAGAATAAGAGGTTTATATTGAACAACCTGAAGTTTTTCTCTTATCAGGAAACATAGATTATGCTTGCAAATTTAAAAAGGCACCCTATGGCCTCAAACAAGCCCCAATGGCGTGGTTTTCAAGGTTGGCCAGCTACTTAAAGCAACAAGGTTTGAAGAGAGGGGCCACTGAAAGTAATCTTTACTTAAAAATCAAAGATAAAAATATGATCATTGTTGTTGTTTATGTAGATGACATCATATTTGGAAGCAATCTACAAATACTAAGTGTAAAATTTGCTTTTGAAATGAAGAAAGAATTTGAAATGTCAATGCTGGGTGAACTAACATTTTTCTTGGGATTACAAGTTTACCAAACAGACAAAGGAATTTTTATTTCTCAAACCAAGTACATCAAAGACATGCTTAAAAGATTTAAGATGGAAGACTCCAAACCTGTTAGTACTCGCATGATCACAGATTATAAGTTAAGTTAGGAAGATGAGTCTTTGGAAGTGGACCATACCATGTATATATCCATGATAGGCAGTTTGCTATATGTGACAACTACAAGACTAGATGTGATGCAAGCTATAGGTTTGATTGCTATACTCCAGTAAAGCCCCAAAGAAACACATGTAACAATAGTAAAAATATTTTTCAAATATTTGAAAGGTACTATGGATTATGGGTTATGGTACCAAAAAATTCAAGACTTCATCTTAAAAGCATTTACTAATGCAGATTGGGTAGGAAGTGTTGATGATCGAAAAAGTACCAATGGAGCAGCATTCTTCTTAGGAAATTGTTTGGTATCATGGTTAAGTAAGAAACAATCTTCCATTTCAATCTCCACAGTAGATTCTGAATATATTGCTGTTGCCTCATGTTGCACCCAGGTCATTTGGATGAAGCATACACTAGAAGAATTACTTGTGAAGTATGAGCACCCAATAGTAATAAATTGCGACAATACTAGTGCCATAAATATGTCAAAAAATCCTATCATGCACTCCAAGACAAAGCACATACCAATAAAGTATCACTTCCTAAGACAACAAGTATCCCAAAAGGTTGTCAACCTAACGTATGTTGACAAAAAAGAACATATTGCTGATATCTTTAGAAAACCATTACCTAAGGAATGTTTTGAGCATCTTAGACAAAAGTTGGGAGAATCTCCTTACAATAGTTGTAAATAAAAAAGCATAATCTCAGGGGGAGATATGTTGACAGGGGAAGTTGTCAAAAGGAAACCTTTGTCATTACTGTCAAAGGGGGAGAAAATGTTGGCCAAAAGGAAATGTTTTCATCAATAACAAAGGGGGAGAATGTTGAAAATGGTTGTCGATTGATGTCAAAAAGAGTTTAGCAATGACAAATAAATTACATGGCAAACTCAGAATAAAACAAAGGAATTACAAAGTCAGATGGCAGTTCAATGAATAACGGTTGATCAATGTGATAGACAAAGGAGATGAGGATCTGCAATAGAAATAATTATGAAGACTCAACAACCGTCCGATAGGTGATAAATGATACAGATCGATTCGATGATTGAGGACTTATCCTGCATTAGCAAAGCGTTTGAACTTGTATGTGTTTATATGCACTGGCCTCACCTTGGTTATTTAACACGTAGAGAAAAGGTAGTGTGGGGAATCGAGGTGCTTGGACTCCATAAAAGTCACCATCCTTGAGCCCAGGATGACCTGTCAGTCCTCGTACCTTTTTGGATGAAGCAACATTGAACAGATACGACGATTAGAACAAATTCCGCAAAAGATCTACGGTTGCAGAGTGATCCGAAAAATAGTTATGCATGGAAAATAAAATTCCCTGAAGTGAAGGATTGGACAGTCCAGATTAGTCAAACGACAAAGATCAATGGCTTATAGTAAGATTTGCAATGTTAAGATGAGATCCGCATTTGATCTTAGATCGACGGTTAGGATTGAATCCACAAGAAATCGATGGATCATAGAAGTTGTAGAAATAGTATTGTGACCGCATAGTTGTGGAAGTTAAAAAAACCCAAAATCCAAAAATCCACAAGATCGACGGTCGAGATTAACTCCGCAAAAGAAAAATTGTGGAAAGGGAATTTCAGAATTAATTATGAACAAAGTTGGATAACCTGCAATCCGCATATGATCTAAAGATCGACAATCGGGAAAAAGTATACATGAAATCAACGGTGCAGAAATTACCTTGCGGAAAGTTTACCTTGTGGGAAGGTCATTGCAGAAAGGGAACTGCAGAAGTAAGTCTAAACAAAGTTAGAAAACCCACAGTTTGCATTTGATCTAAAGATCGACGGTCAGAAAAGAGTCTACAAGAAATCAACGGTGCGAAAACTACCTTCCAGAAAGGTCGTCGCGAAAAGGTTACCTTGCGGAAAGGAAATTGCAGAAGCGGAAAGAAAAATGCAGAAAAGTCAATGTGAAAAGGACGTTGCAGAAAGGACGTCGTGGAAGGACATTATTGGTAAATTAAAACAGATTTTAAAAAAAATCACAAACAAAGAAGTAATTTCTAATTGTGTTTGTTTGTGAAGAGTCACAATAAAGGTACATGACTATTAGATGAAGAGACATGGCTGAGGGTATATAAGCAAAGCTTTAAACCTTCAAACTAGTGTCTCTGTACATTAAATTTGTACATTTAGAGATCAAATTAATCATATGAGGGAGGTTGGGAGGCGCTAGGGCAGGCAACAATCCTGCAAGGGGGTCGAAGCCTCCTTCCAGCTATAAGCTAGTAAATAGGGTGTCGTAGTATCCTTTTGGAACTTGCAGCTGATAAAACCAAGAGGTCATAGCCTCCTTCCAATAGTTGCTGGTAAATAGGGTGTAGTACCATCCTTGTCTATAGTAGCAGGAAAAAACTATTTGTAAATACATTTTTGCAGTAATAGGAAGTATTGGTGGTTTTACCCAATTGGGCTTCCACGATAAATTTGTGTGTTGTGTTTCTTTTGTTGATCATGCGCGTTAATGAATAATTTAAAGGTGTTTTAAATTGTTAAAAGTTATCAATACTGATTCACCCCCCCTTTAGTACTGTCCAATATTCCAACATAGTGAATTTAGCTACCTCCTCCAAAATAAAATCTTGCTCCAATAAGGGCACCCCATGACAACCTTGATGTACATATAGCACTTGGCCAACTTCCTCCATGACAATTCCCATCCAAAGAGCATGCGTTTTGGTTTTCTCTTCTTGCTCACAAGATTTCCCATTGAATGAGTTAAATATTCTCTTAGCAAAGTGAGAAAGAATGGCATACCCTTGGATCTCCATCTCTGTTACGTACTCATCTACCCAATCTTTGGATAAATAAGTACATCTTCTAGCTGATCCAAATGATTTGTCCTCAACTATCTTTTTCATAGTTGAGTCCTCCTCTTCATTCCTCTAAACAAGTGCTTCGCCAATGTCTTCACTATCATCTCCCTTCACAAACACCTAAAAATCAGAATTTTTCTCATGTCCCACCATCACATGAGTATCCTCCATAGATCCATGAATGCAATCACCCATATGTGATTGATTGCCAAAAATGTAGGAAGTGGAATGTGATCTCTTTCGCTTCTCATGAAGTTGCTCAATATGAATCTCAGATTCTTGAAGTCCACTATGATTACTCTTCAAAGAGTCCTGGGTGATGATCCAGATGGATATCGGTGGCCACCCACCTATTCCACTGGCTCAAAACAATTGTCCATTTTGGTAGTTTCCTAGTTATTTTCTACGGTTTTTTAGGTCCCAAACTTTCAGGGCCGTTTTTTTGGCGTTAGAATATGTAAAGCTCGAATATACCTTTATTATGAAGGAACTAACTAACTTGTTTCCTTGGCAAGTTGATTTTTCCTTGGAGTCACTAGCCTTCATGAATTCACCCTCAATGGTTACAATTATCCCCTATTATATTTCCTAAATTCTTTTAATTGCTTTCTTCTTTTACTATTCCTTCTTGAGTGCAAAAATTAGGAAACTTTTGATTTTCATTTTGTGCCGCTTTTCTTTTCATTTCCTAACTTTTTGACAAGTTCCCGCTTTTCATTGATTCACTTGCTTTGTGATGCTTTCTTAAGGTTCCCTTCTTTTGTTTAGCAACTCTAGAGGTCCACCTTGTCCCTTATGTGCCCTGTTAGCCTCATAATAATTTATAACTCATCCAAAATGAATTATTTAATTAAAAAATACGAACTCTAGGCTACATACTTCCAAATAATTTATATGCCAAAAATTAATCCCAAGCTATTTAATTACAAATTTATCCATAAATAATAGAGAGTAAATGAGAGAACCTCTAAAATGGGGACATTACTATATATATATATATATTATTTTATTCTTTTTATTTTTATGATCCAATCTCATTTGTTTCAATTCACAAAATAAAATTATGAAAAATTATTGACAATATATTAATAATTCATTATTTATTGTATTCCATTATTTTAATAGTAATGTTTTATTGTATGATGGTTATTATCCTTTATCATGTGAACAAGAATCTAGACTTCTCAATATATTTTTAACTTTATTTAGTAATTTTAGATTAGCCTAGATCAGATGGTAGTGTGATGTGGAATACATGGTTTTAATGTCACAATACAAAGCTTATTATTTTATAATATCCTTAGGAGGCCCATTTTTGGACCAAATTTCTTATAATTATTACAATCATTAATAGACAAAAGGTAAAAAGAGTAGGTAGATGTTATAAAGTCTTGTTAAAATCCAAGAATTGGATTTACAAATAAGTTCTTATGCTCTAACACTGGTTGAGATGATATGGTGCTAGGTGTAGAATGGTTGATGCAGCTACACACTTATACCGCCAACCTTGAAAAACGATTAATGGAGTTTAACTTACAAGGTCAACATTATAAATTATATGGTGTTAGAAGTCTCTTCTCATAAGAAGGATAAGTTATAAATAATGAAAAAAACAAAAGAATCACATATGAACATACAATAGAAGCAAGAAAAATATGTTACCAAAAAGCATCAAGGTTTTAAGTTAAACAAAGAGGTCAAAAGACTTCATAATATGATGTAAAGAATACAAAGAAACCTCACCAACACTCAAAGAAATAACAAAGTCAAGCCCCTAAAACCAAACAAACATGATGATGCCATATAACATACTCAACTAAAGATAATATTATTTACTATGCTTTGTGGACAAAACATTCCTTAAGGGGGTGGCAAAGTTTGTTTTCAGAGGAAAAAATACTAGTCTTTGTTATTCATATGAATCAAAAGACATCATTTACATATCAGCATGATGACTGTCAGATCCCAGTTCCAGCAACAACAAATATAAATGCCAAAACATAGTAGCAGATACACAAGATAAAGTCTGATCGTAGCAGACTTTTCTCATCATCCCTGTTATAACAGGTCAGATAGTACTGAGTAATCATCGAAGATGAACTTTAACCATACAAAATCAGAGCAAAGCATGCTGGCAAGAAGGACTCTACATAGTACTAAATGACATAATCAACCAACAGCTATAAACATGCTGAAACAAAAGAGATATTCAGCTACTCTAAAAGAGATTCAGATTGCCTTGATTCACAATCAAACCATCCAAAGTTTCTGTAAAAGAAACAACTCCCATATCCAAATTCATGCCTTGTTTGGAGAGTGCATCTGCCAGCGTGTTATGCTCACAATATGTATGTTTAAAGATCATCGGCGGGGCCATTTGAAGCATATGTCTTATGTCGCAACACCAGTGCATCAGAGATGGAACATCAAGTGCAGAAGATTTGTTAAGCCATGAGATAATAACCATTGAATCCCCATAAATCAGCTGCATAGGGATACCCATCAATAAGCTAACTCTAAGAATTGCCCAGCAAGCCAATAACTCTGCTCTTGTATTCAAACTTCTTCCACAACCCATTGAAAAACTAAAGAAATGAGAATCATTGATATAAATCACACAACCTGATCCTCCTATATACTCTGCAGGGGTGGCAAAGTTATAAGCATAACAATCATAATATAATAATAAAGTTAGTGAAAGGTCAAAAGGAACATACCCATTCACATTATGATCAATCAATATAAATATATTATCACGAAGCTCATTGTAATCATTATCAACTTATGATTTTTAATATTAATTTATTTAATATAATTTTTATATATTTGCACAAATATTATGTCAATCATAATAAACAATAATTTGTTTACTATATCTCCAAATTTAAGTGCATAAACATTAGGAAGAAATGCAAATAGGAAAATCACATGGAAGAAGGTTATATATAGGAAACAGAAAGATCATGAGACATAGGTCAATCCCCCTTAGACCCCCTTACCTTTCCTCTCTATTGAACTTATAACACCAATGATGTTCTTCCCCAGTCAACCTTGGAACCTTTTTATTATTTAAAAATCTTACCTTTCCTCTCTATTGAACTTATAGCACCAATGATGTTCTCCCCCAGTCAACCTTAGAACCTTTTTATTATTTAAAAATGATAGTGTTTATAAGTTTTCATAATCACCATGAGAAGTATACCTCATGGCATGCAACACTCTTCCCATGAGGACACACTCTTCCTAACGTTAGAGCATTAATTGTTGGGTGCACTTACTCCCATGAAGGCACATTGATTTGGGCCATACATTTTCTATTTATAACTCACTTCTTCCCTTATCCGAGAAAGGTAAAGGAGGGTATAGTTAGTTTGTTTGGATAACAAAATGTTTCTTTATGAAGCTCAAGTGTGATATTAAGGTGATGTAATTTCTTCTTACACAATGAATAGTAAAAATATGATTGATTTCATAGATTTAGAGCATGCTTATTTTTATTAAATATTTCCTCTTAGTGATTTGTGGGTTTAATTTATTCTTGTGATAAGTTGTGTATACACATTTGAGTAATTAATCATAAGTTTTGTAAATTGCATATTCAAAGTTTCTATATAAGTTTCTTTATGTTTTTAACTCATCTTTTGATTTCGGTGTAGGATTTTATCCTAGTGAGTGCACACTTATTTATAATCATTAGAGGAATTTTGGGGTCTAAAATGTGCCTCCTAAGGAAAATAATAAAATAATAGTTAAAATAATAAAATAATATTGATTAATTTTGGAGGAAGAAAGAAAAAAACTACTTTTTGTGTTTGTATTTTCGACATATCTCCTTGTGTTTTTACTTAAATTTCGATCGGGAGAGCTCGTTGGATGCAGAATTTGATTCCACATCCAACGAGTACCCACACTGCATACTTTTGACGGACCCTGCTACCCAAAAAACGAGAAATACCTGAAAAAACGTGATGATGATGTCATCACGTTTTTTCAGGTATTTCTCATTTTTGGGGTAGCGGGGTCCGTCAAAAGTATGCAGTGTGGGTACTCGTTGGATGCGGAATCAAATTCCGCATCCAACGAGCTCTCCCGATCGAAATTTGAGTAAAAACACAATGAGATATGTCGAAAATACGAACAAAAAAAGTAGTTTTTTTAATGACAAATATGTCAATTCAACCATTATGGTTGACTTATTTTATTGAAATTCTATTGGTTCTTGAATTCCAACTCACAAAAACTTATTTTGGCACATTTTCTTATAAGGCCCATTTTAGACCCCAAATTTCCTCTAATGGAGTGTAAAATTAATATGGTACTAGAAATTTACATTTGAAATATTTGGAGATTAAGATAGTTGAAGCCATTAACTCCCCAAATTTAGAGGAGAAGTCTCACATCTATTTCATGGTCACTCAAGCTAACTCTTAGGGCTTAAAAATTTGAACGACATATGGGAGGGATTTGACCCATTTATCTCTACGCAAGTTACAAGATCATATAAAATAATATGCCTAGGTGAAACAACACGATTGACCACCACCTCAAAGTGACACCACGACTTGAAGAACAACTCTCATGTGAATTGAACTTTTCCCACTAGTGAAAAAATCCTCACTCTTTACCTATTGATGCAACCCCTTTGGTCCTTAATTGAATGACATGGGGTGAGATTTGATCCACTTATATGTACATGGGCCATTTGTCCATTTAATATAATATATTTGAATGCAACCATACACTCAAACACTTCCTCAAGGTGAGTAAATGGATCAATGACAATCCTCACGAGAACAAAGAACCTTTCCCAGTTGTGTAAAACTCGTCGCTCTTCATCAATGGATCTAACCCATTTAGGGATTTATTAAAGAAAATGGGTGTGAGATTTAATCCACTTGTGTGTGCACATGTCATGATACTATTTAATATAATATCTCTAGGTGCAACCACATGTTTTACCACTACTTCAAGATGATTCCATTGCCCTAGGAAAATCTCTCACGAGAATTGGACCTTTACCACCAATGAAAAATTCCCCACTCCTCAGTAGTCCTCACCAATGGATCCAACCCCTTTGTCACTTGATTACATTCAAGATGTGTTTTTGATTGATTGATTTTATTACTTTAGGCTTCATAAAACAATGATTAATTTCTTATTTAAAAAAGATGATAATCTATAGTTTTTATAAACTTACAATTGACACTTGATAAATCTCTATAAATATAAAATTGAAATTATATTAATTTGTGTGGATGTGAAGTATGAACAATAAAATATTATCAACATCAAGAATTTATGTTTCACAAAGAAGGCTGGATGTAAAATTTCAACTCTGTAAACCATACAAATACAACATCATAAAAATCAAAGATTTTAAATTATAATAATAACATATGATACATGGAATTTAATTTTATTGTTTAATCAAGTTATTATATGAAAATGGAGAGACAAAGATTAGTTATTATTGTTAATTAATATGTGTGTGTGTGTGTGTGTCCATGGGGCATATCTCGGGTGGTTGGGAGATTTGGTTATTGAGTTCCCCACCTGGGTTCGAATTTCGTCGAGGACAGTTCTTCCTTGGGAGCCCTTGTATGTAATGAAATATTAGGCTGGTGAGATGTTTATCGTGATTGGACCTCTTGGGGATTGTTGTTTCTCGTTCATGAATACTTTCCAATCGAGTTTAAGAGATATTTTCTCGGGTGGACGTAGCCATGGTGAACCACCTTTAATATATATATATATATATATATATAGAGAGAGAGAGAGAGAGAGAGAGAGAGAGAGAGAGAGAGAGAAGTTTATATAGAGAGAGATGTAAAATTTCAACACTATATGCTATACAAATAAATTGATCATTAAAATCAACAAGTCTAAATTTTAATAATAACATATATATGAAATCTTATTTTTATTGTAAAAAACTAAATAATATTCAAGATACTATATGAAGATTGAATAATATTGATCAAGTCTCACTGGCGCAGTTGGTATTTGAGGGGTTTCGTTTGTTAGATAGCCTAGGATTCCAAACTCAGTGGTGTTGGAAGGAGACACCTAAAAATCCAACCATGCTAAGGGTTGGTGTGGCTCATGCTGGGTGTGATACCAAGGTGAATTTGATGGCTTATATGTCCCTGGGTTGCGGTTTCTTAGACCATAGGATAGTCCCACAAGTTACAGACACTCTAGCAAACAAAGAAATAAAGAAAATTGATTAACATGTTAAATTATTTATAAAAAGAAACATACACAACAATATATGTTTTTAGGTTCAAACTCCACCCATCCCGCCTGCTTCCTAGAGGGATTTAGAGCTCTTATGAAGGGTCTTTTCCTTCAATCTCAAGGAAGAGGGTTTAATTTATTTATTTATAATTTAATGAATTATTGAACCATTAAGAAGTGGTATCTACTTACAGGGTGATAGCCTTGGGGTGGATCCTTTTGAATCTTAATGAAAACTCAATGGTCTCCTATGAATGGTGTATGGGATTGACAACAAAAAACCATACAAAGAGCTATGTCTGTATATGGGGTTAGAAAATGTTGTTTCCCTCAACATTAAAAAATTCATAGTTTTTGGAGATTCCCTCATTGTCATATCTTAGGCAAGGAAAAAACTCAACAAAATGGACACAACCATAGAGAAACTCTATTATAGAATCGTGGATATTCTGGAGTGGATAGAAGAACCTAATATTTTGCAAATTCATCATCATAATAACTTAGTGGTTGATAACCTTGTAAATTGAGCAATACATTTGGAAATGTTTTTTTAATAAAAAATGAGGACCACTTGCAATGTTAGTGGCTTCCCTAGGATTAAAGAATGGCACCAAAAATTCAAATTATCATGAGCCTTCTTTGCATGTGTGCATTTGTCATTGTCATAATGAAACAAGTGCAAGGATCTACATTCATTTATCCTCCCGCATGAGAGAACCCTCTTGAGATTCATCCCATATGGTTTGCTTGGCTATGCAAACTTGTTATATGGTGCTTCCCTGTGTTCACTCTACTGACCGTGGGATATATCTAGTGGGAACACATCAAGAAAATTTCCATCTAGATGTGTTCATGTGAATTGGGCCTCATAGGTGGTTCAATAATTTACATTCCCATTCTAGGCTTTAGTTTGTTTGTGTTTGTGGTTTACTTGAAAGATTTAGTAGTGGGTTTTGTAGGTTGTCTCTCCCTATACTTGGAGGGTCGAGGAAATTGCTTGGAGCTGTAGTCATGGAGGAACCAAGAATTGGGTTTTAGGTTTGTGAGAGGTTAGGGGCAACATTAAGGATACTAAAATCATGATGCGAAGGTTGAAGTCGTAGATGGAAGGTGTTTTGGCAACCAATGACAAAGAATACTCTCACATCTCTCATTTGGAGGTCCATTTTGAAGGGTTAGAAGGGAAAGTGCATGTGCAGGAGTCTTAGATGGAAAGGTTAAGAATACTTACTGACACTCTTCAGGAAGTTTTGGTTGGAGGGCAGTCTCATAACACATCACTTGTAGGCTAGAGGGTAGTGTCATAAGATTCAAATCAATAGGTAGACACTGTAGTGGTTGAAGGATCTAGTTCACATGGTTAGGAGGAAGAAAACCAAGATCTCCATGAAATTCACAATGGTCATAGTTTTCTTAAGCTCATCTAGTATGCTATTTTTCTTATATATTTTTTCCGAGATAGTTTGTTCGGTCCATAATCAATTTTTTTGTCACAATGTTGTAGTAGTTTTAAGAGTCACATGTTGATAAATGTTCCTTTGAAAATTCTCTCATGAATAATAATTTTTTTTTGATATTTTAAAAATAATTGTACTTTTAAACTATTTTTTTATTAGCATTTTAATATAAAATTCATAATTTCAGTGTAAAACAATAATATCTACTTAAAAATGAAATGAGATTGAACGTATGTGAATTTTTCATATTACGTGACAATTCTCTCTCTTTGTACCAAATAAAATGAAGGTGTAATTGAATCGTAAAATTTCTCATTACTATGGTGAAGAGTTGGGTTCGATCCCCTTAAATATCTTCATTAAAAATAAAAAATTAATTCATTTAAAATTGAAAGTACAACCATAAAAAACATAGAGTGTTATTTATTTATTTAAACACTTTATAGAGTACAATCATTGTATGATGTTATATTTATTGTTAGAGCATAATCCATCTTTAGTACCATAGTCTTAGACCTTAGACACTTTAATTTGCTTCCATGCAGTGATTTCTATGGTTAGACATAGGGAAATTGATCATTTGTGATAGTTGATGCGCTCCTAGTTGATCATTCTGCACAATTGATGCACTCCAGGTTGAGCATTCTAAGACCCAGGTGCCCACATTGTTTGAATTCAACCAAGCATGCACTCCCCTTCCTCTTTTTTAGGGACTTTGACTCCTTTGAGGTGCTAGTGCTTGGTTTGAGTGGTTTTTGGACTGTTTTTGGAATTTATTGCTCTCCTAGAGCCACTCCCACTCACCCATGTGATTCCACACGCTTGCCACACCTCCACACATGTTCCATCATGCCTCACCCATGTTCACATAATAATTATTGACCGTTTGGGATGAATTGGAGTCTCATTGGTCCACCTAGGGGGGTTTGAGGGTCAAATCTAGTGATGACACTTGTATGCTTCCATAAGGCCTCCAAGGCCTCATGATTTTTCCCTATTGTACTATATACCTGTTCTAGACATTGTTACATGTTATGAAGTGATAATAATATTGGTTATTGGGCTCACATGTGAATGCAATTTTTACTCTTTCCGTCTTTTTGTTCCTGTTTTGCAAACTAGTTTGAATTGTGAAAGTTTCTTTAGCTCCTAGATCCAGTTGTGAATCAATTCTCACATGATATTAGAGATGATTGGATTTGCAGATAAAATACATAGTGTTTGAGCTACAAATTGAGGGATTATCTAGATAGATTCGAGTGTTTTCCATTATAGGTACATTCAACAATTTGTCACCAAGAGCACAAGCAGAGATGGGGGAGACCCATGTTTTGCTAACACCATTCAACTAATTCGAATGGAAGGCCAATATGGTTATTCACCTGAGGTCAACAAATCTGTTTAGGGTCACCATGGGGACATAGGTTGAACCAGACTCTACTGTTGAGAAATCGAAGCTCTTCAATCGAATTGATGAAGCATTTGGAATGCTTTGTCTCATCATTTCGAGAGACTTGCTCTTTCATGTAAAAAATATGACTACTCCAATTGAAGTATGGCTGAATATTGAATCCTTGTTTGGAAAGACCGATGAGTTGAGGGGTCACCAACTCGAAAATGAGCTCATCTCCTTGAGTCCTACTCATTTTGAGACAATCCAAGATTTCTTCACCAAATACAAGTCATTGGTTATTCAACTCAAGCAATGTGGCATAGAGAATAAGGAGGAGAAACTCATACTATCAATACTTTTGAAGCCAGGTCCTGAGTACTCTATGTTTGCAAGCACATTTCACTCTAGAAAACTCACAACTTGAAATTGGCGCATTCCTGCATTGGATGAGTTCATGTAGTCATTGAACCAAGAGCAAGACAAGCTAGTGCAGATGGGTACCATCAAGCATAGCAAATACCAAGATCTTGATGCATGGGTTTTTGTTAGGATATTTAGACACTTAGGAGTTAGTTAAGATCAACTTGTGTAATATATTCGTTAGGTAAAAGTTTGTTTATTTAGTATGCATTAGTATGCATGTGTAAATATTCTAATCCGACGGTCACGATATGTTATAGACATAGAGTGATCCGACGATTCAACTTCTCTTAGATCATACCTACCATTGATCCGTGGCTTAACACCCGATTGGTCTATGATCTCTATTTAAAGAGCATAGAGGGTCCTTGGCTAGTTGATCGATTATGAGAAGCTCATGTAACTTTCTTTCTTTTGCATAATGAATTGCTTCAAGTAGCTATTTCGCTGGGGCCGTGGACTGTTTCCCTCTCGAGGGTTTTAACCACGTGACAAACATTGGTGTATTGATCTGTGATCTGTTTGTGTGAAGCAGTTGTTCTTGGTGTTCGGTCCTTTGGGAGTACCCTGTGTACCCTAACATGGTATCATAGCTTTTATGAAGAGCCACTTTCGGTTTTGATCAAGATATGGAACCGGTGTTGTCGAAACTTTGAAAGGGTTTCTTGTTCTATATTTTCTGTACATTTGTGGCCAGTGGGAGCTATTCCATTGCGTCTGGAGCACTATTTCCATTTGGAAATAGTTTTCGTTTCACCAAAAACCATTTCCATTTGCTCCAGAAACACCCATTTCGGCAAATATGAAGGTATAATGTTACAGTGACGGATTTTTTTTTTAAATCTCTCATATATTTATCAGTTTATTATTAGATCTTTTTGTTTTAGTCTCGGACTGTTGCCTTCCCTGGCTGCGTATGCTCTTTGCTGTGCACCTTGCGCGATCGCGGCGAATCAGAAACATTGAGGGAAAGTTTTTTTTTTTGTCTTCTCGGCTACGTATGCTCTTTGCCGTGCACCTTGTGCGATCACGACAAATCATAAACAGTGAGAAAACTTGAAAACGTAGACTTTCTGGGTAAGCTAACTAAGATCTAAACCCATTGTGTGGAAATTTTTTTTTTTGTTTTTTTGTTTTCCGTTTTTTTTTGGTGATTTGCAGGAAAAGAAAGCAAGCATGGAAAACGAGAGAGAAGAGTAAAAAAAAAAAAAAAAGAAGCCCCCTTCCTCTTTCCATACTTTTACGTACCTTTTAAACTTAGCTCACTTGGTCAAAAGTTGCTTTACACCTTGATAAGTCTTGAGTTCAAGTCTTATCAAGCTACTTTTTAGTGCATGCAATTTCTATTTTTAAGTTACTTTATTGTAAAAGTGAATATCACATTAATAAAATAAAATAAAAGTGAGTCACTTAAGTCTTTTAATTTATTGCCGCACTATTTAAAAGTACATTATTGTAAAAGTGAACCTCACTTATTCTACAAAAGTGATTCACTTCAAAGCAACTTTATCGTAAAGTGATTGTCAAAGGTTGATCTTTGGAAGAGGGGGGTTCTTTTGTTAGTTGGTCAAGTTAATATCTGCCACGTCACTATTGGGGACATCTTCAACATTTCCTTTGATCAAACATAACTTCATCATCCAGAATCCGTTTTAAGTGCCGTTTTTTTAAAACCGCATATTTTTTCAAGCTCTTTGCATCCAGACAGTTAGTTTCTGTTCTTTCAGCCATTATTTTATAGTATGGCCACCCCTTGTGACATTATACTTACAAGTTCTAACTATTTCTCATGGAAATCTTGTATGGAGGATGTTCTGCGAAGTAGGGGACTTTTCAGGATAACCTCAGGGAAAGAAACAGAACCCACTGATGATGATAATAAAATTAAATGGGCAAATAGATGTGATGAAGCTCGTGGATTGATTGGGATGTCAATCTCTACTGATTTGCGATTCCACATATCTGGCATTGATGAACCTGATAAAGCTTGGGAAAAGTTGGAATCTGTGTTTGATAAACACAATGAAATTCGGGGTCATCAACTTGAGAATGATTTGCTTTCCTTGAATCCAAATGATTTTTCTTGCATTCAAGACTATTTATCTAAGTATAAAACTCTTAGACTATTATGTACAGAATGCAAGATTAAGAAAGAAGACAAACAATGTATTTATCATATTCTTTCCAAACTTGGACCTGCATATTCTGTTTTTGTATCTACATTCTACTCCATGAAAGAATCCTTGACTGCAGCCAGCTATGTAGAGCCTAGTCTTGAATCCTTTTGTGATTCCTTAATTAGAGAGCAAGATAAGCTCATTCATCTTGGAATAATTAACAATGCAGATACATCTGGGAAAGCCTTATTGTCCCAACAGAAAGAAAAGTCCAAGCCTCCCAAGAAACATAATTTTCACAATAAAAAACAAAACAACAAGGGTCCCAAAACCTCTTAGTCAGCTCCTCCCTTAAAAAATGATAAAGGATCCAAGCAAAAAGGAAAGAATATTGAGCGTCATTGTAATTTTTGTGGGAAAGATAATCATGATGAATTTAAGTGTTTTAAGAAGATGGCAGCCTTGGAAGCAGCAATGAAGAAGCACCACATCAGCCTAGATTCGTCTTCAGAATCTACCTCTCATGGACATGCACTTTGTGCTTCTAGTTACTCTTATACTGCATCTTTTTTTTCTACTTCAAATGAATGGCTCATTGATTCTGGAGCATCCTATCATATGGCTAAGGATCAAGCCATCTTTTCTACTATGCATGAATGTAACACCAAAAAAATATTTGTTGGTGATGATAGATCTCTAAGTGTTGTAGGATCTGGAACAGTTCCAGTAGAAAATGGTCATTTCAGTGATGTACTATGTGTTCCTAAAATTTCCTGCAATTTGTTATCAGTCTATCAAATTACACATTCAGGTGAAGGTAAAACTGTAATGTTTAGACCTCACCAAGTTGTAATCAAGGATTTTAAAAATCCTGAAAATGTCCTTGCTACTGGAACTATTGATGATATTACCAGGTTGTACAAATTTAACAACTTTGGGTCATCACCTTTTCCTTCAGTTTTTGTTGTTCATAGTGATANCGTTCAACATGTGAAGCAGCTGGTGATCTTTCCGGTGATCCTAGAGATCAACATCGAACACGTTCTCAGTTTCAGTGAGCCTCTTTTCTTTTGGCTCAAGTTTCCGAGAATCATGATCCAGAAACTTTTGCAGAAGCTTCAGGAAATCCAGATTGGGATGTAGCTATGGATGAAGAATATCGTTCC
>LPNX010085356.1:238043-254841 GCA_001517045.1 Pseudotsuga menziesii
CAAAATTTGGCATGAGCGATTTGGTCACTTAAATTATCGCTCGTTGCAACAACTATGTAAAGACAATATGGTGACTGGTCTTCTGCTGGTATCTTGCAAGGATGGTGTTTGTTCCGGTTGTGTACTCGAAAAACATCATCGGGACNTTGAAAAAATTAAGGCAAGGTTAGTTCCCAAAGTTTTTTCCCAAGTTGAAGGGATTGACTACAATGAAACCTTTGCCCCTGTAGCAAAAATGAACCCCATCTGCCTTGTTCTTTCCCTTGCAGCCTTACATAATTGGGAAGTCCATCAAATGGATGTCAAGTCTGCCTTCTTACATGGTGATTTACATGAATAAATTTAGATGGAACAACCTCCTGGATATGTTCAGAATAACTCTAGCCTTGTCTGTCTCCTTAAGAAATCCTTATATGGCCTTAAGCAAGCTCCTAGAGCTTGGTATGCCAAAATGGATAGCTTTCTCCTTGACACTGGTTTTTCTAGATGCCATTCTGACCCCAATGTCTATACCAAGAAAGTAGGAAACCATCTCATCATACTTGTTCTTTATGTTGATGATCTTATCCTTACTGGTAGTGACCCTAACCTTATAACCCATGTGAAATCCAGTCTTAAGCAAAATTTTGAAATGTCAGACTTAGGACATTTGCATTATTTTCTTGGTCTCCAAGTCTTGCAAACCAAAGAAGGAATCTTTCTTTCCCAGTCCAAGTATGCTTGTGACCTTCTTTGTCGCTTCCAGATGGAAGATTGTAAACCAGCCCCTTCTCCCTTCCAGTCTGGAGTCAAACTTTCTACCACTTGTACTTCCCCTGAAGTAGATGCCACCTTGTATCGTCAGCTTGTTGGTAGTCTTTATACTTGACTCATTCCCGTCCTGACCTTTCCTTTGCCGTTGGTCGTGTTGCCCATTATATGCAAACTCCTCATGAAAGTCACTGGAAAGCAGCAAAAAGAATACTTCGATATATTCGAGGTACAATTCAGTTTGGGATTCATTACAGTACAGGGGGGAAACCTTTGTTGGTTGGTTTCACTGATTCAGATTGGGCCAGCGATCCTGATGATCGAAAGTATACTGCAGGTTATGTTTTTAGTCTGGGATCTGGACCTGTCACTTGGGCTTGTAAGAAACAACAAGCTCTTGCTCTTTCTTCAGCAGAAGTAGAATATCGAGCTGCAGTTAATGCCAGTCAAGAAGCTTTATGGCTTCGACAGATCCTTTCAGAGTTTGGATTCGAGCAGCAGCAGCCTACTCCACTTTGGTGCAACAATCAAAGTGCCATCAAGCTTGCCAAAGATCCAATTCTATATCAGCGCAGCAAACACATTGAGCTACACATGCACTTCATCAGAAATCTTGTTCATGATCGTGTTATTGAAGTGCTCTATTGTCCTACAGATGATCAAGTTGCAGACATCTTCACCAAGTCTCTTACAGAAGCGAATTTTTCTAAACTTCGGTCTATGTTAGGAGTTCAGGAATGTGTCCTTAAGGGGGGATAGGCTCTAATGCCTCCTTCCTTCTCCTAATAGTGTCACTTTTGTAAATCCTTCAATCCTATCCCAAGTTGTTCTTAATGGGGGATTTTAGGATATTTAGACATTTAGGAGTTCGTTAAGATCAACTTGTGTAATATATCCGTTAGGTAAAAGTGTGTTTCTTTAGTATGGATTAGTATGCATTTGTAAATATTCTAATCCGATGGTCACGATATGTTCTAGACATAGAGTGATCCGACGGTTCATCTTCTCTTAGATCATATCTACCATTGATCCGTGGCTTAACACTCGATTGGTCTATGATCTCTATTTAAAGAGCATAGAGGGTCCTTGGCTAGTTGATCGATTATGAGAAGCTCATGTAACTTTCTTTCTTTTGCATAATAAATTGCTCCAAGTAGCTATTTGGCTTGGGCCGTGGACTGTTTCCCTCTCAAGGGTTTTAACCACGTGACAAACATTGGTGTATTGATCTGTGATCTGTTTGTGTGAAGCGATTGTTCTTCGTGTTCGGTCCTTTGGGAGTACCCTGTGTACCCTAACAGTTTTGAATGCATCCAAAGGCAAGAAGAAAGCCAAGGATTCGAAACAACTAGAAAAGAAGAAGCAAGACAAACCCAAATCCACTGATGGGGGTTCAGATCCTTGCAAAGAAAAGGACAAGAAGAACAAGGAGAAGACCAAATGCACCTACTTTCACAAAGGGTGGCATCCAAAGAGTGCATGTATGAAGAAAACCATCGATATGATGGTGTAGCTATTAGAGAAGAACAACATCCTAGTCCTAGAGGGTGCAAGGAATAAGGATGGAAGTTCAGGCACAAACAACAAAGAGAGGTGCCATGCTTTGGTTGTGGTCTCTTTAGATTCTTAATCCTTCATCATTGATTCAAGAGGATCAAGGAAAACAAACTTTGTGAAAAGAATTATTCACATCCATGTATTCAAATAGTGGCCCAACTGTTTAAATGGGTGATGATTCAGAGATCCAAGCTAAGGGGATTGGAAGGATCGATCTTGAAGATGGATATTTAACCAATGTACTATTTGTAACAGACTTGGAAGTGAACCTACTGTCAGTGTACCAAATGAAACACACTGGTGAAGCCAAGAGAGTAACATTTACTCCATATGTGGTTGATATAGCTGAAATATCTAGCAACAAGGTGGTGGCATTGGGGGTTGCTTATCATCAAGCTAGGATGTACAAATTCTCCCATTTCCTTCCCTACTCTAGAGGGCAAAGCACTCTTGTATCATGCCAATGAAATCAACCAGCTGTGGCATGAGAGGTTCATCCATATGAACTACATATACCTCTTGGCACTCATGAGCAAGGATGGCATGGTGGAAGGGCTTCCTCCTATCAAGACCTCCAATGGTGCATGCATTGGTTGTGTGGTGGGAAAGCATCCAGAGCATAGCTATGAGAAAGGGAAAGAACAGAGAGCTACATAAGTGCTTGGTTTGGTGCATTCATATCTAATTTTTCCTCTTCCCACACCCTCCTATGGAGGATCAAGGTATGTGTTAACCTTCATAGATGATTTCTCAAGGTTTTGCTGGGTCTACTTCCTCAAACTCAAATCTGAAGTCTTTGAGACTCTTAAGGTTTGGAAATACCTGGTTGAGAATCAATGTGGGAACAAGATCAAATTTATTCATACTAAAAATGGTAAAGAGTATGTGACAAGAATTTGCAGTACCTCTGTGAAGAATGTGGCATCCAAATCCAGCATTCGATCCCCTACACACCACAACAAAATGGTGTGGCTGAGAGGAAGAACAGGGCGCTCAAGGAGATGGAAACCTATATGATTGAAGCTAAGGATTTGATTCCTAAGCTATGGGATGAAGCCATTAAATATGCTGCATACATTTAGAACAGATATCTTCACAAATCAGTGGATGACAAGACACCATACGAGGCTTGGTTTGGTCACAAGCCAAATATTTCACATTTCAGAATTTTTGGCTCAGGCTAAATACCTATAGAGAAGAGAAAGGACTTGCAACTAAAAATAAAGGAGTGCATCATGGTTGGGTATGATGAATATATAAATTCCTATAATCTATTTGATCCCTCAACTCGAAAGACTTTCATAGAAATAAGTGTGCAATTCGCAGAAGAAGTCATTTCAGATTTCGAACTATCACCGGGGGAATTCCCTTCTCCTCAACACCAAGATGATGTAAGTGATGATTCCATTTATGATATTTCTGATTATGAGATTGCTAAATATGATGTTTCTGAACATGACTCCCCCACTCGGCCCAAGTGGGATGAGAAAACTCTTGAAGCTGTTGGGGATTTAGCTTGAAATCCACTAGATCCTAGGACGACTAGATCTCAATTTCACAGCGCTTATTTTGAAAATGAGTTGAGTCTTGCTGAAAATTGATTCATTATGGTTGGATATGATCCAAAATAATATTAGGAAGCACCAATTGAACCAATATGGAAAACAACCATGCAAGAAGAGTTCAACTCTCTATAAGAAATGAGACTTGGAAATTGGTTCCCTTGCCTTCCAAGAGGAAGCTAGTGCAATGCAAATGGGTCTATAGGACCAAAGTTGATGCTAATGGGTCTGATATAAATTATAAGGACATATTGGTTTCCAAATTCTTCTATCAAGTAAAGGAGTGGACCATACAAAGACTTTTTCACCGGTTGCAAGGATGGACTCTATTAGGCTAGTCTTAGCCATTGCTGCAAGAAAGTGCTGGGAGGTTCACCACATGGATGTCAAAAGTGAATTTATTCATGGTGAGATACATGAGGAGATATATATCTAGCAACCTGAATGTTTTCAAGAGGATCCTTCTCTTGTATGCAGGTTAAATAACTCTCTCTATGGTCTCAAGCAAGCCCTAGGGCTCAGTATGCCAAGATGGACAAATTTCTTCTTTCACTTGGCTTTATAAGATGAAAGTATGATCCTAATGTTTATTTGTAGCATATTGGTGATGTATTTCAGGTAATATTACTCTATGTTGATGAAATTTTTATTACAGGTAGTTTCTCCAAAGAGATTGGGTCAATCAAAGCATCTTTGCACAGTGAATTTTCAATGACCGATCTTGGCTTGTTGAAGCAATTTCTTGGTTTGGAAATTGTTCAATATGAAGCAGGGATCAAGGTAAGACAGAAAAATTATGCTGCATACTTGTTAATGAATTTTAAAATGTCTGAATTTAAGGCATCCAAGTGACCATTATTTTCCGGTATCAAACTAGGTGAAGTTGGTGACTCTCCATTGGTGGACATCTCATTGTATAGGCATCTAGTCGGGAGTTTGTTGTATATTACTCATTATAGAACTGATTTAGCGTATGATGTAGGTTATTTAGCTAGATATATGCAACAACCTCATGAGATCCATTGGAAGGAACACAAGAGGATCCTTTGGTATGTAGAAGGCACCAAGAACTTTAGGGTACACTATGCTACTAGTTCTCCACTAGAACTAGTTGGACTTTATGATTCTAATTGTGGTGGAAATCCCAATGAAAGGAAGACCACTTCAGGTTATGTATTCATTCTTACCAATGGTCCCATATTTTGGTCAAGCAAGAAACAACACATCATCTCCCTATCTTCAACTGCGGCCGAGTACAGAGGAGCAGTGAATTCAACTACACAATGTGTGTGCTTGCAAGGTATTCTTCGGGAACTTGAAGTTTCACTTGATTCACCCACAGTCATTTGGTGTGACAATCAAGTGAAATCAAGATTTCCACAGATTTAGTGTAGAGAAATAGGACCAAACACATTGAAATACACATGCACTACATCCGGATCTTGGTGCATGATTAGGTGATAGCCTTGCAATATTTCCCATCTACAGAGAAACCTATTGATATTTTCACCAAGTGCTTGATAGAGAATACCTTCACCTACGTAAGATCTATTCTTGGGGTGAGTGATACATGATGATGGGTTCCATTCACCTTCATATTTCGGGAGTTTGTTGTATCTTACTCATTCTATACCTGATTTAACGTATGCTGTAGGTTTTGTAGCTAGATATATGCAATAGCCTCATGAGATCCATTCGAAGGAAGCCAATAGGATCCTTCAGTATGTACATGGCACCAAGAAATTCGGGGTACACTATGATACTAATTCTCCACTAGGACTAGTTGGATTTTCTGATTTTGATTGGGGTGGAAATCCCAATGAAAGGAAGTCCACTTCAGGTTATGTCTTCATGCTTACCAATGGTCCCATATTCAGGTCAAGCAAGAAACAACACACCATCTCCCTATCTTCAGCTGAGGCCGAGTACAGAGGAGCAGTGAATGCAACTACACAATGTGTGTGGTTGTAAGGTATTCTTCAGGAACTTGGAGTTGCACTTGATTCACCCATAGTCATTTGGTGTGACAATAAAAGTGAAATCAATATTTCCATAGATCCAGTGTAGAGACATAGGACCAAACACATTGATATACACATGCAATACATCCGGAGCTTGGTGCATGATCAGGTGATAGCCTTGCAATATTTCCCATCTATAGAGCAAACTGCTGATATTTTCACCAAGTGATTCATAGAGAAGACCTTCACCTACCTGAGATATCTTCTTGGGGTGAGTGATACATGGTGATGGATTCCATTCACCTTCATATTTTTTCCTCCATGTCCATTTTTTAGGAGAGGTTTTGTTCCCATGTGGTTTTCCCTCTTTTCCTTGTTTTCATGGACAAATAAAATTTTATGTTGTATGAGGTGACTTGAGTCTTTGTTTCCAAGGCCTCCATGATACTTTTGGTTAAGTAGTACTAATTAATGCTTAAGGGGGTGTGTTATAGCATAATCCATCCTTAATACCATAGTATTATACCTTATACACTTTCGTTTGCTTCCATGCAGTGATTTCTATGGTTAGACTTAGGGAAATTGATCATTTGCCATAGTTGATGTGCTCCTAGTTGATCATTCTGCATAGTTGATGCACTCCAGGTTGATCATTATGACACCCATGTGCCCACATTGATTGCAGTCAACCAGGAATGCACTCCCCTTCCTCTTTTTTAGGGATTTTGACTCTGAAGCGCTAGTGCTTGGTTTGAGTGGTTTTTGGATTGTTTTGGGAATTTATTTCTCTCCTAGAGCCACTTCCACTCACCCATGTGATTCCACACATCTTCCACACCTCCACACATGTTCCAACATGCCTCGCCCATGTTCACACAAGCATTCATGACCGTTTGGGATGAGTTGGAGGCTCATTGGTCCACCTAGGGGTGTTTGAGGGTCAAATCTAGTGATGACACTTGTATGCTTCTAGAAGGCCTCCAAGGACTCACAATTTTTCCCTATTGTGCTATATACCTATTCTATACATAGTTACATGTTAGACAATGATAATAATATCAATTATTGGGCTCACATGTGAATGCAATTTTTACTCTTACGGTATTTTTGTGCTTGTTTTGCAAACTAGTTCGGATTGTGAGAGTTTCTTTGGATCCTAGATCCACATGTGAATCAATTCTCACATTTATTATAATTTTATTCATAAAATTTGATAATAATAATATTATTCACTTTAACACATAAGCTTAGATAGTACAAATGCAAATATAAGTATATAATATATATTGACAATAAGAAAATATATTAAAATGTAATCATCATATTATGGTGATGATTGAAATAGAGTAAGATTAAATTTGGTCTCTGCTTTAAAAAATAATAAAAAATTATTATTAGTTTGTTTTAAAATTCCACTTTAAAAAAAATAAATAAATCATTATCAATTCGTTTTAAAATTTTGTTTTTATGATTGGAAAGATTTTAAAGAAAACTTTCTTAAATTTCATTGTTTTTGATAAGTTAAGTTATATATATTAGCAGTGTTACAAATATTTTGAAATTAAGATGTAGTATGGATATATGAAGAATATTCTAAGACAAAATGTTTTTCTTTCTCTATCTTTTTAGTATCACAGAAATGACTAGTTATTTCATCCCACATCATTTTGGTATTTGTTTAAAGATAGTTTCACTATGAATCTTGTGAATCTTTGTTCTTATTTTAGTAAGTAAAAACTGATTTCCTCATTTAAACTAACTTTAATAGAAATATGTTTTTGATCTTTTATCTTGGGGTTAATCATATCTTTATAACATGTTAATTTTCTCTTATTCCATTTTTCTTAGTTGCACCACAATTTCTATTTAAATTTAGATAAATAGTATTATATATGATATCCAAATTTCAAAAAGTGGCAAATTATATTCTCCAATGTTTTATCCAATAATTAGAATCTTTACACCACCCTCTCTTAAATTGGAATTAACTTTGAATATAATTTGAGACTCTTGCCTTTCATGTTAGTTATCTTGTGCGTGTACATTACATACACAATCATAGTCATACTTTGAATTGCTGGAAGACAAGTTCTAAGAGAAGGATTAGTTAAAGTGTATTGCATTTAATTTTAAGGTTATAAAACACTCATATGTTTTCTCTATTTTCCTCCTAATATTCTTTAGACATGTTGTAGCCCCAAACTTTTCATCCATATAAGATAATTAGAGTGACACATGTCACAAAGAGGATTTTTTTCTCCAAACATTATCACCAAGGTTTCTTTGGATTTAATTAGTTTTGTGCCAATAGGTTCCTAGTTAGAATCCCCAAGTGTATGCCCCATTATCCTATGCCGACGAATTTTCTAGGGATTCCATCTACAAATATCAAGAAGAATCCCTTAGGTTCTTATAGAGTATTCCTTGAAAAAAAATTAACTTACTTTTATTTCCATAAACAAAATGAGAGTAAGTGATATACTTGGATTTAATTATCACCAATGTCGATCTATCTTAAACTTGTATCTATAGCGCCCCCATCCATTAACGTGACTATAGGAGGAGGTAAATATGAATTTTGTGTTTTTTAATTTTTCCCCATAAGCCATTATAAATTAACATATACATGTGCAAGTGCATGAATGTAAAATAAAATGGAATTAAAACTCTATCCATACACATACCATGCATAAACAAACATATTTACCAAAGGAATTAAGTAAAATCATTTCACATTCATAGACAGAGATAATACTTATTTTTAATAGAAGACGATCCATGTAATTAGTTGTGTAAAAGAGTTTTTTCACCCAACCGTAGGCATCAACTATTGATACCACCCCCTAGTTAGGCTATGAGGCCACCATGGCTAAGGAAATCCCTATAAGATTCTCTCTCTTATCCCAAAAATTGTTTTCAGTCTCAGGCATAGCCAAGTTTCTCACCATTGAGAAATTACATGAATCTGATCACTTATCCATCCCAACCATGTTAAGGCTCTCTTCTACTGCCTCACACAACACAAGGAAGGAATTTCCCTTCATTTCTCCATAGTTCCCTCATGAAATCCAACCCTTACAGTGCTTATAGTCCAACTTGTTGTATGCTATTGGAGAACCTCTCATAACCTCATTTCATGGATTCTAAAGCATCCATGAGCAGAAAATATACAACATGTAAAGGTTCCTATATTTCACAACCTCTATGCTCACCTATAACCATCCTCTTCCCTCTAATGTCTACAATTTCCTCTTCACAATGTTAATTTCTGGTTAATTTCATAGTCTAGTTATTGGCCAACAGGGGCGCCTCCAACCACCTCTGATTGTCAGTTTGACTTCAGTTAACCTCATCGGGGTTCATTGGAGTTATTGATGCGCTATCACTTATTGGTTGGCATGCAGTGACATGTGTCTGAGCTACTTTTAGTTATACTCATTCATTCATTGCACTCCAACTTCAGTTAGGACTCAGTTGAGTCAATCGGCACTTGATCAGTTGGTTAACTAGTGTGGTTATTGTGGCCTACAGTTAGTTAAGTTACACCCATTCATTCAATTCGAATGGACTCCTTGGGGATTCTAATGGTCTTGGAATTAATGCACCTTGCATGATTATTGTATTGTATCATCATTCTTTCATTTGATTATACAGAGTTGCTACTTCTATTGCAGCACAATTTTGCCAATTTTATGCATATTTGTCTGTATTCTTTATGAGACTATGTTTTCAGTTTCTAGACCACTATGAAAAATTAATATGGTATCAGAGCACGCGGTGGGACGAAGCTTATATCTCTCAAAAACAAGGTTTTTGACAGATCTTGCATGAAAAATTGAGCTAAAGCTCAAAATTCCAGCACTGCACCAGAAGCCAAGGCTTACCACTTAATACCCCAAGTAAAGGAATTGTTGATCAAGCCTGCTTGATGAACTATGTTGGGTGTGATGAAAGCCTAAAATGTGCAGGTTGTCCAACCTTACGGTGCTCCTTTTGTTGTGATTTGCAGGTTTTAACAGGTGAAAAGCATTCGCTCTAGCAATTTCAGATGGCTTCTTCCGTAGAACTCTTGACTCCGTTCAATTTCCACTCATGGAAAGGAGACATGGAGATCCAGCTACATGCCAGAGAACTCTATAGGGTCACTATGGAAACTAAAGAATAGCCTGCTTCTGTGACAGACAAAGCTAGATTCTTGAGCAAGAAATATGAAGCATTCTGATTCTTGTGCCTCTCTATTTCCCGGGATCTTCTTTTCCATCTCTCGGGATTGAAGACTCCAAAGGAAATTTGGGACAAATTGGAAACCCTGTATGGAAAATAGGATGATTTGAGAGCATACCAACTTGAAAATGAGTTGATGTCTCTCCAGCCTTCCAATTTCGAGACCTTAAATGATTTTTTCACAAAGTTCAAGCACATTGTCTTACTATTGAAGCAATGTAAGGTGGAGAAGGAGGATGATCTTCTCATCCTCACCATACTCTCCAAACTTGGAGATGATTATTTGGTGTTTGTCTCTACATTCCGTGTGGGGAAGCTCACAACCCCTGGATGGAAGATGCCTTCTCTCAATGCCTTCATTGAGTCCCTAACAAGTGAACATGATAAGCTTGTCCATATGGGGATCATTCGATCCTCCCGTGATCAAGCCCTCCATGTCTCGGGGCCCAAATATCTGAAGGGTAAAGGAAAGCAATAGAAGAACCCAAAAACCAAATTCAAAGCTCCTAAGCCTAAAGTTGAAAACCAGCAGCATGAAGATCCTTCTGGCTCGAAGAAGAACAAAGGAAAAGGGAATCATGGAAAGGAAAAAGTCAAGTGTTCATACTGCGGGAAGGGATTCCACCTTGAACATGCCTACATGAAAAAAAAACTTGATGAAGCTACCTCTCTCCTTGAGATAAATCACATCAATATTCTAGAAATATTTTGGAGGAGAGATCAACAATATCGGGAACCACAACATGAAAGAGGTCATTCCCTCATGGAAAGCACTTCGAAGTCCAAAGCACTCTTGATAGATTCTGGAGCTTCAAAACACATGATGGCTGAAAGAGAATCCTTCTCATCTTTGGAGACTAAAAAATCCATTCCCATCCACATGGGATATGACTCCACAATCATATCCTAAGGACAAGGTACTGTAGATCTTGAGCATGGTTATTTTTCCAATGTTATGTATGTACCATCTCTTGCATCAAACCTCCTAAGTGTTTATCAAATGACACATATGGGAGTTCCCAAGAGAGTCTCCTTTATCCTGGATGATGTAGAGATCACAGAACTTGCATCCGGAAAACTTGTAGCAAAAGGCCTTGCAAACCATCATGCAAAATCCTACGAGTTCTCCCATTTTTGTGGCAGATGCAAAGCCCACCGCATTGTTGACTCATAGAAATGAATTTAGTAGACTGTGGCATGAGAGGTTCGACCATATAAACTTCAAATACTTGCAGCAATTACATAATAATTCTATGGTTGAAGGCCTCCCGGTCATCAAAGCTACCACTGGAATTTGCAAGGGCTGTGTTGCTGGAAAGCACCCTGAGCATAAGTTCGATCGGGGGAAGGCAAGCCAAGCATCATGCATCTTGGGACTGATACATTTTGATATCAGTGGCCCCATGCCTATCACATCCATGAATGGATAAAGGTACATTCTGACTTTCATTGATGACTTTTCCAGATACACATGGGTCTTTTTTATCAAAAAGAAGTTGGAAGTCTTGGAAAAATTCACTGAATTGAAGGCCTTGATTGAGAATGCATCTGGCTGAAAGATCAAGATCTTGAGATATGATAATGGTGGGGAGTATGTCAGAAATGAGTTACTGCATATATTCACCCAAAGTGGTATTCAATTCCAGCATTCAGTTTCCTACACTCCTCAGCAGAATGGTGTAGTAGAGAGGAAGAACCGGTCTCTCGAGGAGATGACCACCTGTATGTTGGAATCAAAGAAGTTGGATGCAAATTTTTGGGCTGAAGCCATGCATGCTACAAAATATATTCATATTTCCACACTCATCCATGAAAGGCAAGACCCATTTCATATCATACTTCGGACACAAGCTGGATGTGTCGAATCTGCGGGTGTTTGGGTCCACTGCATGGGCTCGAATTCCACTTGATAAAAGGAGGGCTTTGCAACCGCAAAGCATAGAATGTATGTTTATTGGATATCTTGATGAATCAAAAGGTTTCAAGCTTTAGGATATCAAAACAAAATAGATCATCATTGAAAGGAGTGTCAAGTTCGATGAGCCTCTTCAGGAGGTAGAACTAGTGAAGGAGAAAACTACTGAATTTCCTTCCTATTCTATTGAATATTTGGATGATGTAATTGGGGGTGATGACCATAATTTGGATCCTATGATTTTTGATCTCATTGTACAATAAAAATTATATGATAAATCAGAACCTAAAGTACAAAATCATCTCCCAACTTGGGCCCGACAGACACTCTCCTCCGCAGGAGATAACATTGGAAATTCAGATGATCCAAGGAGAACCTAGTCCGATTTCCAAAGAGAAGGTATTGCGCTCTCTTGTCATAATTATTTGCTGTCAAAATATTGTTATTTGATGATAATTTCAGACCCTAAGTCTTACTACCATGCTCGGAAGGATCCAAGATGGCAAGTTTCCATGGATGAAGAGATGAATTCTCTTCAGAAAAACACCACTTGGGAGCTAGTTTATGTTCCTCTGGGGAGGAAATTGGTTCAATGAAAATGGTTGTTTCGAACTAAGGTTACTGCTGATGGAAGCACCTACAAATATAAGGAAAGTCTGGTATCAAATTTTTTCTCCCAGGTCCAAGTTGTGGACTACCATGAGACTTTTGCACCGGTTGCAAAAAATGGACTCCATTCGCCTAGTTTTGGCAATTTCTGCATCTAAGCACTGGGAAGTGCATCATATGGATGTTAAGTCAGCCTTTTTGCATGGAGATATTAATGATGAGATATACATGAATCATATTGAGGTCTAAATTTCTGATCCATCTTTGGTTTGCAAGCTAAAGTGGTCACTATATGGGTTAAAATAGGCCCCAAGAGAGTGGTATTCCAAGATGGATGCCTTCCTTCTCTTGCAAAACTTCTAAAGGTGTAAATCAGATCCAAATGTGTATATACAGAAGTTTGATGGTCATTTAATTATTATTTTTTTATATGTTGATGACTTACTGATCACATGTAGCACAGTTTCTTCTATTTCAGTCATCAAAACTGCTCTCCAGAATGCATTTGAAATGAGCGATTTGGGGCTCTTAAAACAATTTTTGGGGCTCGAAATTGAGCAAAATTCTGATGGGATAATGGTCACTCAGTACAAATACATATAATACTTGTTAGTAAAGTTTAACATGGCTGAATGTAGGGCTTCTCCATTCCCTTTCCTTTCAGGGATCAACCTTAAAGAAGGAAAAAGCACACCTCCCATGGACTGCACTATTTATCGACAGCTAATAGGTAGCTTTCTCGACTTGACTCATTCTCGGCCTGATATCTGCTATGCCATGAATATTGTGTCAATATACATGCAACAAACTCATGATCTTCATTGGAAGGCATCCAATTGGATCCTCCAGTATATTCAGGGAACCAAGACCTACGGAATTCACTATGCTGCAGACTCCGAGCTAGAGTTGGTTGGTTACACAGATTCCAATTGGGTGGGTGATTTTATTGATCGGAATTCTACTTCCGGATATGTCTTCATGTTTGGTGGTGGCCCCATTCTATGGTCTAGAAAAAATCAGGCCGCCATAGCATTGTCTTCAGCAGAGGCCGAGTATCGAGGAGCAGTGAATGCTTGCATCCAAGCTGTTTGGTTGCAAGGCATTCTTTCAGAGTTTGATCTTAATAGTAATTTGTCCACTGTCCTCTTTTGTGACAATCAAAGTGCTATTAAGATATCCACAGATCCAGTTACCAGGCAGAGGACCAAGCATGTGGAGATACACATGCACTACATTAGAGAGTTAGTGCATGACAAAACCATCATTCTGCAATATTGCCCGACTGATGAGAAGATTGTAGACATCTTCACCAAGAGATTTTTAGAAAATAAGTTTACTTACCTCCGTTCACTATTGGGGGTGAGTTCATCAAGGTGATCAAACTACTTTCAGTGTTCAACTTGAGGGGGGGTTTTTCCCACTTGGTTTTCCCTCTTTTCCTCACTTAGTTTGTTTTGAGCATTGTTTGAGTTTCAGTATTGTACAGGGTGATCTATGGCCTTTGTTTCCAGGGATCTAGCATTCTTATGCACTTTATGTTTTCTACTTCTCCTAAGTATAGCTTAAGGGAGGGTGTTGGAGACATTTACCACCATACACACTTATTTTGGTCAATTTGGCCTAGTTAAACCACTATCCTAAGTTTTATTGACTTAATTGACATCAGAGGAGCATTGTATGACATTAGCATGTGCACACCCACGCCTACCTTTAGTCAATGAGGCCAACTAATCCTTCTCCTTCATTCGGGGAGGCTAATTGGAGCACTTTGGGGGTGATCTGAGTGTCATAAATGAACTTAATTGATAACTGATGGTTACAATTAGTTAAATCTGAGTGGTGAAGGTTCCTCCTTTCATTATATTGATTATTTAATTAATATTTAATGAACTGGAGTCAATAGGGGCGCCTCCAACCACCTCAGATGGCTAGTTTGACTTCAGTTAACTTCATCAGGGTTCATTGGAGTTATTTATGCGCTACCACTTGTTGGTTGGCATGCAGTGACATGTGTCTAAGCTAGTTTCAGTTAGACCCATTCATTCATTGCACTCCGACTTCAGTTAGGACTCAGTTGAGTCAATCGGCACTTGATTAGTTGGTTAACTAGTGTGTTTACTATGGCTTACAATCAATTAAGCTACACCCATTCATTCAATTTGAATGACCTCCTTGGGAATTCGAATTGTCTTGGAATTCATGCACCTTGCATGATTATTGTATTGTAGCATCATTCTTTCATTTGATTATACAGAGCTGCTACTTCCATTGCAGCACCATTTTTCCAATTTTATGCATATTTCTCTATATTCTTTGTGAGACTGTGTTTTCAGTTCCTAGACCACTGTGACAAATTAATACACAAATTCAAGTTTCAAATAGTTGATTGAATGTTTAAACTTCTAGTCTTGTACACATGCATATATATATATATATATATATATATAAAAGATTTGTTTAATATTTGAAAATCTTGATGCAGGTGATGTATTTGTTGTAGTTGCACCACTGGGAAATGAAGAGCATGTGACATAATTGTTTATGCGGTGTACACAAATCAAATGTAGGTTGGTGCATCCCTATGTCGATGGAGATTTCACGTACTAGGTTGGTGACCTAGTTGTGATGGCCCACTTTTTTTTAAAAGTGATAAGACAAGGTGATTATATTATTTACATAGATTTCATGCATGAATATATATCTTGTTAGTATAGTCATTTGGAGGTGGCATCTCGGATACATCTCATTGAAATAAAGGCTAAGAGGGGTGAACTAAAGAGATGGAATATGCTAGTAGATGACCATAACCATATTATGGAGACGTGCATTCCTATAACCCATTGGCCAGATAAGTGAAAGTTATATGCCACTTTTGATGTTGACATAGTTGACATGCTTTTGAAATGCATCAAATAAAAAATTCTTCTGAAATATATCATTTGTATTTAAATGTAATTTTTGTAAACTTATATATGCAAGTATGTGCATTCACATATACTCTATGTGCATTCACCTATACTTAGGAATACCAACAATGTCCTAAGACCATGTTATGGAAGCTCAATTTTGTTGATGTAACTTTTTTTGGTGTATTTGTGCAAATACATGTAAATCACACTCTATTTGTGAAAATTTCTAAATTTCATGTTACATTGTAGACAAGTTGTTAATTTTTCCAATGTATTTTAGACTAGACTAGACTAGACTAGAGATTGTAGACTAGCTTGCTTCTCCAAACATTATCATTATACGTTGCATATTTTATTAGTGATATGCAATACAAAGAACAACACATACATTTATTGCGCCCTCACTAAATCCACCAATTGCAATTGATATATTTTTTTTCCATTTTTACCCTATCTTGGTGTGTGCCCCTTTTTACTCTTTGTAATATTCATTTGTTGTAAATTGTAAACTTGTAAACTTTAAAATTGTAACTTGTAAACTTTGCAAAATTGTGCCTTTTAAACTTGTAAGTTCCTTGTAAATTATTGTAGATGGGTAAATTTTGTAAACTTGTCAATTAAATTAGATTGAATTGTAGATTTTAATTGTAATTGCAATTGTAATTGAAAATTGCAAAACGTGATTATAGTTTAGTTCAATTGTGATTTTTGTAAACTTGTAAATTTTTTTGCAAATGAAATTAATTTTTATTTTTTTGTAAATGAAATCTAATTTTGAATTGTAATTGTAAATTGTAATTGTAGGTTAAAATTGCAAATTGTGAGTGTAAATTACAACCAGTAGATTACATTGTATAGTTGTTAATTTTGTAGCATTTTAGTTGTAAGTTTCGTTTGATTGACAATTTTGCAAACTTGTAAATGTTTTTACAAATGAAATCAAATTTAAAATTGTAGTTTTAATTATTTTGTAAATGAAATCAAATTTTACATTGTAATTGTAAATTATAGTTGTAATTTAAAATTGCAAATTGTGATTGTAATTTGCACCTAGTAGATCTTACATTGTAAAGTTGTTAATTTTGCAACATTTTAATTTTAAATTATGTTAAAAATTGTAAGTTGCATTTCGATTGACAATTTTGCAAACATGTAAACTTGTAAACATTGTAAATTTTGTAAACCTGTAATTGATTGCAAAATTGTACAAATTGGTAAGATTGTAAAACATTAATGATTGTTAAATATGTTAAAATTGTAACTGAAAACAAACTTCAAACTATAACTGCAAATAATTAAAACATTATATAT
>LPNX010085356.1:254948-322183 GCA_001517045.1 Pseudotsuga menziesii
GCATGTGGCGGTCCTCATGCACATCATGAAGAAAACAACCGAAGTGTGAGAACTGTAGAAGTTAAAACTGTGAAATCTGCAAGTCAACTACATACCACATATTTAAATTACATGTACAATGTGACAAAAAAATAAATATATATGAAACACATATCTATGAACTGACCTCGCTCGAGTCGAGTGTCACGTTTGGAAATCTATCACCTATCTTCCTAGTCGAGCCTTCACGAGGACCTGACTGATGAGTGTCAACCCACTCATCTATAAACATAACGGCGACTTCAACACCCTCATCTGCAGCTTCCTATGTCTGCGTCTGTTTCCATGACATGAAAATAGTTATATTAATGAATTACAATTTGAACATGTAAATTATAATATGAACATAAATCTACAAACAATTCGAACATAAATGACTAGTACCTCATTGACTGGCATGTTGTGAGTAGGAATCGGGTGGGGCTGTGTAGAATCCTGTGCAATTCGCTTGCCTATATCCTGTACAATCTGAACAAGCTAAATGAAGAAAGTTAGAACAAACCAAAGTATTACGTGTAAAAAAATTGACTCATTTATAAATTCAAATTTAGGATGATAGTTAACACATACCTCATCGACGTGAGCGAAAGGAGCTGGAATGGGACCTCGAACAAATGCATCACTACTAAAAGGACCTCCATGAAACTGGGCTCCAGCATGGAGATCTAACACAAAGTAAAGTATTAGTTAAAAAAATGACTCATTTGAGGATACATTACAATCAAGATAATCAAATGATGAAATATAATTTGATAAAACATTCAAAAGAATATGTACTAGTATAAATATATACATGTCCCGTCAATCGAGGCCTACATCTCTCATTTAGTCGAAAATATGCATCGCGGGCTATGATAGCATACTGTACCATTGTGTCGTGATCAAGAAGGAGGATAATATCATCGTTCATACACTATAACTTGGACTCTATAGGTGCAGTGGGTGCTCTACTTCTCTTTTCCTACATATCCATCATGGTACCATGCATTGTCATGTGTGTCGCCTCTACTAGTGCATTTCGCTCCTCAATCGCTAGCTGAGATGACTCGACTACATCTTGTGTCCTAAGAAAGGTTCTGTTAGGGTGACCTACAAAAGGCTCTGCCTCTAGCTAAGCTTCAAGGTCTCTCCTAGCCCTAAGAAATGCATGACTACGTCACCCACCAACACCATAGAAGCTCAAGGGTGTGCTAGTCTAATCTCAATGCATCCCAAAAACAAACTCTACATATATATGTTTTGAAAAGTATAGTGGTATGTGGACCTGGTCATGGTGGGGAAACATGCCCCATGCTCCAATAAACCTATCATAGACATAAGGCGTTGCAACCTCTAGCCTAAAATCCCTGAGTCTAAGCGGTTGACCAGTGGGGTGGTCAGGATGGATATAAAATAATGTTCCCTTCGCATCATGGCTAGTTGTCTCATCTCTCATTATGGGCCATTTATCAAGACCTGTCACTCCGACCCTTATTCTTTGACATGCAGTGGCCCAAAGAGAATCCAATGGTCCAATGGACCTATAGATCTTCAATATATTATCTATTACCTCTAACATCATCCACATCGAACGTGATGCAGAAGAGTGGTATGAAATGGAGCATAAATTAGACCACAAATAGTCACGCTAACTAGTAATGTCTTGCAGTGTGATGCGTGTGATCTCATCCTCCCATGGTGCTTCCTTGGGAGGGTCGAGGCCCTTTTGTGTAGCCACAGCACCTGAAAATTAGATGAAAACATAAATGCAAGTCAAAATACATACATCAACTGTAGGTGAATTTTAAATCAATATACACTAAAGCTATTAATAACTAAAATAAAAACATATATGCATTTAATGTACCTGTCTCATGGGGAACCTCCCTACTAGAACCATCAGTATCCTCCTCATCGCGTGCATGCATAGACTCATTTAAAGTTTGAATTATTTTTTAAAATAAAACATTTATATTACTTTGTTATTAAAATTCATCATAAGAAAGTCTAAAGTTAAATATAAAAATTAAATATAAAGAAAACTTCAAAACATAACATACAATAAAAAAAATACCAATAAATGAGAATTCAAAACATGACAGAAATATAAGGAAGACTTCAAAACATTACAAACATAATGAGATTACCAGTTCTACAACAGCCAATTGCATATACTATGTAAACTGCAAAAATATATATACCATATCAGAATAAAGAACTAGCCCCTGGGAAGTAATAGTTACCCAAATATCATTCTCCTCCATCAAGGCATCACACCTCACCTCTTCAGAACAACTAGAAGTAGTTAATGCAATATGGTTTCAAAGATATTAAAACTTGCGAAGATCTATGCGCTCTTACATGCTCTCATGCATCCTGCAATGTGTGAGTAATCCATGTTGGATTCTTGTAGAATGAAGTAGATGGTAAGGATGTATCCTTCCTTAGGCTCTCCTCACCCACACCCATATCTTACTCTTTTAATATCTCTTACTCATATTCTAGAACAAAAACCTTATGTCTCACTGTATCCAACAAACAAGATACTATCAAAACATCTCGAACCTACAAAGAATACTGAACACCTGTGAATATGAAGGAACATAACCCTGGACCGTTAGCAACTTGCTAAACTCCAACATCCCTCATGTAAACTTCAAGGTCCAAAACCCTCATAAACCACATCATGAGTTGTTAAATACTTCTTGAAAAGATGATCACATCTCCATACAAGACCAAGACAAGTGGATCAGATCTATAAAAATGACATAGATAGAAATCTACACAAATCTCATCCATCTAAAAATACCAAGATTTTAATTTAAACAACAACCCATACAAGGCCTACAAAAAACTGTAAACATAGGTATCTCGCCCATGCTCCTCAAAACCTTTGGCAACTGAATAAAAACCCTCAACAAGGTAAACTCCCTCTTTCTAATAGAATCCACCAACCCTATTCTTGTACTCTTCAATACTCCCATTAGCTGCAAGATTGGAATCAATAACTAATTACATACCAGGTTTTACCTATCCCCATGGAATCTCGCCATACATGTTCTGCATATGCCTCCTCAAAACTAGAAGGCGAACTCAACTTTCTTCTAGCATGTATAAAGTGTCACATGATCAACAAGTAACCTATAAATGCCACCCACATATCTCTAGCCAAAATCCTCAGACTTGCTAGACTACAATCATTGATTATACATTGTTTTCCTTCAAATGAAACTGTATATTGAAAAAACTATCATACAATAAAATGAGAGTACAAAACCTAAAATAAGATAGGGAAGAAGATCAAAGTGCTTATATATTTAATGGAAGATAATACACCTCCAAGGACTTTAATGCGTTTTGTAGGGAAGTAGGAATCACAAGGGAGTTTGACATTAATTTCCTATTTCTAAAAAAATAACTAAGCTTCCATCATCGAGTATAAAGAGTATTTATGGTGGGTATAGAGATATATCCAAGGCCTATTGGATCTACATTCATGCACATAGGAAGACTATGGTAAGAAAGGATGTAAAGTTTTCCCTAGGTACCTTTACTATCTCTCATCGTATGCTTGCTAAGGCTACGAGTTGTTCCTTCATGTGCTATGTGTAGCTCAGTGTTCATAGCTAGGCATGTGCATTCCATGGTCCGAGGAGGTCTTCCTCACATCACTGCTAGTGTAAGCTAACCTGCAGTAACCTTTTTCGTATTGGTAAGAAACCTCAAGGGGATAAGCGGTACGATATTCTACCTCATGGGAAAAGCTGTAGTAGCTCTCCAACCAAGCTCAAGAAATCGCACTCATTATTAATCAACCTGCGGTAGCACTCCAAGGTCAAGGGGGGTTTTTGTAATCCCTTCTGAAACCTGGGGAAAGTGGAGGCGATCATTACCCAACCTGGAGGCAAACATTCTCTTCTTTTTTCGCTCTCATGGCAATGATTGGAAATCCTAGGTAAAATTACGGAAAGGGTATATTTCATTAGAGATAAAATCTGTTTCACTGGTCTGACGAGCTCATCGGAACCCTGAGCAATTTTATTAAACAAAACTAGTGAATGCATATGTTTTTTAAAACCAATATCGAATCCAAGTAACCAAGCCCATCGAAGTAACCAACAAGTGTATTATCCGAGTAGGCAATCCAAGCCAATTATCCAAGGAAAACTATGAATGGTTTCCAATGATCAACTACTTGAGGTGCTCTTTGTGAGGGTGATGTAGAAAATCCTATTTTGCATCGGTAAGTGGGAGGTGAAGGGTTTAGGTCTTCTGTGAGGGGTGGTCTAGGAACAAATGTAGGGTGGTCTAGGTCTCCTCATTTCAAAGAAAACTTAGTGCTTTCTCCAAATCTTTCTGGTAGGAAATCAATCAATAAAGATCTACCAAGGTGATCATCAAGCACCTCTCTATCTAGCACTATCCCCCCTATCTAAATGTCTTCTATCTTGAGTAACCCTTTATCTATGGAATGGTTCTCTATCAACCTTCCCTCCACCTCCTACACAGGAGGCCACCCTTTCATTAGTAAAAAACCAGCTCATCTTTCATTAGTCCAAGCCTCTCTCCCTTGGGGTTGGGGTCGGTCCCCATGAAGGGTGTGTGATGGATCGATCAGTTCTATATATCTCAATGCTATCAGTCCTCCTAAATTGATTAAATCTCACTCAGGTAAATACAAATTCGAATCAAAACATATAATGTGATGTGTTATCATCATCTTGGTGTGATGGCGCATGTAGTCCCCTCTTCCCTTCCCTAGTGCAGTGGTTTGTGCGATCAATCCCGAAATAAAGACATGAAAGAAACTATAATCAATTCAAGAAAGTAAGATCAATCAATTTTTCTTCCCTTCCCTTCAGCCTAACCAAAAGATGCAGTTCCAATTTGTCTTTCCCGAAACTCTTATGGAATTAGGCCAGGACTATATCGGGGGATATAAATAGTCATTTTATAAAAGTCATTGACAATCATACCATGCATTGTTTGGAGGTAATTTCCAAGAGCCTCTAGTTGATGTAGTCAATGCACTTAATCCCCCCTTTGATTCCGCTACTCGATTCAGGTGTTGATGCTGCCACTCCATGCAGTCAATCTCAAGAAGCAATCACAAGAGTCGATCTAGAGTCAATGCCAAGTGTTCACTCGATATTAGTTGAGCCAAGATAGTATTTTAAGAGGGATGGTACAACAGATGGACTAATAAATGAAGCTAACCAGGAGATCTAGAACATAATACTAGTAACTCAAACCTAAACCATAGAACATTGGGTTATGTCCTGAGCTACTCGGTAGCTAAGATGGGCTACTCAACTGGGAAACTTGGATGGATTCTCGCTACTTGACTATCAAGCTGGCTACTTTGATCAAAGGGGCTTGTATGAATGGTTTGGAACATGAAAATTCATTACTTATGATCACCCTTTTGAAGATGGATGAAATACACCATTGTGCAGGTAGTGCTAGTCAGCGAAGGAATGTGGATAATGCTTGACTGATATGTCAAGAGAGGTGCTCCCACGGGCAGACAATAACCAAATTCTAATATAAACCTGATAGAGAAAAAAAAAAATTTCAGGAAGCAGAAAAAGGAAGAGGACCCTTCCAGTTAATGCGCACATTTGGCCTTCTGTTACCAATCCTACATCCCCACATTCCCACATTATGCTTTCATTCTTCCACATATTATTCCTTATGAAAACAATCCTAATTAAGTAAGCTTTCAGGAACCACATCACAAATTAAGCTTTCTGGAAATATTACTACATTACTTATTTATGATTTAGTTATGCTTTTAGCCCCTTATGCTTTCAGTTTTTCACCATTTAGCCTTCTAGAAACCAATACTATATTACACTTTAAGTAGCTTCATACCCTTTCACCCAATACCAATACTTATTATACTTACTCATTACATGCCTTCCCATAGCTCACATTGTTGGGGCTTAGGTGAGCCAACAAATGAATGATGTAGTAGTCGTGTGAGGTGCAACAAGTTCAGGAACTCATACTCATTTAAATGGAACCAAAGAAAAAAGGTATATGCTTGTATTTTATACTTGGGTTCTCACGCTGCTTCATGTATATGTTTCCAAAGGTGTTGGATGAAAATGTGTATAAATTACAAAGAAAGAGTTGTTGATTACGGCTATATTATGTGCTGCTAGCCACTATATGTAGCTAGAGGTCCTGTATGCAAAGGTTATCCATAGAGAGGTTTTTGAATGTGTCGCTTTCCGGTATATTTGTTGCTTTATTTTCTATTTCACCAGAGGGTGCATATTGTGTTGATTGCAAAGGTGGACCAAGAGAGAGTTATATGATGTTGTTGCTTGCCAGTTTAAGTGACCAGAGGTGTTGTATGCAAAGTGAACCAATAGAGAAATAAATATGATCTCCTTACCACCTGTTATGCTCCTTACCAGTTTAAGTAAGCGACTGGAGGCATTGTGTGCAAAGGATTGATAGAGATAGGTTTATGACAGCTTGGTTATTTACGATCCAACTGGTTGGTGAGGAGGATTTACTTATTTGACCAAGACATGTTGACGATAGAAAGGTTCCAATGCATAACGTTACCAACAAATATACAGACAACAAAACGTAGTAGCTAATGAGGTGAGTATCTCAAGGGCCAACAAAGGGATAGTGTTAGTAGTGTTAGGTACACCAAGAGAGAAAAATGTATGTTTACTGGTATATGGAGATAGAGATCTGTTGTAGGAAAACGTGGATTGATAGAGTGATTTTTACCACCACGTGAAGTATATATATGTAAAAATAGACTTCATCACAAGTGATTGAGGGGTCTCTCTATTTTTGTGTGTTAGTGTTTTCATGTATATAATGCAATATTATAGAATTTGTTTGAGTTAGGCCACCCATTTACTGAATCAACAATTAGGGCACTACCTGACATAATTTGTTACTAATTAATGGGTCATGACTTTACACTTATTACCGGTTTCAAACCCTTTACTAATTATATTACTATATAAAAAACTATACTTACTACCTAATCCTTGGAACAATACATATACCCTCTTTGTAACTTCAAATCCCTTGGACTATTCTTTTTAACCTATGCCCTAGAACCTCCAGCCTCCTACTTGGGATGAATAGCCTTTTGAACCTCATACCTTGAAACTCCTGCCTCTAACCTATGCTTTGGGTATTGCCTTTGGAACCTATGCATCATACCTACTACTTTGGTGGGACTAGCCTTTTGAAATCAGACTTGGAAACTTCCTTGGAAACTTCCTTGGGACTCAGAAACTTCCTTTCATTCTTACTTGGGACCGACTCATATACCTCTTGGGAACTTACACTCAACCATCAGACTATGAACCAACATCCTTCGACTTATACTCTCAATCTACATGAAGAACGAGGTCCTTATGATTGTCCGCCTTAAGTCCATGCCCTTATTATGGATGTTCACCTTTATGTTGTACACTTTATGAAGTCCGTTTGAGGTATGTATGCGGTAGGCTTTAAGTCTGTTGTATGATTATTCCCTATTATTCCCCTTTTAGGATGTCCTTATGCAGAACTCCCCAAATAGATAAACATGTCGAAATACCCTTGAGCCTCCATAAATCAAACTCAACTAGAAAGAAACATGGAAAACATGAGTCGGGAACACTACAGGTTATGCCCCCTTGTCGCTTATGGGGGGTGTATCTCTCTCGGTTTCCTAAGACTTTACCTTTGCTACATTGGACGTAAGAAGAAATGAGAGGGCAACCAGAGATAGGCATCATCAGTTACACTTTTTTCTTTCATATCTATACTTACGCTTTCAATTCTTACATACCATTACACTTAGATAAATAAAAAGGGAATGCTCCTTCTCGGGTTCTTATACTTATTGGGTTCTCTATGTCACCAAAAGGTTATGCATATGGTGGACCAATTGAGAGAGGTTCTTATGCTACTTATTGGGCTACTGCTTGCCTTCTTGGTTTGGCGCATTCTTAATCAATGACCCTTACCTCCTTAACCAGTGGCGATTACCCCTCTTCGAACTAAATAGAAGCATATAACCCTTAGGAAGGAGGCTAAAATGAGGATTGATTCTTACCACTTGCTCCCATGTTCGGGAGGAATGCTACTGATAGATGATATCTCTTTCCCCCGTTACGAAAGGAAGAGGAGGAGGGACACTTCCACGGGAGAACTTATCGCTAACTCTTTTCCCATGAGTAGGAAAATATCACTACAAATCATGATAAGCCCCACATTCCCTAGCTTACCCAGATCGAAAAATGTTCTCAAAAAAGGTTCCAAGTTTGATTACCACAAATTCAAAAAACCTGCTAATTCATGGAGCGAAGTTGCTCTCCTAAGGTACGAGGGGGAGGAGCGAAGTACGAGCTGCTTGACCATTTGGGAGAGGGTTTTTGTCATCAAAATTGCTATTTTGAGGAGTCCAAGGAGCATAATCATCCAACTAGATTTTATTCACTATCAAACATTCCTTTCCCTATGAAGGACAATTGGTTTTGCTCCTTTTTAGTGTGTTTATCTTGGATTAATAGTATTTCCTTGCCAAGAATTGATGCCAAGCATGGTAGTCCTTGCCTTATGGAACCAATAAAACCCCACTCTCTTAGTTCATTCACATTTTATGCTTTGAAGTCAATCCTTTCTCTTTTGGGCCTCACCAAAAACACTATTATTTGCTCGGTAAGTGAAAGTGTTATTCATATTGTGTTGTTTATCTCTAGGCCTGTTGTGCCCCTACCCAACAGCCTTTAAAAAACATTATTTCATCAAATAAAATTGTATTTTGTTTTGATGAAATGTTTGAATTTCATATAGCAAACCTAAAGAATTGATAGCTACTGAAATGGTGACATTTCAGAAGCTACTGAAACATGAAATTCAATGTTTTTAAAGAAAACCTTTGCAGACTATGGATTAGTTGACAAAATTACTATTTTGAAATTATTATTTTGAGTGGATAAGTGTTAATAATTTGTCATAACTTAGTAGTGATTTCTTATCCGAATATTTATCATTTAATTTTATTATGTGATTTTGTTATCATAAATGTTGATAAGGTTTTGAAATTGGGAGGCTGATTATGGTATTGATGACACCTTATAAATGGGTAATTTTGATTCAATTATTCAACTTGGTAATTCTGATTCATTTAACGATGGATATTGAAAGATAAAACCATGCATTCAATTTAAGAGTTTGAAAAATATTTTACTAAGCCTATCTTATTATTTTTGCTACATTATTAAAAGTGTTGAATAAATAAAGATCAAATAAGTATATTTATAATTAATAGACTTTATTTATTTTTTATTAATTATACAAGATAAATAAATCTTTTAATTATTTTGTATAAATATAATAAATAAAGTTCTTTGATCTTTTAAATGTTTACCTAGAAAATTAGGTATAATTAACACTTTATTTTAATTTTATCATATTTGCAAAAATACCAAGAATTAATGTGAATTTTATAAAGGCTTAGAAATGAGCATACTTTTCCTTTTATTGAAGATTATTGTTTGATTTATCCATTGGTTATTTGAATAACGGAACGTGGTTATCAATGAAGATTGAAGGAGCTATCAATTCAATTGAAAAATTTATGAATTTTGTTTTATCCACAACAGGATTCTCATATTAAACCAGCTATCTGTTTTCCGATATTGTAGAGATTTGAGAGATGCCAGCCGAATCTATGGATTATTATATTGCTAATAATAATAAAACAAATATCCTGTAGATGCTGAAATGTTTTAATTGCACATATAGAAACAAATCGCAGATTTTGAAAACGCCAAAAGAGCTGGAAAGATCATTGGTTAAGCTATTTATTTTCTCATGATTGAATTCTGTTTACACTTCTTTCTTTTATTAGGTTTTTTGTTTTTCATGTGCAGATGCTAAGGAGATTGTTATGATTCTGGAAATTGCCAGGAGACGAATTTTATTCTCTGTCAGTTATTAAAAACGCGTTTTCAAATAACAGTCGTTTTTCCAGGCCACGTTGTGAGCAAATGGAGACAGATCTTAAAAATCCGCCACATGGGTTTTTCTCATAACGGACCCATTTAGTTATACGTAGGTGGATTTTTCCAAAAAGTGATGGATTCTGGTAGATTTCGGGGGTTTTCTGGACGCGATTTTTGTAGTTGCGGCCGACAAAATTTTGCCTGTGTAAAACCTAATTTGGATTCCGTTTTTGGTTATTTAAGCAGACTGGAATTTGCTGGAATGGGAGGGGGACGTGGGGGCTTCCAAAGCTGAAGATATTTCTCTCTTATAAGCTCAGAAAACACTGCTGCCTGAGGTCGATAGTTGATGGAGAGGAGACAACAAGACTGTGGTTTGATTTATCTGCAATTTTAGACAGCTATCTGTCTTCAGCTACGATATGTTAAACTAGTGATATTTTTAATATATGTTTATAGTTTGTATACTTGGCATATAGTTTTGATATCTATCAGTCTTGTCATTTCTTTTCTACTTTATCTATGTTTGTTATAATTCTCTAAATAATTTTGCAAATATACATGTCTTGTACGATTATCGATTTTTAATGTTCTTGATCTTGCTGATATGTCATGTTGTTTAATTAATGATCGATATCATTGTTTATATAATATGTAACGATTACTGTATGGTTTTGTTAATATTTAAATTTCTTTAAATATTATCAAGTGTATTCATGCAGTATTTCTATCAGCATAATTCGATTCCAGGTTTAATATTCTTTTCACTTTTGATGAGGATAGATTAATATGTTGTTTCTTTAAACTATTTTATGGAAAACAGCCAGTGAATCACATTCAGGATTAAACTTACAACGAAATAACACAATTTCTTTTCTTTTCATTATGTTATTAACAATTCATTAAATCAGAATTTAATATTTATACTGCTGTGAGATTAGTCTTTGATTTTTGTAATTAATGTATATTTGTTAATAATACAATTTTGTAATTATTTTAACATGTTAATATTTGATTAATTTTGTGATTATTATATTATAAGTTAAGATTAATTGCATAGATTTAGTTCATAGACTAATTTAATTATATTAATAATTCATTAGTAATTAGATTAACTAATTTAATTTTGTACATTTGTTAACAAGTTTGTTGTGTATATTTGTAGGTATTTGATAGATTTAACAATAGCTTCGTTTTAGTTTTAGACTTTCAGGCTAACAGAGCCTTTAAACCTGTTGGAAGTAACCATCCCAAACAGCTTGGAACCTGCTCTAAGGATCTCGGTCTGGGTTGTCTTCCCCGTTACGTGCATATTCACATATGCCCGTCAACAAGGCCATGTGTATGTGTATTGTAAAGTGAAAAGTTAATGGGTAATGTGAACTAAATAGGGCAACCTGAAGGCTCACTGAGGTGATGTTCTAGGGGGAATGAGCTAACTGAATGCGTATGGTGAACTAACTTCTTTCAGATGGAGAGGGTAGGTGAGGGATATGAAGGTGTTCAGTCAGAGGTTGTTTCTAAGGCTATATTTCCACCCGAGAAAAGGAACTAGGTTTGATGCATAGGTTCAATGGTTCTTTCCAAGGTGGAAGGTTGCGAGATGAGGTTTCGAAGAAATCCCCCCACCTGTGAAGAAGGAATACCACTCACCCAGGATTAGACAACATTCATTTGAGATCCAGGAGTATCTCGCTCGAGCCCGTGGGTGGGGGTTGTAGGTAGTGGGGCTTAGACAGATGGTCGATCATGCCTGGACAGGGTTGGCTTTATAGACTACTTAGGTTTGAATCCCACTAGAATCTTTAACACTTGAATAGAAACTAAGAACAAACCCATCCAATAAGAACGCTGAGAATGCTTATGGTTACATTTTCACCTCAATAGATCCATAGCTTGTTTTTCATTATATCATATATAACAACCAAGAATATGATAACTGCTATGTTAGAATTTACACCACTGCTTTAGCTATCTTATCAAAAGTTGATCTACTTTACAATAGAAATCCATAATCTCAACAAGCTAACCAAGCACACTATACTCCCTAAACACACTACACTAACTAATGAAAAGAACTAACTAAGATTTACCCACTAAGCAAGATAATTTGGAGGGAATATATCAATTCACCCCACCACACAGGAAGTGGTACGGGATAGAGAAGAAAGACCCTTGTAGGCAGAATGAGAATATGAGCATTGCAGGCATATAATATTCCCCATCATGTAGACGACCTGGTATGAGCATAGAGAACAGTGGGAAGGAAAATATGCCTAAAGAAAGAGGGAAGTTGCAGAATGGATGCCAGGGGAATAAAGTGCATAGCTCCTAGTTAGTATATATGAGCAGAGCTTACAGTTAGTAGATATGAGTAGAGGTGGCAGGAGAATACAACCTTACCACTTAGAAAAAATAGTGGAGAAAGTATTAATCCAGAGTGGAACTGTGCGCATAGTGATAGTGTCAATCCAGGGTTTTCACACTTGATTAGCCTTAGACTACACACCAGCCCAAGGATAGGTACCACAAAGGAAAGCGACACCACTCCCTCTACTTCAAGGGGGGGGCTAGCCTGTAGTTGGACCTAGACTCACTTTCAGTTCAAAATAAGAGATAGACTTAAAGCTAGATTTATCGAGTCTGTTTCACCCTTCAAAGAAATAGATTCTCTTGCATTTTCACATAAATAATCAACAGAAAAAAATGTTTGAGCTAACGGATGGGAATGGTTTACTTACTCACAATTTAACTCCTACTTATTCTATACCCCTTACGGGAATAAAGTGATGGATAGTAAAACACAGGACCAACTATCACACTCGGACAACAGAGCCCAATAAGCACACTCAAGAAACTATTCCCATCACTAAGAGCCAACTAAGAAACATCACTCTACTCCAACTACACTAACTAAACTAGCTCATACAATGCAACTCACTAAGATAATGCACTGAAACTTGCTCACTATCAAACACCAAGAAAACTATTCTTTTTTCCTTGAGCCCAATCAACCCACTGAGAGACTACTCAAGTCGGGATTTCCTTGGGTCCACAGAGATAGAAATATGAAAATTACTCCCTCTAGGAACAAATACTTCGATAGCTTAACAATACTAGCCATCTCACAATTCCATGCTCGAATTTACACTAAAAAAACACTTTACAGAGATAACTAGGAGGGAGAAAGGGAGGGAGTTCGCATTTAGAGTCACAACCAATACACCTTTGAAACCTACTAACATTATGCCCCTTACTGCTCGGACTTCTTTTCTATGCATGCCTAGTTAATGCGACAACTACAGGGAAAACCCCCTTTTAATTTGAGATGCACCACATTGCTCAGTCCCTTACCAACCCCATGAACACACCTAATAATACAAGCCAGAAAAACAAAGATAAGACAACAAGTAGGAAGGAACTCGATTGGATGGCTTAAACGGAATTTGTGTTTGTTCTAAGGTCACTTAATCCTCCTTGAAGATATATTTGGAGGTGTTTAAATATATTTCATCTCTACAGAGAATGGGTACTATGGTGATTTACGAGGGAGAGGTATTAAGTAAGTAAGTAAGTGTGGTTGCTCGGCTAACTCGAATACTTCCAAACAAGCAATCTCATTAATCCCACCAGCTATACCAGCCAATAAGTCAAATAGGAAATCCTGACTCTTTAGTCCACTATGACCATTCTCCTATGTTATATAAATGTAATTATCCCCCGATGCAGAAAATAAAGAGGTGGCTTTGCACCTTGCCCCGTACTTTGGGCGGGCGGGCTTCTTTGTGCTAGTTGTTGGGTTGATCATCTGGGAGATTAAAGAATGAGATCGCTCAACTATTTATCTAGTGGATAGGTAGGTATTTCACTATTTTACTATTTAAAGAAGAGAGAAGGTCTTAGAAATATTCCTTAAAGAGATAAGGAAAAATGCCTTTGATAACGAAATATGGTTATCTCTTTTCTATCTTTAGTTATTGAAATGATACTTTGGACTTGCTAAACAACATATATTTTTATGAAATAAAAATGGTGAATGAGGTAGCGAAGAATGCTCGACTAAAAGGAGAGGCTATTTTATTGAACTGGTAGCCAAGCCAAGTATTGAATCTGAGTAACCCGGTAGCTACACCCACCATCCGAGTTGATTAGTGAATTAGATTAGTGATCCCATTGGTATTACCATCAGATTCAAGTACCTCATCCAAGTTAGTGCCTAGCCCGTTGTATTAGGCAAAAAATTAGAGCCAAGCAGAGTCTCCAAGCAGGCCAAATGAATTGTGTCTAGTGTCAAAGTATAGAGTATCCAAGCCCACCTATCTATGACTAGCAATTTTCTGTATAGCTATGACTGCTGGCTATTTAGTGTCAATGACCTTATGGGGTGACTTCCTTCTAGCAATGTTATTGTCAATGAGACTGGCTATTGGTGAACTCCTAGAAATGAGCACCACTTCCTGGTTATGAGGCTTACTATGACCACCTTATGACTAGAGAAACAACTAGAGTTTATATGACTAGAGCTTCTAGAAAGCAATCAATGCCCAGAGCTTCTAATATTCAACCAACTTCTTGGATTTCTCCCATCCCTTGGTTCTTCATTCATTTTAGTCGAGGTAGGAACATTCCTGTGCTCCATAGCGTTTAGTTAAGTAGGAACTAATGGTTCTGTAGTGGTAAGTTTCATAGGGGTATGGGGAACTTCTCTTTTCTCTCGAATATGGTGACTCGGGTACGGTGGGATATGTCTCTTGCTGTGGAACAGGGTACCCAATGATGTTGATCTTCTCTTTTGGGTATGTGGTGATGTGTTCCTTTTTACTGTCAGCCAGTGATTATGTAATCCTTCTCCTATATCGGTGAGTGGTTATGTGGGCCTTGTTATCACTCGTTTATGTTGAATGGGCATCATGTGATGTTGGACCATACATCTCAATAGTTTCTCTTTACCCTGGCTCTAATACCTCCTAGCCTCTTCCTTGAATGTCTTAATGTGTACTCTCAACAAAAGGTGAATCATATAAAATAAGTTGTACTAACTTTCACTTCTTAATGTGAAGAGGTATCGCTTAGTTGTGGTTTCTTGCACTTATCCATCGTGGTACCCGAATTCACTTTTTATTCACAGCACATAGTCTCTTTGCCCCACACCCACAAGCTAGGAAGAAACTATCTCTATAAACACGCCTAACGATAAAATCAATAAATCAATCAATCATATCCCAGCCCAGCCTAGTATTGACCGGCACTAACCGGCCAATGGCTATCGATAAAATGCTCGACTGTCAATTCCCACTGGTTCTTGACTATGATGGACCATAAATTACAAAGGTACAAAGACAAGGGACTCTCGGCAATGACTAGTGGGAATCGGGTGCATTGACTCCTGGATGAGTACTCGGCACGAACTACTACTGGGGACGGGGTATATCAAACTGGTTAGCACATATAACCTTATTTCCTATGACTGATCGAATCTTGGAATAGAGGCATATATACCTTGTGGTCCCCTAATGGCTCTTGGGTATCAGTTAGAGGGAATCAGAACCTCCTGGTACTGATTTACTATTGGCTTACTAACATTGAGTACAATCCATTGATAGTACCACCATCTAAATACCTGCCTTCGAGGAAAGGGAGTTTTTGTGGCAAAAAAGGTCCTCTTGGCTCTGCTCATAAAACTACCTCTCTTTAGCCTGGCCCCCCAAAATAAGACTCTTATTAATGATAGTTCTTAAATGACTTCTCCAGAGCTGCACCAACTAATGGCAATAATTAAGGGCTATTCCATCTGTTTCCCTAGATGACTGTGCCAGAGATTAACCATTAACTGGCACCAAATCTGGTTATTCCCACTCCTATATCCCTTGATGGCTTCTCCAGAGCTACACCAAGTAATAGCATTTTTGAAGGGGTGTGATATCAGCATGAAGGTTTCCACTTGTCTATTAAAATGAAAGATAACACTTTAGTTGAGAGAGTTGAAAAACACGACTCTCAATTAAGGGCCATTGAAGCTACGGCGTGACATTGGAAAGAAAGCCAATGGTTGGCCTAGCTAATTTAGAAAGGGAGAGGTACTAAGTGGTGAAGAACCCTAACTTGAAGTTCATGAAAAACTTTGTTTCAAGTCATAAGCCAAGCATACTTACATATATATATATATATATATATATATATGTCTACGATATATATTAGGGGGAACGCTTCCACGACTAATCAAATATTATTCTTAGCACTTTTCTTACCATTTCACTTATGTAAACAAAATAATTTATACACACATTTTATGGCAAAAAAATTATGACTTAACTAAAGAGGCATTCACACATGATAAAGGGATTTACACACTTTGATAACTTTATACTGCCCCGAAAAGGGAAGCTATAATGGTTTAATTAGGAATTGATCTTTGAACCTTCCTTGGACTATAGCAAATAACACCTATTGGGATAGAGTCAATACCACTTACCTCATACCTTCTATAAATGGTACGACGGGATATTACGTCCTACTAGATCACCTATTGCCTTCAATTAGCATTATGGGACACAGTGAGGACATATATGACTAAACACCTTTATGGTATAGGAAACACCGACCTTCTGGTCTTTTGATTTAACTGTCTACCTTCTTTCCAACTACCCTAGTACAACAAGACTGACACTTTGGAATAAATAGTTCCCCTTGTGATGAACACGCTTCAACTGGACAGAAACATGTACCCTTTAAAATTGTGTTATTACAGAGGCAAACAAACAAAAAAAGAAAGAGCTAATAAAACATAGTGTTAGATACATGGGGTCGTCACCTAGGGACCAATATGATATCACGTATGTTCATATTGGGCGGGTTAAAAATGAAAAAATTACAAGCCAATATATTGGTGGTATATTAGGGGTAAAAATGGTTTTTTTCTAACTATATAAATATGCAATATGTTGGGGGACATTTTATTTCACAATCCTGCCCGCGCCTCCACCATAAGCTTGCATGCACCTTGCGTGATGCTGCATAGGGTTTTCCTATGGTTTTTCTCCATCGTTTTTTCTTGGCTTTTCTCCATCCTGTTTTCTGGATAACGAAGGTGTTTTTTCAAATCGTAGCAGTGTTGGTCCTTGGGTTTTCTCCATCGTGTTTTCTGGATAATGAGGGCATTTTTTCTGGTGCGTAGCAGTGTTGGTCCTTGGGTTTGCACCATCGTGTTTTCTGGATAACGAAGGCATTTTTCCTGGTGCGTAGCAGTGTTGGTCCTCTAATGCATAACGTGTTTCACCATTTTTTTCCATCGTGGTGCATAACATTGTTGGTCCTCTGGTGCAAAGCATTTTTTCACTGTTTTTTGGTCGTGGGTTTGTAGTGGGTTTCTCTGGTGCATATTAGTGTTGGACGAGGCATGTTGGAGACCCACTGCACATCATTCTTGGAGGTATCGTATACTATGTTTAATCTCTGATGAAAAATTCCTTTTAATTATTTTATTTATTGGGGGTTCTGTTCCACATAGCTGAGTGATTACTCAACTGAGCTTTGGGATTAAAAGAGAACCACCACTTGTTAGAGCTTTGGGCGCTTGTTATCCCTCAACGATGACTGTGACTGACAAGTCTCACGATTGAATTGGCCGCTGACATGTATGGAAACTCTTTGATACCCTGTCGCAGTGTCATTCACCAATCGATATTCAACAGTCTCCTTAGCTATGCCTCTTAGATTAGAGCCAACCCTTCCCTGGAGTGGCTCTAATGTAAGTGACAATGGGCGTACATTCTATCTACGCTGACTTTTTTATTTTTCATCTGGATCCTCGGAACTTAACTGTTAAAGCAAAACAACAAACTGGTTTTGGGAAATATTCCATATAAGTACTCTATCTTGTATTACTGTGGTTAAAATTCTCTACAAACATGCAGGTAAAGATTTCACTTGAAAGCTGTTCAGATTCTATACCTAAAGAAATGTACAAAATAGCATGTGCCTATACAAGTGAGGAAGCCATAATGAGTTACCAGACAGTTGGCTATCTTGCTATGATAAAAGCATCTTGGGGAGGTGGTGGCAAAGAAATTCGAAACGTATGTGTTCATTCACCAGGTGTTACTTTGTTGCATTCACCAGGTGTTACTTTATTGCTGAAGATGGTTGAATCCTTGGCTATGTTTTTTTGGTATTGCTAGGATTTTTCATGCTTGGTTTCTAATATAAATGTTCTAATTAATGCAGGATTTACAATTTCATCACTATTATGAGAATTGTATGGCATGTTTACTTCATCACCTCTCATAATAGATCCATTGATACCAGTTGTAAAACTCTACTAATTCTGCTTGAACAAGTAGTTCATTCTTGGAACAAAAATTTAAATAGATCAAGAAAAGAAAGGAAATATAATTTAACTATCAAAAAGGAAATAGAAATATGGATCTCAAAGTGCTTCCTATAGTTTTATACATGGAAACTATATACTGAAATTCGGGGAAAATGTTTATGCCCACAACCTTGAAATAGGTAGCCCCAATGACAAGTAACCCAAGCATAGACTGTAATGATGATGAGAAAGTACAGAAATAGGAAAACATAGTCTAGACTTTGAACTAATCCTCTAGGAAGCTTCATCAACCCAGAGATACCCACACATGTGTTCATGACTTTTACTTTAGAGCCTTATGTGACAATGCTTATCTGGCACTGCTATGGTTAGGATTCACAAGGCCAGTGATCATTTATAAGATATGTGTTTGGAGTTCTAGGCATACAGGGTTCAGAATCTCTTCCCCCACTTTGAAGAATAGTTGTCCTATATTCTAGATTTTGAAATCTATTTTCAATATTCTTAGCCTGTTAGATAATAAGAACAATTACCATACTTGTCAAGAAAAATATCGATAACATCCTTGATCTTTAGCCAAGATGGATATAAGATTTAGCTCCAGAAGATTAGAAGTTCGTAAGATGTTTTGTGGAATATATCTACCATGTGGCGTGTTCTACTAGCAATCAGTTGTATCAAAATGTTCATCAATTTACCCATGTCTATTTATATCACAAGTATCACATTGTATGCCCATTACAGACATGATGGGTCAATCCCTCATGTAGTTAGTTTCTTAGTTGCTTGGGCTACCATCTACAAAGCGGCATGCACATTTTATTAAGAGAGTTGAAAGGCACATCAGTATACCTGCATAGCATAATTACCAATTCAATAGTCCTTAAAAGGAATCGTGGTCCTTATTGGCAAAGCTTTGAATGTCTATTAAAAACTCTCACTCATTCATCTTTTTGAATCCAAAGGCTAGCTTGTGTCATTCTTTGTACCCTACAATTGAAGTATTTTGAATTCAAACTAGCTGTCTCATATGTATTTAATAAGGATCAATGTTTCAGATTGGTCCCTCTCTTATATCTATTCTAGGTAATTGCCTCTTAGGTTGTGTTGGGATTTTGCTAAGATTGCAGTCATATCATAGAGCTATATAATTTTATCTACAGTACATTAACTAGTTTGAACATTGCATGTATAGAATCCTGTTCTAACTCATTGCAGTTCTTGCAAACTGTATGGATGCTTTAGATCTACTGAACTAATTTTCTAAAGTTTATCTTAAGCACAAAGCCATCTATTGATGTGGCGATGTTCATGTGGCTTTGTTGATATGTCGATGTTGTCAACCGGAATATAAAATGGGAATTAACTTATAACAATTGCATCATTTGGGCTATGAATCTTTGATTTCCTCATGTGTTCAGCCATGCTATGGCCTAGCCTTTTTCTAATAGCTTTATGGAAAAATCTAGAAAGTGTAATTGCAGAGCATCTTACTTTATAAATATGTTATATATGTTCGCTAGATTTAATTGAATAATGCATCTGATTAGGTCTTGGAAAATCAATGTTATCTATGTAGGTTCATAATGATGAAGAAGTCAGAGCCCTATTTAAGAAAGTACAGGGAGAGGTTCCAGGTTCATCGATATTTATCATGAAGGTTGCATCTCAGGTACTAAAATAATTCAAGAAATAATGAATGGCTGATAATGGAACTTGGATGACATTTCAATTGTTGCGTACACACCACTTATAATGGTATTCATTATTGAAGTGGAAATGGTTATTGATTTATGAGATTTTGTAGTGAGTGAAGCATAGGTTTTTCTCTATTGTTATGTATAATCCTGTATGAGACAAGAGGTGGCAAAGTTTACTCTGGTCCTACTTTTATGTTTATTCATGAGTAGTTAATGCTTATATAACACATTAGTAACATACATAACTCTACCTCTACAAAGTCGACATATAGAAGTGCAGATACTTTGTGACCAGCATGGAAACGTGCAGCTTTGCATAGTCATTGTTGATGTATTTGTAACTTCGGAATGTATTCATCTATGTATCTTATGTATTATAACTCGATGTTTATTTTGGGATGTATCTATAATGTAATTCAGTCATGTTGTCATGCCCTGATGTTTTGATCAGGAGGATCTATAATGTAAACAAGTCATGTCAAGTCATTGTGGGTAACCCTCCTATTGTCTAAGGGTTAAAGTCCCCGCAGTTTTGGGGCACTAGGGTTATTAGTCTCTCCTAGTAGAGGTCGGCCCTAGTAGGGTTTTAGTCATTCCAGGATTAGTATAAATAGAGAGCTAGACTCTCTATTTAGCACACATCACAAACACACTCAAGTGTAGTGCATATTTGAGGAAGAAGAAGACACTAGGGCTAGATAAGAAGAAGGTTACTGCTGTCGGGAGATCACTTACTGTTTTGGGATTTTACTATTTTGGTGTTGATTCTATCTCTGAGGAAGTTGTGGGGTTTTCCCCATTTATGGTTTCCCTGAGGAAAAACACTGTGTTCATTGTCTCTTATGTTTTATTGTTGTACTTATTATTCTCTCAATTAAAGATCCTAATAATGCTAGCTTAATGTTGAAAAGCTAACATGGTATCAGAGCTAACCTGAGAAGAAGACATTGTGCAGCTGTGGAAACTAGGGATTCATATTTTGTGGATCTCTCTCCACATATTTTTAGCAAAAGTAGGGTGGAATAACTCTCCTCCCTAGGGCGCATCTTTCTGTCGAAGTAGAATCCAATTCTGAGGTTTTTCAGTTTTGGACTCGACACTGCTGCCAAAAATTAGGGCTTTTCACAGAAGATGAATTTTTCAGTGAGCCCAGGCCTGGATTGATCTCCTCCCCAAAATTGAAGTTAGGGATAAATTTCAAGGCATTTGGGTGGACATAATTCTGGAAAAGAAAAACCCTAATTTGCTCCTGATCCAGTACTACAGGATTTCAACTCCAAATCCAGATCTGACATCTTGACCTGGTAAGATCTAAATCTTTTGAATTTCCATTTGAGGTTCTCAATTTAAGATGTCTCATCATACCAAGCTTGATGAAAAGCTTGAGGGAGCTAATAAATTCCGAGCCTGGAAGTATAGGATCTCCCTGGTCTTGGAAGAAAATGAGTTGGACTCCTACATCCATGAGGAGATTCAAGTTCCAGAGGGAGATGAGGCAAAGGCCTTGCATAAGAAGAAGTTGGTTATGGCAAAGAGGATCATTGTTGATTCTATCAAGAATCACCTTATCCCACAGGTGTCCTCTCTCAAGACACTTAAAGCTATGTTTGATGCCCTAACCAAATTGTTTGAAGGGAAGAACATAAACCAGAATATGACCTTGAGGAACGAACTGAAGAATGTGAAGATTCAGAATGCAAAGACCATCCAGTCTTACTTCACAAGGGTTTCTCAGATCAAGGAACAGTTAGAAGCTGTAGATGAAGAAGTGGAGAATGCAGAAATTGTGATGACAACACTGAATGGCCTTCCTAGGTCATGGGATTCATTCATCCAAGGAATCTATGCCAGAAAGAAGTTAGTCAAATTCAGCAGACTATGGGAAGAATGTTGTCAAGAAAAATCTCAGATATCAGCTCGAGAAGAGAAGATGGGAAGTGAATATCAAGCTCTCAAAGTTCACTCCAAGAAAGGCAGGAGAAGATCTCATCACTCCAAAGGTAAGGATCCTCATCACAGAGATAATAGTAGAAACGACCTATCTAAAATGAGATGTTATACATGTGATGAAAGAGGACACTTTGCAAAAGACTGTCCTAAGAACAAGGTTCACTCTCATAAGAAGAAGGATAACAAGAGAATGCTTCATCCTCATGCTGTAGAGGATGATGAACCATCCAAGAAAAGAACCAGATACGAAAGTGAAAGTTCTTCCTGTGAAGATGAATATGCTTTGATTTCCGCTCTTACGGGAAACATTACTCATGGAAGCACTGATGGGCTTATAGATAGTGGGGCTTCCAAACATATGACAGGATTCAAGGAATCCTTTGTGAAACTTTTAGAACATGAATCACCTCACAAGGTGAAGCTAGGAGATGACTACTAGTATCCAATAAAAGGTAGTGGGGAATCCTCCTATAAGATAGACACTAGAAAGTCTATAACAATGAAGGAAGTTTTCTTTGTGCCAGGACTCAGGAAGAACCTCCTCTCCATATCTACATTAGATGCAAAAGGAATGAGGGTTGCATTCATAGATGGTTAAGTCATCATGTGGCCAAAAGGAAAGACTATCGATGATGCAGTGGTGATTGGAGAACAAGAAGGAGGATTGTACAAATTAAAGGGCCATCCAGAACAAGCATTGCTCCATGACACAGTAGAGCCAAGTGAAGTTTGGCATAGAAGGCTTGCACATGTGCATTACATAACACTGGCAATTGCAAGCAAAGCTGTCGAAGGTCTTCCAGAATTCCAAGCAAAACATGATGGGGTCTACAAAGGATGTGCGAAAGGAAATAATACAAAGAAGACATTTCCTAGCAGCGAAAGAAAAGCCAAAGGAATCCTAGAAATCATCCACTCTGATGTATGTGGTCCTATGTCATCAAGCTCACTAAGTGGGTATGCATATTATGTTTCTTTTATTGATGATTTTTCTAGGAAGACATGGGTTTACTTCATGAAGAACAAAGACAAAGTATTCAGCAAATTCAAGGAATTCAAATCCTTGATCGAGAATCACACTAAAAAGAAGATCAAGACTTTTCGATCAGATAATGGCAGAGAATGCACTTCGAATGAATTCAAAGAGCTATGCAAAGAATCAGGGATTAAGAGAGAGTCGTCCACTCCTTATAATCCACAACATAATGGGATTGCGGAACGGAAGAACAGAACTATCATGGAAGCTGCAAGAGCCATGCTTCATGATCAAGATCCTCCTATGCATCTTTGGGCTGAACCTACCAAAACAACGGTGTATGTATAGAATCGTACTCCACATAGAGTAATCGAGAACAAGACTCCTGAAGAAGTCTTCTCTGGTAAGAAACCAGAAGTCAGCCATCTCAGAATATTCAGCTGTCCTGTATACATACACATTCCAAAAGAGAAGAGAATAAAATTAGATCCTTTAGGAAAGAAGGTTATATTTGTGGGATACTCTGAAAGCTCGAAGTCTTACAGAATATATTTCCCAGGATACAAGAAGATTGACATCAGAAGGGATGTGAAATTTGATGAAGACATAGCTTACGACAAATCCAGAACAAGACCTGCTGAAGAACCTGAAGAAGCAGAAGCACCTAGAATTCATGATACAACCATGAATGAAGAAACTCAAGAAGAAGATCAAGATTTTGAAGAACCACAAAGACTTGTAGATCCACCTCTGGAGAAGAATCCTCATAAGAGGAAACTTGCTTGGGTATGTGAAATTATCCAAGGTGCAGAAAGATATGGGGCTCCAGAAGAGAATCATAGAGAAAGAAAGATGACCAGATCCTGCTCCGGGTATGTAGCTTTACTATGTGATTTCATTGATAAAGAACCTTCCAGTTATGAAGAAGTGGCAGAACGGAAAGAATGGAAGGATGCTATGATCCAAGAGTATCAATCGATCATGAAGAATGATGTTTGGGATATTGTTCCAAGACCAGAAGGGAAGTCAGTTGTAACTTCCAAATGGATCTACAAGATCAAACATGCTGTAGACGGTAGCATTAAAAAATATAAGGCAAGATTTGTGGCTCGTGGTTTCTCTCAGAAAGAAGGAATAGATTATGAAGAAAGCTTTGCTCCTATAGCCAGATACACTTCCATCAGATCAGTACTTTCTCTAGTTGTAGTGATGAAATGGAAGATACACCAAATGGATGTCAAGACTGCTTTCTTGAATGGTGTAGTGGAAGAGGAAGTGTATGTAGAGCATCCAGTCAGCTTTGAGACTCATGACAGGGAGTCTCATGTGTGCAGATTGAAGAAAGCCATGTATGGTTTGAAACAGGCACCCAGGACCTGGTATGGCAGAATTGACAGCTTTCTATCCAGTTTGGGCTTTACCAAGAGTAAAGAAAATTCCAACCTTTACTACAAGGTTGAAGATGGCAACCCAGTGATGCTTCTACTATATGTAGATGATCTCTTTGTGATAGGTATGGATGGGTTGATTGCTGATACGAAGAGAAAGCTTGTTGCTGAGTTTGAAATGAAGGACTTGGGTATGATGCATTATTTTCTATGTACGGAGGTGTCGCAGAGCGCAAATGGAATCTCCCTCGGACAAGGGAAGTATGCAGTTGAGATCTTGAAGAGGTTTGGGATGATGGACTGCAAGGCTATGGCCACACCTATGGAATCAAACCTGAAGCTATTGATTTATGCTTCATCAAAGACGGTTGATGCTACGATGTATCGTCAGATGATTGGGTTCTTGATGTACTTGACAAACACGAGACTAGATATTTTCTTTGTTGTGAACACCTTGAGCCAGTTCCTGACAGATCCGAGACATGTTCACTTGATTGCTGCAAAGCATATTCTGAGGTACCTAAGGGGTATAGTTGATTATGGGATCAAGTATGATGTGAATCAAAAGATTAACCTGGAGGGTTATGTTGATTCAGATTGGGCAGGCAGTGCCATCGATAGGAAGAGCACTTCATGGTGTTGCTTCAGTATGGGATTAGGGGTGATCTCTTGGTTTAGTAGGAAGCAATCCTGTGTGGCACTAAGTATAGCTGAAGCAGAGTATGTCACAGCTTGTTCAGCCAGTTGTGAGGCAGTATGACTGAGGAAGCTACTGTATGACTTATTTTATCTCCAGTTGGATGCTACTTGTATACATTTTGACAACCAGAGTTGGGTGAAGTTGTCAAAGAATCTAGTGTTCCATGACAAGTCGAAGCATATTGAGATCAAGTATCACTATATTAGGGATATGGTGCAGAGGGGAGAAATGAAGCTCCAGTATGTTGCGATGGAGGAACAAATAGCTGATGTATTGACGAAGCCATTAGCTAGGCTGAAGTTTGAGTACTTTAGGGAGAAGCTTGGTGTTCTCTAGATCGATGTTTCCTCCAAGGGAAAGTGATGAGACCCATAGCCATTTTGACATGGTGAGAGGATTGGTTCCTTCCATGGTTAGATGTAAGGGCTAAGCCATTCTATCATGGTGAGAGGATTGGTTCCTTCCATGTCAGATATGAGTGCTGGCCATTCTGTCGAGTAGGAAAAATGTAAGGGAAATTGCCATTCTTGAAATGGAGGTGCCTGGTCAGTTACCAGGAAAACTTAGTCTAAGGCCGAGGGCCATTCTGATATGACTGTGAGATGTGTTCTCATATGATTAGATATGAGTGCATGGCCATTCTGATGTGATAGAGGGATGTGTTCCCAAGTGATCAGATGTAAGGCCTGAGCCATTCTATCATGGCTAAAGGATTAAGTTCCTTCCATGTCAGATGTGGGTGTTGGCCATTCCGATGAGCAGGTCGAATGTAAGGGCAACTACCATTCTCTAGGAGAATGGAGGCACCTGGTCAGTTACCAGGTAGCTCAGTCTAGGACTGGGGGCCATTTTGATATGACTGTAGGATTGGTTCTTACAATATAAGATATGAGTGAAATCCCTTCCATCATGGTTGTAGGATGTGTTCCCGCATGGGTGGATGTAAGTGCAGAGCCCTTCCATCATGGTTGTAGGATGTGTTCCTGCATGGGTGGATGTAAGTGCAGAGCCCTTCCATAATGGTTGTAGGATGTGTTCTCGCATGGGTGGATGTAAGTGCAGAGCCCTTCCATCATGGTTGTAGGATGTGTTCCTGCATGGAACGGAAGTAAGTGCAGAGCCCTTTCATCATGGTTGTAGGATGTGTTCCCGCATGGGTGAAAGAGCAGAGCCTTTTTAGCATGGTTGTAGGATGTGTTCCCGCATGGCTAAATATAAGTGCTGAGCCTTTCTGATAGGGTTGTGGGCTGTGTTCCCTCATGATTGGATGTGAGTGCTGGGCCTTTCTGATATGATTATAGGATTGGTTCCTACATGATTAGATGTGACTGTTGGGCATGCCTTTCTGATGAGTAGGTCAGATGTAAGTGCTGGGCGGGCCATTTTGACGAGAACATATATAAGTGCTGAAGAAGACCTGCATGGAGGCTAGGCCTACAACCATCATGAAAAAGGGATAGCTCTGTAGAACTTCCTGTGACGAGAAGAATCATGAGATAGCACCCGTGATGATGATCCAGCAGTGATGATCCAGATCTAGTGATGATCCAGATCTAGTGATGATCCAGATCCAGTGATGATGTCCAGATCCAGTGATGATCCAAATCCAGTGATGATGTCCAGTGATGATCCAGATCCAGTGATGATGTCCAGTGATAATCCATATCGAGTGATGATCCAGATCTGAAGATGAAGATGACTTGAAGACAAAGATGATTTGAAGACTAAGAAGACTTGAAGATGTAGATGACGAGATGATCCAGAGAAGAAGACCAGTGCTGAAAATTGTGTCGAAAGAATACCTTCCTAGTTAAGAGGGAGTGTTGATGTACTTGTAACTTCGGAATGTATTCATCTATGTATCTTATGTATTGTAACCTGATGTTTATTCCGGGATGTATCTATAATGTAATTGAGTCATGTTTCATGCCCCGATGTTCCGATCGGGAGGATCTATAATGTAAACAAGTCATGTCAAGTAATTGTGTGTAACCCTCCTATTGTCTAAGGGTTAAAGTCCCCGTAGTTTCGGGGCACTAGGGTTATTAGACTTTCCTAGTAGAGGTCGGCCCTAGTAGGGTTTTAGTCATGCCAGGATTAGTATAAATAGAAAGCTGGACTCTCTATTTAGCACAAATCACAAACACACTCAAGTGTAGCGCATAGTTGAGGAAGAAGAAGACACTGGGGCTAGATAAGAAGAAGGCTACTCTTGTCTGGAGATCACTTACTATTTTGGGCTTTTACTATTTTGGTGTTGATTTTGTCTCTGAGGAAGTTGCGGGGTTTTCTCCATTTATGGTTTCCCCGAGAAAAAAAACTGTGTTCATTATCTCTTGTGTTTGATTGTTGTACTTGTTATTCTCTCAGTTAAAGATCCTAATAATGCTAGCTTAATGTTAAAAAACTAACAGTTGTGATTGCAGTGTTCAAAGAAGGCACCAAAAAGCTGGGATTTCTCTCCATTTGTCTTATATGAATTCTGGTTTTTAGTGAAATAGATTAGATGGAATATGATGTTAATGTATTTTTTATGTCCTGTCAAGTTAGACATATTAAGCACTGTGTTATTCCCTTCCACTTTTTTTGTCTCTAGGATATAGCTCTCTTTGTTGTTTGCAATATCAAGCATTGCTTTTGTAACATTGTATAAACTTAATTTTGTTTAATCAAGATAATGAATTTATCAAAAATTTTGAAATCAAAATATATTCAACATTTACAATTGGTTGTTAAATTTATCAAGATTATTTTTTTGTCCACAGATGGAAAGGCCTCTTGGTTCCATGGAAATGCTAGCTTCTCAAAAAAATGGCACACTAGGGCTTAACATCATCCAACTAAATTTGTTGTAGCAACGCCTTCATCATTCTTGGATTTCAGTCCCATAAGGCTATGTCTTTGGCATACCTTCAGAGTCTGGTCATATTTTGTGAATTGTGTGCTTTCACATTCTGTGGTTGAGTTTTACATGTGATCCAATAGATTGTTTTCATGCATGGGCTAAGGATTATGCTACACTTGATAAGACACAGAGAAAAGAGAGGTCTGAAGGTAGCCATCATTATAGAAAGTGATGAATTAATATAAGATTTGCACTTGTCTAATCTTGTTTTCTTTTTCTAAATGCAACTCTGTAGATAGTGACACACCACCCAATTTCATTGCTGCAGTATTGTTTATCTTCACCTTAAATTTTGATGAACCTGTCACCTTTTAGGATGAAGGTTCAATGCCATATTTTATAGGGAAAACTTGCTCATGCTTGCGAACAGACAACTGCTTAGCTAATTTCCCTTGGATAAACTTCTCTGAGCCAGATTGCCCATGATCTTTCTTAAGGCCTTTGTTATTTTTCTTTATTGGGGTCGCACAATATTTTTCAGTAGTTTTATCAATATTATCTTTTGCATAAACTTTTATGCCCATGTTTAATGTTACTGTTGAATCTAGAGGAAGTCCAAAAAATGTAAGAAAACAGCCTTTAGTTGTAATTGAAAATCATGCAGGTTTTTCCTCACCATGATCAACTTGAGATTTGTAGTGGAGATTTAATGGTTCATTACAGTGGCTTCATTTTGAAATTATTTCAGTCTTCTTTCGTAATGTTTCTTTTCTGATCAGTCTTAGCCAAGGTCAAGGATATTATAGACTTTATCATAGTAGGTAAAGATTTTTGTGTTTGAGGCATACATGAACACCTGCAAATACTTGTAAGATGGCATAAAATATAATTAAATTAACAGAGTAATAGAAATAGTGAAATATAGTGATAAGGATTGAAGGTGATAATTCTTGTAGTAATTATCTATACAATTCTTTGTGGCAAGAAAATTTGTAATGAATAGGATGTTTTTCTTCTAAATTTTTGAAAGTGATTATGAATTTCAAAACATGCAAACACCCATGTCTGCAAGAAAGTCCAGAATGATAAGAAAAGACACAATTAGAGAAGTGGTAGATAGGGGAAAGTCGGAAGTTCGCGATCATCAAGGTTTGCTATAATGAAACATGGTTTTATTAAAATTTCCTTGTTTTCTTACCCACTTGTTAACATTTGGATCATGGGTTGCAATGTTATATTTGCAGATGGAACTGTTGTAGGCTTCTGTGAAATGTTGGATGATTATCTTGAGAGAGCAGAAATTCCTAGAGAAGATGAAGGTGAAGAGGTGGGTGCATGGCTTCCTCTTTCTGAAATAAAAATTCTTGCAAATGAAATCACGTCTGCACATTCAAGGAATACTTTACATTTGGCCCCAGTGGACACTATTGTAAGACTGTTAAGTTTACTTGATCGTCATATACGGCGTGGGCATGACATGACAGTGGATGAAGAAGATGATGTGAGTCTAGATAATAATATGTTCAGTTGAATTTTATTTTCAAATTAACAGCATGGCTCATTGTGTGTGTGTGTGTGTCGGGGAGGTCCTCTTAAAAACTTTATTTAAGTTCTTCAAGAAATTCCTTATGTCCTACAAATGTTATGTTCTTCATTTTAGGCATTGTTAGCTAAACACATTGTTTGACATCTGTTACACAAACTAGATTACCAAGGAGCTCAGGCATGGTAGTACTGGGTGATAGAAATCAGCCTTCTAGGTAATCATTGGGCTTTAAGGTGACTGGAAGCAAAACTGCAAGGTTTCAGGTGACAGGGTAGGTTGTTCTTTAGGCTGCTCCATAATGTCCGAGGTATGTGATCTCCGTACTCTGTTGAATAAAGAAGTGAATTAAAGTTTAGGCTTGGATTGTTGAGAATCCATTTTTTAAGAATGTCATTGTAATACTATTTCATGTGGATGGTCACACAACTAATATAAGACTTACACTTGTCTAAGCTTGTTTGATTTTTCTAAATGCAACTTTGCAGATAGTGACACACCATTCAATTTCATTGCTGCAATACCATTTATCATCACCTTAAATTTTAATGAACCTGTCACCATTTTTGGACCTTGCACCTGATACTGCAATGATGCTAACTTTAGATGATGATGGAAATGTGACCTCAGAGATGGAGATAAGAAGTCAGCTTATCCAGCGTAATGATATCATCAGGGTTGTTCTAGGTACTAAGGTTTCGACATATGGGATTGTGATAAAAGGTCAGAGCCATGTTAATGAGAGCATGATCACAGGTGAGGCCAGGCCTGTTGCAAAGAGGTCTAGGGATAAGGTCATAGGTGGAACCATGAATGAGAATGGGTTTTTGCTTGTTAAATTCATGCATGTAGGTTCAGAAACTGTATTGTCTCAAATTGTACAGCTTGTAGAGGTTGCCCAGATGGACAGAGCACCTATACAGAAAGTTGTTGACCGAATTTCCAGGTTCTTTGTTACCTTGGTAAGTATATTATCGTGACAAGCAATTTAAATTATTCCAAGAAAAGTTAATGTTTGATAAGGGAAAATTAGATTTCTGATGATAATAATGGCGTTCAGGTTGTTGTAGCTGCTAGTATAACGTGGCTTGGTTGGTTCATTTCTGGGGAAGTTGGGATCTTTCCTAAAACATGGATCCCAACATCAATGATTGGATTTGAGTTGGCGTTGTAGTTCGGAATATCAGTGCTTGTCATTGTTTGTCCCTGTGGTTTGGGACTTACAACTCCAACTGTAGTAATGGTTTCCACAGGGAAAGGTGCTTCCAAGGGTGTGTTGATTAAGGGTGGTAATGCTTTAGAAAGTGCTCATAAGGTATTTGATTTCATCTTATTAGAGAACATTATATTACTTGTTCGTTTGGATCATTAAGGAAGTTTTCCATCACAAAGGATCAAAGTCCACCTTTTGTTCTCCTTCAAAGGCCATTTTTCTTATCATAAAAGGTTGTGAATATTTTTCCCTTGAATAGAAATGTTGTAGAAAAATTTTACTTGGCAATAGAGGAAACAATATGTGATATGCTTTTGTTTGTTTGATTGATTAACTCCATTATTTTTGGAAGAAAAGTGTTGTTACTAATCTTGCAGTCAACATGTACCTTCCAAATGGTCCATTAGTAATTTTCAAGGATGTTCTTTTCCTTCAAAAGTGCTACCTTAGAAAGGGGGCACTTCTTATTGATGTTCATAGATATTTTTTTCCAGGGAAAACCCTTGGATGCTTCCCCACATTCTTGGATGGTATCCTTAATAAATCTATTGGTGTAGACTAGTGTAGCAAAATCTTACTTGGCACTAGAAGGAAACAATATGTGAAATGCTTTCATTTGACTGATTGATTAACATCCATTGTTTTTGGAAGAAAATTATTGTTGCTGATCTTGCAGTCAACATTTAGCTTCCAAATGGTGCGTTAGTAATTTTCAAGGATGTTCTTGTCCTTCAAAAGTGTTATCTTAGAAAGGGGTACTTCTTATTGACATTCAAGGGCACAGATTTTTTTTTCAAGGGAAAACCCTCATGGGGAATCCCAAAGGATGCTTCCCCACATTCTTGGACAATATCCCTAGTAAATCAATTGTTGTAGACTAGTATTCCTAACCCAAGGGGATTCATACTAGGCCCTTGCAAGAACAGAACTAGCCAAATGGCCAACAAGCTTGGTGACAAGTGGTTGAGCTAACCCCTTAGGATTTTAGGAGTAGAGATATATGGAAGAATTGTAAACCTTTCTTGTTTATTCTACTTCTATGTACTTTGTAAAAGTTTGGGCTCTAATGTTAAACATGTAAGTAACTCTGGAAGAATACCAGAAGAAACTTTTTCACTTCAAATCCAAAGTGGAATGAAGACACCCTACTTTAGCTGCATTCTTAAACTCTTTTTTGATGGCTCCAATTTTTGTGGAGAAAGCTTTAGGAGCTTGTTCATTCTGTTTTTCCCCTCACCCTTAAAATTTGAAGCTTAGTGTTCTCCAAAACTGCTGATTTTGTGGCCACTACATATTTTGGAGCAAGCTATTCACAATAGGGCTACCTACAACTTTTTTTCAGCATACATCCACTTCCTTTAAGAAGAATGGCCTCCATGTAAATGTCATTACATGATATTTCTGACATCATAACTAACCTGCTAGGACATCCAAAGGTGGACAATACTACTTCATGTTACATTTTGTGACCTTGAATTCAGCAATCTGAGAGATCTTAAGAGTTAACAAAACCCTACAGAATTTTAACTTTAACATGAAATAGTGTATAAACTTATCCAATACTACGTATAACATTGTCATTTGGAATGTATGTTAATGCAGGTTAAGTGCGTTGTTTTTTACAAAATTGGTACCCTTACCATCGGAAGACCTGTGGTAGTAGGGACCAAGCTCTTTACAAACATATCTCTGCAAAAGATGTGTGATGTGGCAACTGCTGTTGAGGTAACACTTAACTATTCTCAGACTCTAGCTGTCTGTGTTCTATGATTTGAGCTTGCTTTCAAAATATTTTTCTTTTGTCCAGAGGCTTACATATAAAATCCAAGTATTTGGATCACTAGACGGAGAAATTCCTTGGAAAGCCTAGAGATAATACCTAAAATGTTTTAAGCCGTTATATTTGGCGCTCTATTTCAATTTTTAAGCAATCCATTAATCTTATGGTCAAAGAAAAATACTAAATAGTAAGGTTTTGTTATAGAAGAAGGAACTCAAAATTTCTACTAACATACTATCATGGAGGCTAATAGTGAACACCCTATGGCAAAGGCTGTAGTGGATTATACCCAAAAACTGAGAGGCAAATATGGGTCATTTACTCATAGTCTTCATGGTCCATGCATGTCCACTCGAAGTGCATCATCATAAATGAGGAGGATTATTATTTTCTTCTCTTTTTCTCCTTGTTTCCATTAGTATCATGTGCTAGGTATTTCAACAAGGGGTGGATAGTATCTTGAGAAGGTCTCATATCCCATAGATCAAGGAGAGGAGTGAATATATTTGTGTTGGGGGGGGAGCATTTTATTGAACAAAGAGGAGAAAGACCATAGAGGGAGTATCCGTAGTTCATTGTTAAGGAACCCTACACACTTATGAATAATTATTTTGCATGGTGAGGGAAAAGAATGAATGTCGAGTATCATGTCAATATACTAGGTAGAAATCTAAAGGGGTATAAAAAATGTAAATGAAAAAATTGATACATGCAATATACAGTAAAAATAGGGTTTTTTTTTTAAATTGGGAAGGCATATTGGGAGGGGGTTAAAAAATTGATTTTGGGAGGTCTTTTCCAATATTTTTTGAAAATAGGGGTATTGTTTCATATGCCACGAATGAACGTGCTATGGCATGGTTTCACTAAGTGAAGACCCCATGGCTAGATAGCTAATAGGACGATTAACTAGTAAAATAAACTACATTAAATAGTCCAATAAAGACAAACTATTCCAACTAATAAAGTTAATGGTGCATTTTACCTACATAAGAAAAAAAGAAAGAATTAATGAATTATCTAATGGGAAGGAATGGTTGACTTACTCACTTACCGATCGACTCTAAAAAGGGCTATATTATCAGAAGCTTTCTGGGGTATAGTATTGTGTATAGTGTTCCCAATAGGAGGAAATAAAGAAACTAATAATCTCACTAGGCTCCATAAAGAAATTATGTGAACTAAGAAGAGCCCACTAAGCTCACTATGCTAACTATGCCTACTAAACTAACTTAGAGCATACTAAGCAGGCAAGGAAGGAGGTGCATAGAGAATATGGAAACATACCAATAAGAGAGGAATGATAGAGCGCTTAGTGCATAGTAAATTAAAGCACATAGTTCAATATTGGTGCATAGCACAAAGGAAGGGAAGGATAATGTGCCTCATAAGTTGTCCATGGGTTTAAATGCATCCATAAAAGAAAGAAAAAAGAACTTCTAAAAGAAGCTCTAGTGAATAAGCTATAGGTTGTATCCTCTCCTTTGCAAAGAAAGAGAAGACCTAGCTAGAGAAACCTAATCTACATAACTTTCCATTGCAGTCAGACCTACTACAACCTATTACCATATGATATTTCTATGGAGACATTTCACTTTTTATATTTTAGGTAATCCTTACACACCCTAAATAAACAAAATAAAACAACGAGTTGAATCCATGTTTGTTGGAACAGGATTTTGAAAACCTCCTCCCCCATACCTCGGGAGATCCCTCCTCCTCATTGCACATTTTTCCATAGTCACAACCTCATTTGAATGGGTTTGATGATACCATACCCCAACACTCATCGAGAAACTAAAAAATATTATTTTATTCTTGCCCTTTAATATCATTCGGCAAGAGCTATCCATTGAGCTGCAGAGCATTTAATGTTGTCGCAGTAGTTTTGATGACCCTTGGATCTCGAGCAGCTTAAGATCCAACGACCATCAAGCTTGCTGTAGCCACATTAAATGCTCTGCAGCTCAATGGATAGCTCTTGCCATATCATTCACTTTGGGGCAGTAGGATTCTATCGATTGATTTTCCGAGGTTTAAGGTAATGGAACTAATCCAATCCCATATGGGGTTTACTACTCCTGTAATTGGATAAGGCATCATCATAAGTCTGCTAATAGTGATTAAGTGCCTATAGGTTCATTTCTATTAGTCGGTCATCCAACAATAGTAGGCAGTGTCTCATCCACATTAGATAAAGAAATAATACATCAATAATAAATCTATTATATGCGCATATCTCATTTACCTTTTCCACGTAGCTCTAGCAATATAATGGGTCTGTGTAGTTATAGTTCGAAAATAAATGAGACTTCTATTCCAATTGAGTACAACTCTTCCACAGAGCCACTATACTAGATTCAGGTTCGATGCCGGTAGGAGACTTTCCCAGGGAAGGTAGTTTGTTATCTACCGGTTGGTACTACTCCATGTCCAGTGTAAATGCTAAGTTTCTATGTCAATTACATCCCCCAAAAAATAAATATATAGTCTCCATTAAAAATAAGATAAGAAAGAGAGTCTCACCTTACATACCGTAAGATTAGATTGAGTTTGAGTTATTTATAGTACATGCGCTCTACGATAAGGAACAACATGGGATGGATTGGGCACGGAGAACTGGTATCACGGAACACAATTTGAGAATGTTTTAGGATCTCAACCGGAACAACCAACCAAACCCATTTGCTCGAATGCATTGAAACGAATCCGCATGAGAAACGTTGATCGATCTATTCCGTGCATGCATCGTAGAATAAGAAAAAGTACATGTTTGCCTCTTTCATCAAGCTCGGAGTGGTCAATTGAACGATCTCAGTGCTCAGCATGCATCGTAATATAAGCAAATGAACTTCTTCGTAATGATCCAAGGATAATGATCATCGATGGCCGGCAGTGAACGTTGATACATAACCTCTTCTCTGTTGCTATTAATCTAGCTAGTTACTGTTATTCAGTGAGTAACTTTAATTCATAAAGCTCTGGGAGTAAAAAAAGAAATTAAGAACATGAATATCAGTGAGATGAAAGGAAAAATGAAAGATTAAGTCTTCCATGTTGCACCTGCATCAAGCGCTTGAAGCCAAAACCATTGAAGAACGGATGTCCTCCCTGCAGTGAAAAGTTACTATAATGCAGCCACATCTTCAGCTATGTATGTTGATCATGTTGCTGAAGAGAAGAGTCGATGTTGGGGGGGGGATTGTCATAAGGTCAGTGCCAACCCCATAAGAGAGCTCATAATTAGAATAAATGAAATGGGGTCACACGAGGCAGGAAGAGATGCGTCGCTCCAGCGATACTTAGTTAATTTATTTGTAGCAAGAAGAACTAACCAATGAGACAGGGGGGTTATTAAGATTAAATTACTTATAGCCAAGATTCCACCATCATCGCAAACCAAGCAAAAGTCCAGGACTTCGCACTCACAGAGACTAGCGGTGGGATTTGAGTAATAAATTCCGTCAAAGCGTGCAAAGTAGTTGGTGAAAGATGTGGAGAAGCAATTTGGTTGAGCAACTATCTTGTTATACCTTGGAAAATTAAACCCTACAATATCAAGGGAAGTTCCATCATAATTAGAAAAAGGGAGGTATAATCCCTATCGAGGTTACTTAGGTATCTCTACTCAGTATTTATGCTCGTATATATTTTATGGTATTCAATTTAGGTTTATGTGCATATATATTTTTTATTGGAGATCAGGTATAACTATTATCTTATAGGAAAGTTGCATTGCAATAGGATCATCCATGATGTGGATCACTCTTGGAGACCTGTATATTTTTTATTAGAGATCAGGTATAACTATTATCTTACAGGAAAGTTGTATGGCAATAGGATCATCTATGATGTGGATTACTCTTGGAGACCTGTCACAACTCTCTTCTTCAGCCCAGTTAGCTTCAACACCTACAACAATGAATTATGGGCAAGTTCCTTCTCTTGCGGGGAAGAGCTAAACACACCAAGTAAATTGAATTTGTTCATAAAATAATAGATTTTATCATAATATTCCAATTACTAAGATAATTCAATTGTGTTTCTTAGATATGTTCTCTAGTGGCAGCTCCTTAAGAGAAAGTAACCTTTTACTAATGCATTTATCCACACACCTAGAGCTCCTAAATCTCCCTCGATGCTAACTTATAGAATATAGATAGATCTAGTGACCTAAAGAAGTAGGCCCCTTATGGCCAAGCTAGTTGTTATTATATATAATGTTGGACCCACCGCACCTCGTGCTAGTTTGTGTGCTGGTAAGCATACCAATCTCCATAGGAAGATGATGCCTTTTTCATAAGATTTTTCCACCCTTTTAATGCTAAGTTATATCTCTTAACCACAACTATTTATTGCGCTTTCTTTTTATTTGGTACTTCAAACCTTTAAGATCCTTTTTACAACCGATTCTTGGTCCCACCTCTCACAAATTTTGGTGCCAGCTCTTAAAATCTCCTGTAGATCTGGTGACCGTTACAAAAAATACATGTACTACATAATGAATTTATTAAGCCTACACCTTGAAATAATAGTTCCTATACTTATTTAGTGGTTGCATCTGAGTTACCCGTGCAACAAAGTTAGGTTACGCATTTACGCATGCTTAACCCTACTAAGTTAGGTTTAAACCTCCTAAGAACTAAAAGAAAGTTATCAGGCTTATTATCTTACAACCAGAGCTCGTGATGTTGTTGTATTGCGCTGGAGCCTCCTAGGTGTCGGATTGGGAAGCATACATACTGAGCTAGCTAGTTCGTGGGGGATACCTACCTCGTGCTAGTTTAGTTCGTGCACTTGTTCCTTTATGCTAGTCAGCTTACCCAACTAAATAAAAGAAGGGGATACATTTTGACCAAATAAATAAAGGTACACGAGAAGGAAAAGTCCCAATTGTTGTGAGGCCACCTTGGCGAGAGAAAAAATGTAATGCCCTAGGGTGAGCGTAAGAGATTTCAACACCAAAAGAGGGAGTTAGTTATGCCCCGATAGTAGCAACTTAAAAAACTTTGTGAGAAAGGTTCTGGGAAGGTGAGCCAAACAACACTTCTCCATGCATGCGACAAGCAATAATAATATGAAGTTTAGTTGGATGGAGGAGGTGTTCTCCAACAAACCATAAGGTGGTAGTTCTGATAAATAAATCCCATGAAAACATTATCCTTACATAGTTGGGTGCATAAAACTCTCATTTATTTCTGCCAGGGGTCATGATAAATAATGGTGAGCCTTAGTCATTGTCTTAGACGCACTGTCTTATGAGCCTTTTCTGTAGTAGCTGTTGTAGAGTAAGGATTTCTTAATTTGTCATTATTTCGTACCCCACTTATTAATATTTGATAATAGCATATCTATGTCTCACTTTTCCATGATAATTTCTAAAATAAGGAGAGGTCAATAGGGAAAACGAAAGAGTCAATACAAAGTAGAGTCTTCTTTGTAGTACAGGGGTCAAAATTAATAGAGAAGGGTGTTGTTACCAGCAGAATTTAAAGCAATACCTTCTTTTCGTTTTTGTTGTGCATGTTAATAAGGTTGTAAGGAACCTGTGTTGTTGTAAGGAGGTCTGTCTCTAGATAGAAGATGATGAGCCTGGTAAAATCCATATTATGGTGTGGTTATGTAAATAGAAATTCATAAGCTCTACATAAGGTATAAGTACTTGATTAATAGAAGCTCCCTCAAAGAGATGAATATCTCACCAAGTGCGCCTCACTCCATAGAGGTAAAATATGGTGAAAAAACTTGAGATGAAAGGAAGAACAAGATGAATTTGATATGTCCACAAGATGCTGTAGCTTGCACCTGTAACTTATGACTCCATTTAATCTCCTTTAATAACCTGAGTGGCCTCTCCAAACACCAACTAGGATGGGAATCTTTCACCCTCGAAATTGGCTAAGGAATGAACTAGTCATCCACTAGCTCTCTCTCTTCACAATAACAATTTTCACAAATGATCAAAAGGGCCTTCTCATGGATGATCCCTGCATTTTATAAAAATTATTGGTCTTCTAAGGTTCCAAATCCATCCATAAACCAAATCCAAGTCGACTTGGTGTGGCTTCTCTCTTCACCTTCTCTCTTCTCCCAAATTCGAGTATGAGCCTCTTGGCCTTCTCCAAGTCCCATGAGCACCATCTAAGATGATATATTTAGGCCTGAAATGTCATATATGTCATATTTCATCCTTCAGATCTGACTTGTGTCATAACTGTCATAGAATCTCCATCATTGGTGTCATGAATGTCATAAATGTAAGGGGAATCTAGCCAAGTGTCCATGAAACTTCCATTTGGCTCTTCCTCTCCCCATTTAAGTTACAACTCCCCATCTAAGTTACAATTCATCCAAAATTAGAACTACAAAGTATATGGACAATTATATTAACCTTATAATCTATACAAAAACATTAGGCTTCCCATATATTTGAGATTGCAAAAGGAGGATGCCCTTTAACATAGGAATTATAGCTTGAGTAGTCCCCATAGTCTCCATGTGTCTCCATTCTCCATAGCCATTTAATTTTTCAATTTCATTCATTTAATTAACTCCATTAAACAAATATTTATTCCTTCCAATGTCTAAACACCATTTATTATCTCCCTTATTAACTTCCCACTGTTTCCACCCAACCTAGGGAACTAGTAGGATTGATGGAATTTTCCTGCTATGCAATTATTAGAATGGGGACATTACAGTCCTCCCCACCCAATATTGCTTGTCCTCAAGCAATTTCATATTTGGATGCTTCAAAATATTCTCCTCTTCCCATGTGGCATCTTCACTTGGTAGATCCTTCCATTACACCAAGAATTGTCAGAATTTGGCCAAGGCATGCATGATGGCCAACATCTCTTTGTCATATATGGAGTAAATCTTTTCATGAGTCTGCAACTTTCTGCTTTCAAAGGCTATAGGGCGTTGGCCTTTCTTTAGGACAGGCTCTACTCCTCCACCTGAGGCATCACATTCAACAACAAAAGGCTTAGAAAAATCAGGTAATGCAAGTATGGGACAGCTACTCATTACCTATTTAATTTTTTGGAAGGCCTTTCTAGCCTCTTCATTCCACTTGAAAGCATCCTTCTTAGTCAAATCAATGAGTGGAGAAGTCAACTTGGAGAACCCTTTCACAAACTTCCTGCAGTATGTACATATTACAATGAAGCATCCTAATTCTGTGATGTTTTTTGGTGATGGCCATTCTAAGATAACCCTAATATTTTCCAGATGCACTTTCACTCCATCTTGCCCAATAATGTTCCCAAGATATAATAGTTCTTTCATCCCAAATTCACCTTTAGACATCTTAGCATACAAAGATTGTTCTTGCAAAGTTTTCAACACAATCTCTAGGTGCAAGTTTTACTGTAAATGAGAATATCATCAAAAAAGACTAAAAAAACCCTTCTAAGATGCTTGAAAAATATTCTATTCATACATGTTTTAAATGTAGCTGGAGTATTAGTCAACCCAAATGGCATAACAAGAAACTCAAAGTGACCATAATGACATCGAAAAGTAGTCTTTTTCACATCTTCCTCTGTCATCCGAATTTGGTGATAGCCATATCTAAGGTCAATTTTGGAAAATTAATTAGATCCAAATAGCTCATCCATGAGCTCATCAATTCTAGGAATAGGAAATCTATTCTTGATGGTCTTCTTGTTCAAATCTCTAAAGTCTATACACATCCTCAAAGTTTCATCTTTTTTCTTTACCAACACTACTGAAGAAGCATAAGGGCTAAAGCTTGGTTTAATGAGCCCCAACTATAAGAGTTCTTGAATGTCCTTCTTAATCTCATCTCTGAACTTGTTGGGATTTCTATAAGGTGGTATCTGAATGGGTGAAGTACCCTCCTCCAAAACAATGTTATTCTCAACCCCCTTATCAGGTGGTCTACCATGTGGAAGATCTCTGAAATTTTTTTCATAATTGTGCAAAAGTGTCTCTATCACCTTTGGGGGTTTAACAACTCTGATTTTTGGATTTGGAGAGGTGATATAACATTTATAAGCCCATTCTATACCACCATTCCTCAATATATATCTCATACTATTTCAATTTACTACCTGTTTTGGGTAAGTGTGATGCCCTCTCACAAACCTTAGTACACCTGTTGAATCTTGAAATTCCATTTCAGGAATTTGATAATTTACTTAATGATATCCTATAGAATATATCCATTGCACTCCCAAGACTACATTAGTATCAACAACCTCAACCACATAAAAACTATCAACAAAATTATAGTTACATATGGTGACTTGCAGCTTTGGAACCCATGTGTTGCATTGGATTGTGTTGTGACCTGGAATGACCACTGTGAAGCCATCGAATGGTTCACTTGGTATATTTATTTTCTCCACCATATCTGTATCAATGAAATTATGTGTACCTCCTCCATCTACCAAAACTAAATCTCTTTTTCCCAATACCAATCCCTTGCATCGAATAGTGTGATAGCGAGGCATTGTTGAAAGTATTGCCATTCTTTCTTTGTCCGATGAAGGCTGATTTTATTCTTCAGTTGATATCTCATATGCCTCCTCTTTATCTGAAATTTTCCCTTATTCATGGCATATCCCCTTCATACTCATCATTATCAGAAAACACTTCTATGTATTGAGATTTTCCTTTAGCACATTTATGCCCTGGTGTCCATGTTTGGAAGCATGTGAAGCACAATTTTTTCCTTCGAAGTCCATTCCTATTTTGTCCTTCTTTATTATTATTTTTATATGTATCTCTTTGCCAAAAATTATTATCAGGTGCATCCTTTTTCCAAGTATTTGTTTCAAATCTGAAGTTAGGCTTGGGAGGAAATCTTGTTCTAGGAAGCACATTTTGAAGATCTCTAGTCAAGCTCATTGCATCATTTAAGTTAGTACGCTTGTGGGATTTGAAAAAACCTTTTAAGGGATCTTCAAAACCTTCAATGAACATAAATACTAACCTTCCCATAGATACATTATCCACCTTAACTGATAATCTTTGGAATTCCAACATATACTGAATAGGAGTCTCTACCTGCTTCAATTGTGCTAGTTCTTTGAAAGACAATTCTGGATCTCTTTTCTCAAACCTTTCTAATACCCTATCAACAAATTACCCATATGTTTTAACCTGATAATGACCCAATATTTTCATTCCATGGAACCACCTTTAATTGGCATCTCCATCCAAGTGCAAAATAGCCATTTTTAAAGCATCTTCTTCCACCATTGGATTCAGCTGAAAATACACATCCAATTTTTGCACCCAAGTGTTAGCAAAACTTTGAGCTGAACCATCAAAAGTAGGAAGTGGCACTTTACCTATGGAAAAAATCAATTCTTTGTTTTGGTGTAGAGACTTATTTTCCTCCTTTTTGAGTTTTTTTTCCATGGTGAAGTACTGCTCAAATGTTATACTTCTCCTACACTCTTCATCCAATTTAGCCCATTCTTTTGTTATTGTATCAATTTCAAATTGAATGTTAGTATCTTCTTTGGGAATAATAAATTTAGGTGCAGTATGCCTTAGTTTTATCTGAAATTCATGGGATTTATTATGAGGTCCTATTCCTGAGAAAATGTGCTCACCCATTCTCTTCTTTCCTGTTGATTGTGAACTAGCACTATCTCCTATTAGCTCCTTTCTTCCCATTTTACTAGCCATCAATTCGAATCCTTTTGCTATATGTTGGGTCATGTCTACCATATGTTGGGGAATTTACTTGGATATTTATTCAAACAGGGATTTTATAAGTTTTATATACTCCATTTTCTCCTTAGTGTAGTCTTCTCCCTCGTAATCCATAGCTTTAGTCAAAGGTACCTTTTTTTCTTCTAGTTCTTCTTATACAAGCCGAGCACCTTCCAATTCAGATTGTAAGGGTGGTGGTTTATTTATTTGAATCCTTCTTAACACCATCAGGTTCCAATACCATACTCTGATACCACTTTTAATGTCCCTTTTAAATTTTTTTACCAAAATGCCCAATTTTCCAATTTTTTCACAATTTTGGCTCTTGACTAGTTTTAGTGTCTTGGTCTCCAAATCAGCTCAATTGCTCCCAAATATTCAGATAAGGTGTATGAATGATATAATAATTTAATTATTATTTTCATGGGTGTATTATGGCCCTCCAATCACTTATGCAAGTATGTACTAAATTATGAACAAGATAGATGATTTTACTGGCAATTTTGGGCTCAAATTCCCCCTGGGGTAAGGGGTATAAATGGATTCCCAAATGTACAGAAACCCAATAAAACTATTAAATTGAATAAGGGTATGTGTATAATACATTATCATAGACTCATATGCATAACCAATCAACCTTCCATGGCTGTTATCACTTCTTTCAATCAGATATAAAAAACTAGTTTTGGACCATTGGGGAAATGAGGTGTAGTTTGCTCTAGTTGCTACGAAATTCGACCCAATGGACACAAAATATCAGTTACTGAATGTAAAACCCATAATATACTTTAATTAAATTCCATTCATTCATCAATATTTTATACATCCATTCTAATCCATCAAGATTACAAGAGTTTACAACAAGGTAGTGGGGAAATGGCATTATTTCTTTATTATTGAGCAATAATACATGAGATTTCTTGGCCTTTGGACCTGAGATATTTCTGAAATTAAATATGAGATAATTTACATGTACAAACTACTGGATCAAGATAATCTCCCTCAAAGAGATGAATATCTCACCAAGTGTGCCTCACTCCATAGAGCTGAAATATGGTGAGAAAACTTGAGATGAAAGGAAGAACATGATGAAATTGATATGTCCACGAGATGCTGTATATTTCACATGTAACTTATGAATCCATTGAATCTCTTTTAAATACCTTATTTTCCTCTCTAAACAGTAACTAGGATGGGAATCGTTCACCCTCGAAATTGGCTAAGGCATGAACTAGTCACCCACTGGCTCTCTATCTTCACAATAACAATTTTCACAAATGATCAAAAGGGAATTCTCATGGCCGATCCCTTAATTTTATAAACATTATTGGTATTCTAAGGTTCCAAATCCATCCATAAACAAAACCCAAGTCGAATTGGTGTGGCTGCTCATGCTATGCCATGTGGCCTCTCTCTTCACCTTCTCTCTTCTCCCAAATTCGAGTAGGAGCCTCTTGGCCTTCTCCAACTCCCATGAGAACCCTATAATATTCTCTATTCAGGCCTGACATGTCAAATATGTCAGATGTCAGTCTTTAGATCTGACATGTGTCATAACTGTCATAGAATCTCCATCATTTGTGTCATAGATGTCATAAATGTAAGGGGAATCTAGCCAAGTGTCCATGAAACTCCCATTTGGCTCTTCCTCTCCCCATCTAAGTTACAATTCATCCAAAATTAGACCTATGAAGTATATGGACAAGTATATTAACCTTATAATCCATCCAAAAACATTAGGCTTCCGATAAATTTGAGATTCCAAGAGGAGGATGCCATTTAACATAGGAATTATAGCTTGAGTGGGCCCCATAGTCTCCATGTGTCTCCATTCTCCATAGCCATTTAATTTTTCACTTGAATTCATTTAATTAAATCCATTAAATAAATATTTGTTCCTTGTAATGTCTAAACACCATTTATTAGCTCCCTTATTAACTTCCCAATGTTTTCACCCAACCTATGGAACTAGTAGGATTAATGGAATTTTTCTGCTATGCAATTATTTGAATGGGGACATTACAGGGTACCCTTGGATGTCATAAAGGTATTATCAATGCTTGGGTTCTTTCTTAATACAGAATGACCAATAAAATCTAGGTAATATCATAAGTACCTAGCATGGTATAGAGATACGTTTGTATTGGTACATCTCATTACAGTACAAGGACAGAAGATTGGGGTTCTTTTCATTTTATGGAATTCTAGGTGGGGAATTTGTTTCCAAATATGGGAGTGGTTTACTAAATAAATTACACCATATTATTAATTTAGGTTAAATATAAATTTATGGGTGCATAGAAGTTGTTTTGGTGCATTCTCTCCTTTGTATTGATGTAGAGATTTCTTCTCTAGGCGTTTACAGAAGACATGAACTATAACAATTCACTTTAGTTGTTCTGTGTCTCCCACTCAAGAAACCAATTATTTATTCACTGCAAATAGATAACCCTGCACCTACCCCTATCCTTCAATAATTAATAGATGGAACTACTCTATTTGGATATGCATTGCCTCGAACTCAACCTGTGTACATATATGTAATCGGAAGGAATGCTCACTTAGCAATTGTCCTTTCCTTTGGTGTTGGTGCTGAAACTCCTACTATATTTTCCTCTTCTTCTGAAACTTATGCCTACTCTAGTGATGCCAAATAAGATGAAAATAGGGTTATGTTATTCCTAAAATGGTCGAATGGATCCACTGGTCTGGTTTGATCAAATAAACTAGTCCATGGGAGAAGCGCATGTATCACCAATAATAAAACAAGCAGCTTCAATAGCAGCAAAGGAAGCATCAGTTCCCATTCCAGGTCCTATTGGTTCACCACCAACAAATGGATACCTAGTCCTTGGCGCAATAGACCATGATTGAATTAAATGGAGTAGATACAGTTTCATCTAGTTTTTTCTCCTTACAACCACCAACATTAAAACGAGGAGCATATTATGCAGGACGAGGGTTGGGAAAGCTAGTTGCAGTTTTTCAAGAAGCTCCCTATTGCTTCCTTTATTGTAATAGTAGGGGGAAAGTGATTGGGTCTTCATAGGAGGAGTTCATCTAAGTAGATTCCGTTCAAAGACTCAACATAAGTTAGTCCCGATAATATTTGTGAAGTGTATAATTCTCTCTTTACTTGAGTCAGCCCTCCCTAATTCCCTTAAATAAGAGAAAGCCACCATCGTCTCCCATCATCTGATATCGGATACCATTCGATGAGCCCCCTCCTTCTTGCAATCCATTAGGTTTTCATATTGGGTCCCCTTACTATATCAAATTCCCCATTAAATGAATTTTTTATATGCATATATGATAATCTATCTCTAGTTCGATGCTAACTACCTCTTTCTCATTTATTATAAGAGATTCTTTCTCTTGAATAATTTAACAAGCCCTACTATTAATTAATATTAAACTCTATTTATCATTTTTTTTGTCATTGAATACTTGTTATATGGGAGGGAATATTTACAGCATTAACTAACTTCCTTACCAGGAACCAGCATTCACATCAGTTGATTGGGTTGAGGTTATCTCCCACGGTGGGGTTGGTCCAGGTCAATTAGTTAGTGGGAAACGTAAAATCCTGAGAGTTTTTTGGTTGTATCATTTTGGTGGGTTTTATGACCTATTAATAGAATAAGTCCATTTATTATATATAAAGGGGAGGGTAGGTAGCGTTGAGCCGATCTAGTGAATATATTACTTACTAGTATGATGGTTTTGAGAAACCTTTCCATTATACTCCCCTAACCAACCCCGCCCCAACACTTTTCATAAAATATTCTGAAGTCGCTTCGAAGGGTTCCGGTCTATTCCACGAGGTTGATAAGCCACCCAACCTTAATAAGAAAATGAGGAAAACAAATTATAGGTGCTTCAATATAAATCCCCATTTATTTAAGTGCCCCTACTATTATTATTCAAGGGATGGCAGGGGAAATGGCAACATTTCAAGGATTTGATTCATTCAAATGTTCCCAAATTAATGAGCTTTACCCCGTATATTAGTAATTCCCCACTTATCCTTAGTATCGAGTCATCTAACCACATAACTAACACATTACCAATCTTCCCACAACAAAATGCCTACTATCCCTAGCCTTACTTGTGAGCCATTTATAGAGGTTATTTACACTGCATATAACCTATTGCTAGGGTTAACCCCTTTTTTCTTTTTCCTTCTTTTTTCTTTTATATAGTAGCATCATTATTTAATTATTAAAGCTTAGTGAGCTGGTTTGAGGCATACAAACCCACGGATTCCCATAATAATGCATTATTTGAATGGAGTATACATTGTTAGAATACACCCAATCGATATTATAGAATCATTAGATAAGCTTCAGTATGGTTCTCCCTAGTGATGACTAGATGAGAACTAAGGCTCAAAAGAATGCCACCATTTTCTAACATATCCTTAGCACAACAAATAGCGAGTAAACAAGTATTGAAGGAGTATCACCTTATAAAGAAAGCATGTGAATGGGTAGTGGGAGAGCTCAAATGTTTTTTCCAATAGTCCTTATTAAATCCAAACGAGATCAGTTGTGTTCTAACTTAGTTCATCAATGAACCACCCAGATGACGTTGAATACTTTCCACTATGGTGGTGTAAGTGCCACGAATGTAACCCTTGATTTTCCCTATATCAAGGAGCTTATAAACTTTGCAAAGAACATCAAAACGCCCTCTTTGTTAATCTATGTGATTCCTGAGATCGCCAAGTGGAAAGAGAGGACAAAGACTATCCAATGTGCTCTAGCTTTATAGCATGATAAAGAGTTACAATGGCAACTGAAGTGTGGTATGGTCCGGATCCAATGGATACTATTAGAGAGGAAGATGCTGAGTTTGTGAGATCTTATTAGAAAATTCTAGATGATGAAGTTGAAACTGAGAAATGATCTCCTTGATTACTTCATATATAACTGAATCAAGATACGAGGGCTGATAAAAGGCCCAATGTTCTGTATGTTATAGTTGTGCATATACAACTTTCATATGATATAGAGAGTACCAGAGGACAAGCAGGTTTCCTCTCGGATAACCAAATAACCAACCAAATTTTAACACTAAAGGCCATTATCATAGAAGGAAAAATCCTGTTGGACCAAAGGGAGAGGAATGATCGTAAATATTAACCATCTAGCTATCCAATAATGTGCCTAATCCTATATCTAAGTTTAGGATTAATGTTTCATTCGTGGATGATTCCACCATGTCCTTTTAAAGTGTAGGGATTTATTGTTAAAATACATATACTTGATGGGTACCTACTCTCTCCCTCCACTAGTAAATTATGTTCTTCATCATTTATTTTCTCAGTCGTCCATGAATCTATTGTCCCTATTAAAATGTATTCTTCTGGATATAACTCTGTGTCTGTATGCTTAATTCCCTTTCAACTATCTTATTTTGGAAATAGTATCTAGGATTCATGTCAGACCCTTCAAATTTTGAGTTATAGACTGGATATATAGGTTTGGTAATTCCCTTGTATATGGTCGAAGCTACCTACTAAGGAATTCATATGGTCACTGCAATGCTTGATCAAGATCTCCATCCAAGTGAGGAGGATCAGTTTACTTCACCCATGAGGGCCTTCAACCCTCCCAATTTGAATGAATTTATGAACGTGTTCTTGCCTCACCCTCCTTTGTTGGGAGGTAAATCAAAGTATATAGTATTGGATATTAAAGGTAATGCACGGTAATGTGCATTAAAGGATAGAAGAATATCCATCCTAATTAAGATGTATTAATAAATGTATTTAGAAAGAAAAGGTAAGGAGAAGGTAAGGTAATGGAAAATATCCAATAGCCTCTAGCCAAATCTTATTTTCATCACAAATAAATAGGAGGTAGTAAAAGAAAGAAAAAGTACTCATCTCACCAGAAAGTACTCATCCAGTGAGAAACTAGTAAATTCACTAGTTTCAAAGTGGCCTTCCTCTCCCTTTTGATGGTCAAGTATTGACCATCCTTCCTTAAGAACATGAAAGCTTGACTGGATAGATTTCTTCATTGGTAAGGGAAATACATAAATAACTGTGTTGAGTTGACAAGCCTCTTCCATCAATGGTTAAAGAACAATTAGCTCTATCCTTCTAGTTCGTTGGTAAAAAAGGGTTGATCAAAAGGGTGTGTTGGTCCAAAGGAAAGGGATTTTATTAAATTCTAGGAGGTGTGTGTAGGTCGTAGTGCTTGGGTACCCTATTATTCCTACTTGGAGGATAAGTTCACCAAAAACAAGCAGGTCTCCTTTGACAAAGACAGGTAAGAATCCTTGCGAAAAGACAGTGGAGGGAAATTGAGGGATATATTTCTTCTGTATTAATTATTTATAGCTAATTGAGTCTTAGACTAGATATCTTCAGTAATATCTTTTGTTTCTTGGATAATGCTTCAGGTTGTCACAGACACTAGAAGAAACAAAATTTCCATCTAGGAAAATCCTACGGGACAAAAAGTATGAAATACATGAAGACTGAGTAGCCCCATAGGAGCGCAACTAACTCTGCCAATCCCATAGTAAAAATCACAACTACGGTAAGGGCAGATGAACAGGGAAGGCATTACTCTCTCTCTAAGTGAAGCATGCACAGGAAAAAGACTCTCTCTATACAACCCAAGTATAGGAAGGAATGACAAAATGAACTAAACATCGGTAGCTCTACTGAACCCAACCCAAAAGAGAGCTCTATCAGCACCCAACCGAGGCTATTTTCTAACATGAACTTTCCATAAGATGGATTTACACATTTATATTATGCATATATGACTCTATATACTTTGAATTTTTAGTAGGCCAAGCAGCACCAATAGTCAAATAGCAACACAAGTAGCACCAGCACCAAATAGTACCAGCCCATAAAATATATCATCACTGTACCTGTACCTGATAGCATATGGACCTTGCCTGTATGACATGTTCCTAGATCATGGCCTGACATTCTAAATATGGTCCTGACTCACTTGCTCTAATGCTACCGGTACAAGCCCTGGCCATCCCAGAGAGTCCCTGCACTTATAATACCAACTTTTCTCAGACCTTATCAGATGAACCATATTGTATATCTATCCACTCATCATCCATATATGTGGTAGATTCAATGATATGTTAGGAAATTTTCTTATAGCCAAAGTCCAGACCGAAGTACTAAAGTATTTTCGACTTGAGGTATCCAAAATATGATTTCCATTGTTGTGTTCTTCCTGCCCCTGGTTGAAAGAATGGTTGTGCCAAAAGTGATAGGGGTCATAAACCAACCTGAATGGGTATCCACTGCAATACTGTATAAAAGTTTCTATGGATTTGAATCTCGTGACATGAAGGCTCCTTCTATTCCTCGATAATGGTCATTGATCGTTCTTAGGTCCCATACCTTCCTTTGCCCAATTATCTGTTTATAAAATTTATAGTAGGGTAAAAGTAAGCCAAGGTAAATGAAGACAAGCAAACCCCCTAGTTTAGTCTCACCACCAGGAGGTGAAGCGAATTATTGAAGTATTTCTGGCTCGTGGTGATTTCCAATCAGGATTCCTTCCTATAGTATAGGTGTAGTGATATATGGAGGTGTGAAGTCTATTTTTGTATGTATAGATTATGTTTATTATTATTTTTATTCAAATTATAGAGATAAAGGGGTATCTTTTCATGTAGGTCAGGTGCAGACCTAATTGAAACGTAAAAATTTGAACTTACGGATTATGGTGGTGGTGATTAGCCAACGACAGGAGATTCTTCCTGTGGGAATGGATGATACCCATAGGGTTTCCCTTTAGTAGAGATCATGGAACTGCCCCGAATAGATTTTATTAGAAACTGCCAAAATTGATGATACATAGCTAGATGGATGGGTGGAGGGGTAGGATATATTAGTAGCCCATATAGTTTAGGGTCATGTGGTGCTTGACCTAAAGGATTAGATGATCCTTTTACTGCCTACCATGGATTCCTTGGGGATATCACATTCTTGTTGGGACAACTAAGAGTAGAGTTAGGATGGGATGGGATGGATAGGGGGATAGTATTCATACTTCTATAGATATAACCAAGTAGTCAGAGCCAACCAGAATATTTTTATCACTTCCAGGAATATTAGGATATACGAAGCATCACACTTTCCTTATTTCTTTCCTTATTAAGAATTATGGGTCACACATAGCAGAGAATCCTCCGGGTACCACATAGGAACTTGGGGTATCATGTTCCCACTTATTATCCCTACTTAAACAAGTTTTATTTATATGAGAAACAACACTTTTTTACCTTCTCAACCTAGGGCCATGGAAGGAGTTATCCCTCATTTATTTCAATTTCATTAAGAACTACAAAAACTAGACCTGTTCCACCTATCTATCAATATCAATTAGCACCTCCTTAGTTGGGCACTACACCTTGGAGTTTTGGGTCCACATTAGACCATTCTTATGCCCTTCATCCTAGGAAATCGAATGAGTACTTCCCAACCCATGAATTCGATCCAACCATCTAGGAATACGAAAGAAAGTAGCTTGAAGGTATGGCCTCTATGAACTACTCTTTACTCTTTCACCTGGAAGAAATATATTCTCTATAGCTCCCCTATACTATGAGGTCTTCCCAATTTCTAGTTACCAGTTTGGCACATTCCTTGTTCAGCCACAAAAATACCTTATAGGTTTTATCCCTATACTAGGAATTTTTACCAGTTACCGTTTAGAAGGGCACTCCTAGAAGACCTTTAGAGCACCATATGGGATTGGGAATCGGTTCATGAGACCTTACAATCCCTGGTTTGATTAGATGGAGTCACTTACCCACTCATTCTTTAGACTAGAAAGATATTTACCAGTAGGGAACATTCTTAGGATAAGCACCCTTACCTTGTTAATACTACCCACCTGCAAGCAATAGATTATATGTTGCAAGCCATAGAACATGAGGTCTTTGGAGTGACTGATATAAGACCTTAGAACCCATGGGTGGATGGATCAGATCAGTCACTTACCAACCAGTCCAGGAAGATCAGTAGGGGACAATAATCTCAGAAGACCTTTTATTGTTCATGCAATACACCTACTAGAAAAGAAATACTTTCTTTATGTCTACCCTATACCATGAGGTCCAATTACCATTACCTACTACCGGGTAGAACCACTCTTAGAAGACCTTATGAGCACTAGTTTTCTTTGTGTTCAACCCTTGAAACCATGGGGAGAGAATAAATATGATTACCCTATGCCTTGAATTAGACCTGATTACACCTTAATTCAGGCACCCCAGTTAGTTAGAACCCTATACCTTTTTTTTACCCAGTCTACTCTATTAGACAATCTTCTTAGTTGCTTAGATACTAGTTATCTTACTTTATAATCTCTTTGATATTACCTTGCTCCAAATTTTCTTACCCTACTCCAAGATATTTTAGTGTTTACGGTTCACAGAACCTACAGTGCTACGGCTTTGCTTATGTTGCATTGGGTGAGGTACCTTTCTTGGGAGACATGTCTTGAAGTTTAATGTTAGATCTTCCCAGCTGAGATCAAAGGAATCCTCCAGTTCTTCTCAATTTAGGAATGGATCTAGGGGGAGGAAAAAGGATGGAAGAAACATCCACCAATGCTTAATATTGAGTTACAACAAGAGGTGATGTTATAAGGAGATTGGTACTAGTGATAGAAACTAGGTGTCTATTTTGTGGAGGATCTACCAATAGGCCATAGCCTATGTATGGGAATGCTAGAAATATGTTGGACCTTGGGTATATGTGATATGTTGGACTATGTATGCTACTTATGTGGAGAGAGATAACTCACACTCAAAATAGAGATGTGAAAATATTGCCCTATATATGATTTGAAAATAGGAGAGAAGCTAAGATATAGATGTGTATACATAGGACTACATTGGTTGATTGTGTAGACTGTAATGATGGTTGATGTTGATGATGATTGAATAAGATGTTACAGTACGAATGGGTCAAACTGATTAACATTTTATTGTAGGGGAGAGAAATGTAGTATTCATGCATAATCCTTGTATATGGAAACACGTCTCATAATTTTTCAAGTTTACACAAAGGTTATGTCTCCAAATGGCACAATCATGGGAGCACCTTTAGGTAATTTGAGAGCATCTATAGGTTGTAGATTTAAATTTATATCCAAAAATATAGTTGTTCCATCATAGGCCTATGAATAAATGGTCTTCTGCAATAAATTGTATGTGTTATGCCTTGGTATTCATCTCATCTAAAGGCTAGGTAGTGCTATCTAAAATATTATAATGTTAAGAGGGGCCCATATATGATGAAGGTACCATCAAATGTTAGAATGAAATAAAGTATGCATGACCTATAGGTGTAATCAAATTGATGCCGAAATAACAATATCCATCCCATTAATAGATATAATGCACCATATGGACTCTGGGATTTCCCTAGGATTGCATATAACCTTTTAAATAAATGGATAATGAATTATAAAATATTATAAAATGGACATGGGAAAGTTTGTAGAATCCATTTGGTAACTAGCATTGATGTGGGAAAAATCTTGTAGTGTAAGGATCAAGAGAATATTTAGGTTGAGGGTTATGTCCCATTGTTGTTTCTTCATAAAAATGAGGACAAGAAGCTTTACCACTACCTATATCCTAATATTTTAATGGCTATAAGGGTTAGAGAATTATGTGATGCATCCTGTAGATGATGAGTAGTTTGGGAATGAACCTTCATTTGTCAAAGTGTGTGGGGTTCTATAGGACCCTGTGAATCTAACTAGTGGGTAGAATCTTATACAGAATGTGTTATATGGATGGTTATAGAAGTGTTGGGTTGCATGATCTCTCTCACTTGAGGAAAAGTAATCAGGTCTTTATGTGTAATAGTGGGTTGATACTGTGGTTGCATTGGGATGGGATGCTAATAAACTGTTTGTCCTTGATCTTGTAGGGGTGTTGAGGATCTAAATGTTGTAGCATCTTAAATAACTAGTGGAATTAAGGTGTGAGGTGTAGTTAGGGAAAGAGAAAAAACAAACAACATAGGTGTTTATAGTAGGATTCATGAGTGTTATTTGGAAAGGCTATGATAGTAGGGAGAAAATGATTGGATAAGATCAATGGGGGGTCACGGGGATATAGGGCAGGAGTTAGAGAGTGAGGTATCACTAAGGTAAGAAGTTAAGGAGGAGACATTAGAGGAAATTTGAACTCAAAATGGGCCTTTCAACCCCTATTCAAATTCAATGTCATCATGTATTAGCCAATGAAATTGATTTAAATTTGAAATACTGTATAGGTCTTAAAAAAATTAATATAAATTTGGGGATAGGTATCATAACAAAACTATTTTTTTGTTCGTATTTTCGACATATCTCCCTATGTTTTTACTCAAATTCGATCGGGAGAGATCGTTGGATGCCAAATTAAATTCCGCATCCAACGAGTACCCAATATGCATACTTTTGATGGACCTCACTACTGAAAAAACAAGAAATACCTAAAAAGACGTGATGATGATGTCATCATCACGTCTTTTTAGATATTTCTTATTTTTGGGGTAGTAGGGTCTGCCAAAAGTATGCAGAGTGGGTACTTGTTGGATGCAGAATTTAATTCTACATCCAACGAGCTCTCTCGATCGAAATTTGAGTAAAAACATAGGGGGATATGTAGAAACTATGAACAAAAAAAAGTAATTTTTTTCTTTTCTTCCTCCAAAATTAATAAATATTATTTTATTATTTTAACTATTATTTGATTATTTTCCTTAGGAGGCCCATTTTTAGTTGAAATTTCCTCTAATGGTAAATGGTCCAAAGCGGCTAGGACGATGGTGAAAATAGAGAATCTTTCTTAGTGTGAGGTGCAATAGAGAGATATGCATTTATGTAGTTTGACTAATTGCATTGTCGCGTTACGAGAGAGAGACACTACATTAGAGGTGTTTTGGGGGGGGGGGGGGGGTTCATATTGAAAGAGTTTATATGCGAGTTGATAAGTTCTTTCATCCATTTTCTTTAGCACTTTGAGGTGCATTTCCATTCTACCAAAATGTACCCTTCAGGCCTTGAAGCTACCTATGATTTCACCTCCTAAGAAAATATATGGATATAAGTTATGGTGGAGTGAATGAAACATAACTTAATGAGAGGCTAAATAAAGGAAGGTCAATAAAGGACATAGATATTTCACCTTTTCTTTTTAAAAATTGTGATTTCATACATATAGAATGAAAGGATATATGATTGCTTGATAATTCATAGGATTCGAATATTTGTACAAAATTTGATGACTTTGAAGATGAAATTAATTGAGCTTGCAAGAGTATTTCAGTTCCCAGAGATTATAAGCACATATTGTGGTTACAAGGAAAGTGACTAAGATCAAGTCTTTGAGTCAATCCAAGTATAGGGAATTCGTTTCACCCTATGTTGTGAAAATCGATCCATAAGAAATCATTTAACATGGGTTCAAAGAATTTCGATCTAATTAAGATCACATAATAGGAGTAATTACGGACTTGTAGCATCCTGACCATATCGTGTCATTATGTAGCATCTCACAGATTGATACCATTGGAGTGAGGGCTTGTCGCATTGGAATAGAGGATTGAATGTGATATGTACTAAATTGAGGATTATAGGAATCCCTCTTGTGGATGAGAGATCACGATCTATAGAAAGGAAGACATGTAATGCAACACAAACATGTATAAAAGTTGTAAATCTAATAAAATATCATAATTTCGGCAGCATTGTTTCTAAACTTTAGGTACATTAATAAACCTCTGTTGCTTTATTTATTTGTTGGAAATACATGGTTATATTCCACAATAAAATATTTAAAAGAAAGAAACAGAGTAAACTATTCCATAAGGTAACAGGGTATAGTAATTAATTCCTGTAACATCTTTATCATTTTTCGTAGCAACTAGAGGAAAGAGATTTTCTTGTAACCATTGCAAGGATTAGATATTTTGAATTGGAGATGAGGGCTTAAGAAATATTAGAATGGCTACATGAACACTCTTTTCTATCATTTGGAATCAGAGCCAAAGAAATGCAAGCATGGTTGTATCATGCCTCCATCACTGTGTTTTACGGGTAGCATAAGTGTAGTAGGCTAGGAGAAAACTTATCAATCCATGTTTCTGGGTATAGAGAACTGACACATGAATGATTCATGCCATTCCTTGACATCACCTTTATTAATGGACATAACTGTGAAGTTTCAATGAAACTTGCAAACCTAGCTAGTAGAAAAATAACATGAAGATTGCCAGAGAGAAAAAAGAAATAATGAATTATATTAACTAAATGACTAGAATTAATAATACATGATATATACACTACATGGCTAAGCTAATGCACCATAATAGTTATATAGAGAGGTCTATACACTTACTGACATAAATTGAAGTAATTTGCCACCTAGTCTTAGTTAATTGGTCCATGCAATCATCGATTAACTGAATCACACATATGGAAGAAGGATAAACTTAATGCATGCACATTATATGCACTTTCCTAGATGGATGCATGTTAAATGCACCCTCTTTATGATTAACCCGAGGTGAATACAAAACTACATGAGTTAAAACCAATTTTTCCACGCATAAGGGTCGTCCACTAAGGTGTAACTGACTCTGAACTAAATAGGGAAGGTGCCCTATTTTGTAGGAATATAAACATTAGTAAAAGGATCACCTAGGTGAGTGTATAAAATCTCCAATACCACCCTGAACACTACTAGAATATAAATGATGAATGGGAACTAGAAGCCAAGGCACTTTTATGTACCCATTGTACAATGCATATAAGAATGAACATTAAAAATAGAGGAAAGAGGGAAAACCTCATGGGAACCCCCTGCCTAAAAGTACAGTGTATAAAAAAACTATGTGCTAATCATTATAGTCTATCCTGTGGATCTCCTAAAAATCCTTAGCAACCATACATTCCTTGTACCTTATCACCTATGCATCTGCTTCCTTCTTGGTCTTGTAGACCCATCTACATCTAAAAATATTCTTGTATGATAGAAGGCTTAACTATTTTTTCACTCCACAATTTTTTGGACTAAGAAAGGGGACTAAAGCAAGGAATTAAGAAACACCCATATTATTACTTACAAGGACATGAGTAGAATAAGTTGTCATCTTGTCCAACCAAATCTATTCTATTTCTATTGTGGAAATAAGGTCTCCCGGGTATTGGCTATAGGGCCCAAGCTACTGGGTATCGGGCACTAACATTTTCTTATGGCTATGTCTGTCACTTCCATTAAACTTACTACTTTTTAACTGCCTACTTACCTCAAGCCAAGAGGAGCAGTTTTACTACACTAGTTGGTAGATCTGAGCATAAGCTAAGTAGTTGTCAGAGTTCGTACTATTTAACTTAGTTGGATTTGACTTTATAGAGATGGAATATTGGATTGAGTGCATGTATTTCTACCTAGCATGGACACTTGTCGTGGATTATTAGATCTAAAACTGATGAGATAGTTCAAGCCAAGTGAAATCCAATCTCCATTCTTTTCGAAATAAAAAGAGGCCTTAATATAGAGAGCACTTCCAATTGTTCCAATGGCAATTGGTACTATATACCCTTTCTTTATCATGAATTCTAATGGACTACTTGTTCAAAACTAGTTCCTCTCTGTAGTGCTCAATATACTTTATCTATATGACTAGTTCATTAATATTAGTAACATCATTTCTCTTTATCTCCATTTACTCTAGTGATAACTAGCTTTCTTTCAACTTGCCTTAGTCCATAGAGTAGTACCTATATAGTAGCTGTACTACTAGCTCTACTATTAGCTTCAGTCCATGTACTTACTTAGTTCCATGGCAATTATCCAACATAGACCCTCTCTCTTTAGTGTTATCCTTATAACTAAGTGGCACATCTAAAAAATGGATTTGGGATGGTGGAAGGGAAACTTTTTGGTCATATTGGATCATCCCAAGGAGCGAATATTTATCCTGAGAAGGTTCAAGCAATAAATACTATATTGTAGCCTAGCATAATTATGTAGTGGATTCTTTATTTGGGAGAATCCATTTCCTCAGAAAATTCATTCCCAATTTTGTGGAATTGACCAAGCATATGACCATGATTTTTTAAAAGGATACTAATATCACATGTGATGATAAGGAGAAAGGGTCATTTTCTACAAGAAATAAGGCCCTAGGATAAGCTCCAGTTTTGACCAGTCCTGACTACAATGTGGAATTCATGATATTCCCATTTTCTTCATAACAAGCCATAGTTTTTCTCTTATTGTAGAAGAATGATGGCAACCATGAGAAAAAAAACCATTTCGTTTTCACTAAATCCCTAAGGAATGAAAAGATAAATAGAAAATAATGGTGAAGCAAGCATATGTCTTGGTCAAGGCCTTGAAGTCCTTCAAAAAATATATCTTGCATTCCCAAATCACTGCTTTTTTGTCACATGTTCCAATCAAATATATGCTATGTCAACCAAAACTATATGGTAGATGAGGTAAGAGAATCACTGAGATCCAAGAATATTACATGATGATAAATCCTACCAAATTTATAAAAATACAAGGTATGGAAAAACTAATGGTTGAATGTAACTTACAAGCAGTAGGAATCAATGCAATACAGGTGAGTTAATATAATGATGTAGAAATATATAAATAGATATAGATCAAGTATTGCTACCATCATTCCCCCTAGTAGCAAGACATACTGTACTTTTTTATCACTAGCCTTTGTCCCCAAGGACTGGATAAATAAAAAAGGATCTTTGAAGCTTAGAGCTACTAGATACTATGCTATGGGAATAGAGTTGCATTGGAAAAATGTTGAGGGGTTATTACTAAAGTGCATATGAAGCTAAATATTTGATTTAGGAATGCATCGAACGATCTGTGGAGGGCACTTTGTAGCCAATAATACAACTCAAAAAATCCTCAGCTTTCAGTATTATTCGTAGAATGCAAAGCTAACTGATAAATTACATTCATAAACTCTTGTATATTTAGACTTGATTGTTTGTTTCTCTATAAGTTTAATAGGTTTCATCTTACTCAGGCTGGAAATATGCTATAGAGAACTTTACTTTTAGTAGGCGAGTTTTTCTCTCAAAAAACATCTTTATGTTGAAGTGATAGCAGCTCTCCTCAACCCTATCGATACTTATTAATGAAGCTTCCCATCTTATTTTTATTTGACAGTTTCTTATATCCTAGGGGATGTAGGATGTTCCCTTTTCACACTTAGATTCTCCTGAGTTGTTCAAATTTCTTCATCAGGTAGCAATACCATTACATTTCCCTTAGCATCAGATTTTTAGTTCTAAGCACAACATAAATTATGTAAGATTACTTGGGAGAAAGAGAGGAGTAGGTACCGAATCCATATGGTGTATGGCATTCAAAAGTCCCATAACATATTACTGAAGTGGGTTCTCGATAGTATCCTAATCAGATAAATGCCCCCAAAAGCTCATTGCATGGGGCTACTTCAATGTTACACATGCAAAAAAGGGCTAGTTGGACACAATTCCTAATAAAATTACGAACTTATGTGAGTTTAAAAAAATAAATAAAATCCCAAGAGATTGCACATGAGCTTATGCTTTACCACCTCATGGAGATTCCTTTCCAACATCATGGGCCTCTCAGAAAGATAAAGGGTTTATTCATATTACTTGACTTATCCATTCATTAACATGATCCCATCCCAAAATAAGAGAAGTCACCAGAAAATATCTCACATATGTCGAAGTCAAACCCAGAGTGTGGAGGAATATAAGAAGGAGAAACAAATGAAGGAGAAGCACTCCATTGTTGAAAACATTCTTATTATATGAAGAAAGTAGTTAAAGGTATATGTTAAGCCAATAGCTATGGAGACCAAAGTGGATTTTCCCGAGTTAACAGAGGAGCCTCTCATAGTAGTGGACCTGACAACAACCAAGGAAAGTTAATCCATGGATATGAAAACAATATATCTAAAATATCCATAATATACTCTTAGTTGAACAAAATTAGAGAGCATGCAGGTGATTGAGCAAGAGTAATATGATTATGGGGAAAGTGAGAGAAATACAACAAATGGTTTTGCACCATGGTTCCTTCAACAATTAATCCTTTTATTAGAAGACACAGAGGGAGTAGAACACAAGATCAATACATGTATATTTTCTAGAGAGGCATACGTGTTAAAGAGAAGTTACTACATGATAAAAAACATTGAGGAATACAATAAGGACATCATCTTGAGTGAAAAAATTCTTGTTGAAACATGAACTCATCCTCTAGTGGTCGACAAATAAATCACAATTATCTTTCATAAATATGACAAGAGCTAGGATAGAAGCTATGCATGAGGAGATGGAACAATGACGGATAAAGAACTATTCTGAAGAGGAACAGGTACAAGCAGGGGAGAGTGAGTCCCAACTATATAAAATTGACAATGTAGTCATTTGTTTATGAAATGTTTATTTCATATGGCTCTCCTTTGGATCCCACAATAACTTGGAGACCAAGCTGACAAAATATTAAATATCATGTATAGTATGAGTTAAATGGATAATATCATCAACAAGTTTGTTGTACATGGTAGCATTTCATTTTTTAGAATAAAATTCCTTAATAATATAAATGTTAGGTAAAAATTATGTGAATAGATAGCTTAGCACTAAAGGGTAGATTAGATGGGCCATCATCCAGCCCTCGAATACTTTCTTGGTTGGGATTAGCTTGTTATCAAAAAATAAGCCGACAAACTTGAGTTACTGCACAATTATAAGAATTTCATGCCAACCTCTTTTTCTTTTTACTTGTCAAGTGAAACTTGTCTAACTTCGACTAGACAATTATACCAATATGGTCGGATACGGCTCTTTTACCTTTACAAGTTCTTACCTGTCGGTTTTACCGACAAGCTTTACTTTAACAAGTAGACATCGACAACTTGTCGGTTTCACAACTTCAACAACTTGTCGGTTTTACTAGACAATTTTACTTGGACTCACTTACTCAACTGGTTTGTTTTTAGTCCAAACTTACAAATGATATTTCTTAGTCTAAAATACTTAATAAATTACAAATGTTTTTCACCCACCAGTAATATGAAGTAAAAACCAACACAACAACAATTCTATATAATTACAAAAACATGTACCCAAACATTAAGGATACTTGTGTCGACCACTCTGCCATAAAACTTGGAACTTTCACTAGGTGATAAATTTATAGATTCTTTTATCTTTCACTGAAACCGTAATTGTAAACAACATTTACTCAGGAAACTCTGAAAAGTGTGCGGATAAATAAACATGCATTTCAACCATAAACTATTTGATATATACAACTTGTTAGGACATAACAAAGAACTATATTTCCATAAATGCAAACTTGAGATTGATAGAGATGTTTAACCTTTTACAGAGCTTCAGATCTTGACATATTCAAAGACACAAAATCTTGAGCTTTGATACAATTCTTTTTTCACTTTATGCTATCCTCTTCACTCTCTATCACTCTCTCTGCTTGTCTATTGTGTCTTACTTGATTTACAATATTAATCTTATATTTATAGGAAAACTACATACTTGTCATTAATGACTATAATAACTATCTACCTACAAACTTAGCATCAGAAATTAATTCAACTGGTTTACATTGTCGAATCATGAAATCTTCACTCTTGTCAGACTGACTGACAAGATCTGCACTGATATGGACTCTAGCAGAGTTGCCTAAGCTTTGATATGGATCTGCAAGTAATTAATATTTCCAACACTCCCCCTTAATTATGAGCAAATGGGGATTTTTTATAAAAAAAACTTTACAAAATTTTTTAGAGCTTAGAATTTCTCTATGCATGACAGAGTTCATTGTGCAGAACTTGTCATTCCAATACAACTACGTAGATAGTGAAATGTATCCCTTTCCAATGGTTTTTTAAAGATGTTTTCAAGTTGATCTTGAAACCTGCAAAATTCTAAACATATTTCTTTGTTGTTCACCAACTCTCTTATGAAATGAAACCTTGTGTCGATATGCTTGGTTTTCTTGTGAAACACATGATTCTTTGATAATGCTATGGCTGAATTGTTGACACATAAAATTGTTGTTGGTTCTTGCTGGTTCTACGATAAGTCTTTCAACATTCTCCACATCCTGACAGCTTGACATGCAGTGCTTGTAGCTGCAACATACTCTGCTTCTGCTGAAGACAGATTTACTATGTGTTGTTTCTTTCAATCCCATGAAACAACATCTGTACCAAAATGAAATGTGTACCTAGATGTGCTCTTCCTATCATCTATGTTACCTCCATTGTCACTGTTAGTGTATCCAATGAGTTTAAAATTTTCTGAGGTTTAATACATAATTCCAAGGTCTATTGTGCCACTTACATACCTGATCATTATTTTACTGACTTTCCAATGAGATTCTTTTGGTGACTCCATGAATCTTGAGATCAGACTTACACCATGCATGATTTATGTTCTTGTCATTTTTAAATAGATAAGGATGCCAATTGACCTTTTAAACAGCGTAGGATCTACAGTTGATCCATCATCATCCTTTCTCAATTTTAAACATGTTATTAGTGGCGTTGGGGTTGGCTTGAAGTTAGACATATTACATCTTTTTAAAAATTCACTTGCATATTTAGACTGTGATATAAATATGCCACTTTCAGACTGCTGAAATTCAATGCTGAAAAAAAACTTCATAAGCCCCAGATCGATCATTTCAAAATCACTTTCCATGACTGCTTTAAATTCTTCTATGCCAAAGTCACTAGCAAATATTAAACCATCTACACACAAGTAGAAAATTAGCATCTTACCTTGCTCATTCACTTTGCTGTACAAATTCGGTTCACTTTCACTTCTACGAAATCGATTTTCAATGAGATAGGAATCAATCCAACTGTACCAAGCTCTAGGAGCTTATTTCAAACCATAGAGTGTGTTTTTCATCCTGTACACTTTATTCTCTTGACCTGGAACTTTGTAGTGTTGTGGATGTTCCACATATACTTCCTCTTCTAGATAGCCATTCAAAAATGTTGACTTAACATCCATTTGATAAACAATCCATTTGTTTTGCACAACAATGGCCAAAACTGTTCTTATTGTATCCATGCGTGCAACAAGTGCAAAAGTTTCATTTAAGTCTATCTCGGGTTGTTGCGTGAACCCTCTTGCAACCATTCTTGCTTTGTGCTTCTGCACATTCCCATTAGAATCTTCATTTATCTTGTAAACCCATTTGACGTTGATTACATATTTGTCTTTTGGTACATTAACCAACTCCCATTTTGATTCTTCTCAATGCATTCTGTTTCTTCATCCATGGCTTGTGCCCATACTTCTTCTTTGACAGATTCCTCAAATGTTAGTGGATCATATAAAGGAGAAAATAATGAAAAGGGAGAGAATGAATTTTGTGTACCAGCTTCATATATCTCATGCAGACTTCTTGTCTTTACTAGTTCTGTTGATGTCGACCTCAACGAAATGCTTGATGGAGTCTGTTGTCTTCTTGGTGTGATTTTTGGGGTATCTTGAGTTGCCACTTGTGTTAGTGTTCCTTGTGCTGAACCATGTTGCGATGTCCTAGGATTCATCGGTACTGCAACTGGTTGACTTACATGTGGTGTTTGAGCCACTTCCTCCTCCATGTCATCATTGTCGACATTCGACACAATCTTGACATTTGTGTCGATGGTTCAATCCCATGATTCATTCTCAACAAATTGAATGAGAAACACTATGATTCATACATGTCCATGCTTCTTGAGGAACTTTGTTCTTCACACTCTTTGTTAGACATCGGTTCATAATGTATACAATAGTTGCGACTACTTCAGCCCAATATTCATTTGACAGATGCTTGGCTGCCATCATGCTGCATGCCATCTCTATAATGGTTATGTTATTTCTTTCAGAAACGTCATTCTGCTGAGGTGTATACCGTGCACTGAATTTATTTTGTATGCCATGGGTCTTGCAAAAATTTAGAAATTCATTCGAAACATATTCACCTCCTATGCCGTTCCTTAATATTTTGATGCGGTGTCCACTCTGGTACTCCACGAGTTCCTGGAACTGTTGAAAATAACTAAATGCATCAGATTTATGTTTCAAAAAATATACCCATGTTTTTCTTGAGTAGTCATCAATAAAAGTTATAAAATAGTTGTGGCCACCAATGGATGATGTCTGCATTGGACCACAAATATCAGAGTGCACAATTTCAAGTGGTGTGCATGTTCTATGACTTTCCATCTGGAAAAGTCTCTCTATGTTGCTTGGCAAAAGTGCATCCTTCACAAACCCTTTCTAGTCTTCCAAACAATGGCAATACTTTCTCCATATTCTTTGTGTGTTGTAGCTTCATCCCACCAAAATTCAGATGTCTAAATATGAAATGCCACAGCCAGGATTCATCCCGAACTTCTGTCTGAAATGCAGCCTGAAAATCAGCGCTACCATTTTCTTTCTTATCGAAGTGTTCAACTGCTTCTTTACTTTTTTCCTTGAATGCAACTCCGGTATTTGTCTTTCCTTTCATCTCGGAAAATATCCTCGATGGAAACAAGTGATTTCTTTTCATTGGCACTTTTGCTATTAGTTGGTTTCTTGGACGCTTGTCTTTAATCACATAGTGATCATATTCTATGTAGAATATGTAGCCTTTTTGTATCAACTGTCCAATGCTCAACAAATTATGTTTCAAACCTTCAACATGATAGACATTAGGGATATACTTACTCTCCTCCTGTTTGGTTAGAATACCAACAATACCTTTTCCCAGAACAATAACTTGGACATTATTTACAAGTGTAACATCAGTTTCAATTGAATTATCTAGACTAGAAAACAAATTTAAATTACCAGTCATGTGATTGCTGCATTCTAAATATAAGTACCATATGTCATGTGGACTTTCTTGGACTACATTGCATTCAAGTGGAGATGCATATGCCATTAACATATCACTTGTTGGAGTGTTGGTGTTGGTCGACTGATTTGGGATTTTCCTTCCTTCACCATGTTGTTTCTTCCTACATTCATATGTATAATGACCAAATTTCTTACAGAAATGACATTGAATTTTTTACTAATCAAACCTCCGATGACTTGGCTGACTTGGATTCTGGTTCTCTCCTCTACCAATGACATTTGCAGGACTTCTGTCGCGTCCTCCTCTTGAAGAATTTATTCCTCCACCTCTAGAGTTGTTTCTCCCCCTGCCTCTACCATGGCTTATCGATGACAATGCTGCGAATACACCTTCCAATGATGTATTTTTTCTATTGATTATGTGTTCATAATTGATGAGTGAAGCTTGCAACCCATCAACGGTAAAAGCCAACATTTATTTGTTTTCTTACAAGGTCACAACCAAGGATTCAAATCTTGGGGGAAGACTTCTGAGAATTTTTTCAACAACCCTTTGGTCTTCTATGTTTCTCCATGATATTTCAGTTGGTTTATCAAACCAACAAATCTGGTGTAGAATGTGTCTATAGTCTCAGAATCTTTCATTAACAAAGAATCAAAATCTCTTCTAAGAATATGAAACTTGGAATTATTTACCTTGTCCAAGCCTTGATATGTGGTGTCCAATGTGTCCCATGCCTACTTAGAATTAATTGCTACTGCTACTCTTGGGAGTATGCTTTCATGCATGGCTTGATGTATCATAAGAGGAAATTTCAACTCAAAATGGGCCTTTTCTCTCTAATTCAAATTCCATATCATCATGTTTTAGCCAATGAAATTGACTTAAAATTGAAATACCGTATAGGTCTTAAACAATCTTTTAAAATAAATTTGGGGATCATTATCTTAAATAAAAAAAATTGTTCATATTTTCGACATATCTCCTTGTGTTCTTACTCAAATTTTGATCAGGAGAGCTCATTGGATGCGGACGTTTTTTCAGGTATTTCTTGTTTTTAGGGTAGCGGGGTCCGTAAAAAGTATGCTAAATGGGTACTTGTTGGATGTGTAATTTAATTCCGCATCCAACGAGCTCTCCTGATCAAAATTTGAGTAAAAACACAGGGAGATATGTCAAAAATACAAACAAAAAAGTAGTTGTTTTCTTTTCTTCCTCCAAAATTAATACATATTATTTAATTATTGTAACTATTATTTTATTAATTTTTTTTAGGAGGCCCATTTTGAGTTGAAATTTCCTCTAATGGTAGAACAAATATTTTCTATCTTTCTTCATATTTTCCCTCAAGACATCTTTCTCAGCTTGTGTGAGATTGTTATATGTTGTCTGATATGTTGGTTTTGCATAAACATGATGGATAATTTCCCAGACATCTTGATCTCTGAACAAAGCCTTCATTGTTAGAGACCAATATTCCCAATTATTTCCTATAAAAATTGGAGTGTTCAATGAACGAGAAGTGGAAGCCATTTTTTTAATTTTAAACCTTCCTTAGAAAATTACTTTTCCACTTTTAAGACAAAATTTCTTTCCTAAACTTTGCTCTGATACGAGTTAGAAAAAACCGTGTCAGCAAACTTGAGTTACTGCTCAGTTATAAAAATTTCACGTCGACCTATTTTTCTTTTTACTTCTCGGGTGAAACCGTGTCGGAAAACGAGAACTCTACCCATAAAAACGATGATTTTTGCAAAAAAAACACCAAAAACACCCCCCAAATAGAAAAGTGTTGATACCAGTATACACGTCTTTTTTTTTAGGGTAAAAAATAGAGCCATGGACTAAACATCCCATATTGTTGTTTAACAAAACTTTAAAATCAACCTTAAATTGGAAAAAAAGAAAAATTCTTGAAGAGATAAATAACTTTCTGGAAAATTGCATATTAAAGAAAAAAAAAATTTCTCTAATAATTTGACCATTATAACCATATAGAAACAAAGAAATTATGATGTGATTCATAATGAGATAATATATTAGACCATACAAGAACAAATGGTTCATATAAATATTCAAAAACTCCTCTAGAGTTTCAATTACAAAAATCATACTAGTAAAAAGCATCTAACTGCCTCTTCAAATTCATCCATGGATTATGACACCCCATCATCAAAAACTCCTGTAGAGTTTCAATTAAAAAAATCATACTAATAAAAAGCATCTACACTGCTTCTTCAAATTCATCCATGGATTCTGACACCCCATCAGAATCTACATTTTCTGCAGATGAAGGACTTGATGAAGATGTAGATGACCCATACTCTTCTCTATTATCAATGGGCACACCATCTGATTCTACATCTATGCCCATCATTTCAGATGTCATATTCCTTCGGGATCTACGGCTTGGTTTAACAAACTCCCATCTTGCAACTTCTGGCTGTGGCAGCAACCTCTTGATAATCTCTATAGTCTTGGAGCGGAGAGTGTCTTTCTTTCTCAACTTGAAATCATAAACAAGTATATCAACTTCTCTAATTTCAAGATGTCAATGCGGCGGCGAAAATCCTCGCTTTCAGGTAAATCATCATTGGTGCCTTGAAAATCCTCGCTGGGAGGAAAATTGTCATCATATTGTTTGTTGTCTTTAAGATCCCCACTTGGAGGAACCTCTTCATCATCATCACATTCTTTCTCTTCTTTACTAGTGTCTTCAAAATCTTCATAACTAGGAAGTTCTCGAATAACATGCTTGATTACATTGCTTGCACTGCCAGTATCTTGGCTAGATGAACTGTACATTTCTTCATTGACATTGGAATTTTCTTCAGATGAGTCCATGACTTCTCACTAAAAGATAGAATTATAGAAAACTCTATATCGCACAACTGCAAAGAAAACTTACCACAGTTCTCACCAAAAAGTAGAATGGTGCAACTGTCGACCGACAATCTTATAGCTATGAGAACAAAAATATCCCTCCAAAATATTCCCTCCAAAATTTCCCTACAAAATTAAAGCGCACATTCATATGATATTAAAAGAATTGAAATAATATAATAACTAATTACATATTTCTATCTAGACATTTAAGACTAATAAAATTTCTCACAGTATCTTTTATTCACAATTTGTAACAAAACAATGATTATTTTCATTTTTTTTACCCAACATTCATAATATTAGTAATTATTTAATTTTAACCTATCTTATATAA